>PVHT020000140.1:9298905-9362541 GCA_004024745.2 Catagonus wagneri | reverse complement strand
TCCCTGGCCTTGCTCAGTGGGTTAAGGATCCGGCGTTGCCGTGAGCTGTGGTGTAGGTCGCAGACGCGGCTCGGATCCCGCGTTGCTGTGGCTGTGGCGAAGGCCGGCAGCTACAGCTCCTGTTAGACCCCTAGCCTGGGAACCTCCATATGCCGCGGGTGCGGCTCTACATAAAAGGCAAAAAGACAAAAAAAAAAAAGAAGAAGAAACGAGGGACACAGAAAGGCTTGTGCCCAGGAGCTCCACAGGGCCCTGCTCGGTTTCCTCATCATGACTATAAATCCCTTGGCACCTATGGAAAGCTGTTCAAACATGTGCTTGTCGATGGTGGGTAGCAGCCCATTAAGGCTGCTGGTGTTGTCTTGAGGCCAGTGGAGTGATCCACACTTTTAAAAAGTGGGAGCCCACTGCTTCGAAGATATTCCCACCGGTGACTTCCAGTCGTCCTGGTCTGCTTTGCGGGGATCCGCCGCCCTGCCACATCAGGCGCCTTAGTTTTGTAGCATTTTTGTATTGCGTGGGTTCTGACCTGGGTTTTTCTCTCTTTGTCCCCGTGTCTCTTGCAGTCATCAACGCCCTCTCTCAGAGGTATTTTCTTCAAGCCAATGACCAGAAAGATCTGAAGGACTGGGTCGAAGCTTTGAACCACGCCAGCAAAATCACCGTACGCAAGATCCTTGTCCTTTCTGCGGGGAGAAAGGGCCTCCGCCTCTCACGTGGCCCGTCTTGGTGGTGGGGGGAACCACGGGGTAGCAGGGACCCCATTCCAGACCAGTTCCCCTACCTCTTCTTACACCTTGGCCGACCCACCACAAGTTGAACTGAGTTGGAGCCTGAATCCAGCTCAAGGGGAAGTTGCTGGAGTGTCCTGTTTGTGCTGGCTGGGAGGGCTCCCAGGCGGCCGTGGTTTGGGTCATTCTGGGCTGCTGATTCAGAATGTGGTGGGATCGGAAAAATGGAGTGCTGACTGTGAGAAACCGAATAAAGGAAACTCATATGAGGAGGGAAGTCAGGGCTTTTTCCTGGCTAGGAGGGGACTCTTTTGACTTCAGCAGGCCCTCTACCCACCTGTCCTGGGCAGAACTTCCTTTTTTTTTTTTGCCACCCCTCAGCATATGGAGTTCCTGAGCCAGGGATCAGATCCGAGCCGCAGTTGTGACTTCTGCCACAGCTGTGGCAAAACCCGCTCCTTAATCCACTGTGCCAGGCCAGGGGTCGAACCTGTGTCCTGGCACTGCAGAGATGCTACCCATCACTGTGCCACAGCGGGAACTCCAAACCTTCTGTTTTTATAAACACTGGTTTTCAGACCGTTCAGTGAGGACCTTTGTTTTCCTTGACTTGGCTAACGAAGAACTCCTTTCTTTTCCCTTAGAAATAGAGAGAAAGGGGAGTTCCCGTCGTGGCTCAGTGGTTAACGAATCCGACTAGGAACCATGAGGTTGCGGGTTCGATCCCTGGCCTTGCTCAGTGGGTTAACGATCCGGCGTTGCCGTGAGCTGTGGTGTAGGCTGCAGATGCGCTCGGATCCTGCGTTGCTGTGGCTGTGGTGAAGGCCGGCAGCTACAGCTCCTGTTAGACCCCTAGCCTGGGAACCTCCATATGCCACAGGTGTGGCCCCAGATAAGGCAAAAAAAGACAAAAAAAGAAGAAAAGAAATAGAATGCCGCGGGTGTGGCCCTAGATAAGGCAAAAAGACAAAAAAAAAAAAAAGAAAGGGGGAGTTCCCGCTGTGGCTCAGTGGGTTAAGAACCTGACTAGTATCCATGAGGATGTGGGTTTGATCCCTGACCTCGATCAGTAGACTAAGGATCTGGCATTGCCATGGCTGTGGTGTAGGCCTTAGAGGCAGCTCTGATTCAACCCCTGGCCCAGGAACTTCCATCTGCTGTGGGCGTGGCCCTAACCCCTCCCCAAGAAAAAAAAAGAAATACGGAAAAAAGGAAGGGAGATGGGTAGGAAGGAGGAGAGAGGAAAACTATTTAGGGAGAAAAACTGGGTCTCTACTCTCTTCCCTCTAAAAGGCAGACTTGTGGCATGTAAACCTTGCTTTGCTAAAATGTCAAATTTTCTGTATCATACAGTCAGAAATGCTTCCATTCCAGTGACTTCCGGTAATAACCAGTGTGTCTGGGGCTGCTTATTCTCTGCGGTAAGTCAGGGTGTAGCTGAAACCCGGCTTCTATCCACCAGCTCCAGTGAAGTCTCAGAAACAGAGACTCGGGTGAAGCAGAGAGAACAGCTTTATTGCTCTGCCAGGCAAAGGAGGCCACAGCGGGCTGAGAACTCAAAACCGTGTCCTCCCTTGAGAGGGGATAGCAAGGGGCTTATAGGTTTAGCTTGAAGAAACAGGGCTATTGATAAGGATTAAGCGGCCTGCGTTCCTCTCCCTCTACAAATCACTTCAAAGTCGTCAAGGCCAGAGTCAGGGGGTCGGTGACAGTTTCTGGTGGTCTTTGGGGTTATCGCCCCTTGGCCTTATTTCCATAGTGACGATTGCTCACAAAAAGAAGAGGGTGTTCAGGAGTGTTTCAAAGGAAGAGAAGGCACTGGGCATGCAATCTAACTCTTAACTAGAAAGTAATCATTAGGAAAAGAAAGCAGTAGAGTAAGGAAGAAATCGTTTGTGAAAAGTGAGTTAGAATAAGCTCATAGGCCAAGGCAGGGCGGAACATGACGGAGACTGTTTTAACTAGCTTTCCGCTCTAACAACGTTGCCTAATCATTAACTCTCGAGTCAGCCTTTTGAGACTGAGGGGAGGCCTGGGAGCCTAAAGGAAGAACCTTTTACTTCCAAACACAAGGACTCAGGGACTTGCACACGGTTGCGAGGGTTCCCGTGAATAAATTAACAGAAGTCTGTACATTTCCCCAGCATTTGTAACGCTGCATAAGCAGAGCGCAGTTTGGCCATCAAAGGGCCGTGCCCGCGGCATATGGAGATTCTCAGGCTAGGGGTCAAATCGGAGTTGTAGCTGCCAGCCTACGCCACAGCCAGAGGAACTAGGGGTCCAAGCCGTGTCTGCGAGCTACACCACAGCTCACGGCAATGCCGGATCCTTAACCCGCTGAGCAAGGCCAGGGACTGAACCTGTGACCTCATGGGTTCTAGTCAGATTCATTTCTGCTGGGCCACAACGGGAACTCCTTAACTTGTTGTTATGATAAACCTTGGTGAACCCGCGAAGGGAGAGAGGAATGGCAGGAGGGAGCAGGGGGAAGGTATTGCTGCCAAGCCACATATGTCCGCTACCCACGTGCTTGTGTGTGTGGTTCTAGAATGCTGATTTCAGTCAAGGTGTTCTTTGCTCTTATTGAGATCCTCACCGTGCTGTGTCTTCCACCATTTGGGGGTTTCTTTTGATGTTGAATGCTTTCTTCTTATTCAGTATTTCCTACTGAGTTTCCTGCCTGGTGACCTGGGCTACACAGCCTGCAAGGCGGCAGCAGCCCCTTTACCTCGCTTTGTGCCTTGAGTGGAGATTTGCTCTAAGCAGGCGGTTCTCTGTCCTCTTTTCTGGTCCCACTGAGCAGAGTGATGGGACCAGGAATGGGAGGAAGTGAGGTGGTGCCCAGAGGCTGCGAGTCCAGAGACCTGCTGGGATGTCACAGCCTCTGCAGGGCCTCTGAAACAGAAATAGCTCAAACTCGAACCCAGCCTAAACCCAGATTGGGACCTGAACCTATGTGCCAGGACTCGGACCCAGCCTAAACCCAGCTTGGGACCTGAGCCCACAGTGTTTTTAATTAGAATCGCTCACCTGGTGTTTGGACTTACTGAGGTTCAGGTTCCTGGTGTCTCAGCACAGAAGGAATTCAGGGAGAGACAAAGTGATGGGTGAGAAATAGATTTATTAAGATAGGATGCTTGGGGAGTTCCCATTGTGGCTCAATAGTAACAAACCTGACTAGCATCCATGAGGATGAGGGTTTGATCCCTGAACTTGGTCAGTGGTGTAGGTCACAGATGAGGATCGGATCCCGAGTTGCTGTGGCTGTGGTGTAGGCCAGTGGCTGCAGCTCCAGTTCAACTCCTAGCCTGGGAACCTCCATATGCCTTGGGTGCGGTCTTAAAAAAATAAAAAGGTAATGATTGACCTATGGTGTTTAAAGAATTGGGTTCTTGGAGTTCCCTGGTGGCTTGGGCGGGCTAAGGATCTGGCACTGTCACTGCTGTGGCTCAGGTTCGATCTCTGGCTTGGGAACTTGCATATGCTATGACCGTGGCAAAAAAAAAAAAAAAAAAAAAAGGGATCTCTTGGAATATTAATATTCTTTTTAGTTTTCTAGGGCTGTCAAACCATGTGACATAGGGCAACAGAAATGTGTTCTCCCGTAGTTCTGAGAAGTCTGAAATCAAGTGTTGGCCAGCCCGTCTGTGTCCCCCAGATGATTCCAGGGGAGAATCCTTCCTTTGCCTGTTCCAGCTCCTCTGTGGCTGCTGGTAGACCTTGGTGTTCCCTGACTTGTACCTGCCTCCCTCCGCCTTTGCCTCCGTCAGTGTCTGGCTGGTGTGTCTGTGTGACCTCTCCTCTCATTATGAGGACATCAGCCATTGGGGCCACTACCCCATCATGACTTCATCCTAATTTAACTACAACTGCAAAGACCTTATTTCGAAATACAGTCTTGTTCTGAGGTTATGGGTGGACAGTTTGGGGAGACATTATTCAACTCATTGCATTTTTCTCCAAAGTATGGAAAACTGAGTAGTAAAAGTATAGCACAGCTCTCCCCCCCAAACCCCCGCCCCTAGTTGGGTTCTTCCTCTTAGCAATTTGGCTGTACTTGGTGGGAAGAAAGGTGAGACCTGGCAAATTTCATTTCACGTTGCACACGGAACCTGTTGATACAGAGAGGGCTGACTGTACCGTGTGTACTTCTAAAGTCTTTTGTATGGCTCCAGCTGGTGCCATGGACTGACTGTTCGTGCCCCCTAAAATTCTGGAAACAAATCCCCTTCGTGATGGTGTTTAGAGGTGTGACCTTTGGGAGGTGAGCAGGTCATAAGGGTGGGAACCCTCATGAATGGGATTAGTGCCCTTACAGTCAGGGTCACGAGACTCTGTGGCTCTCCCTCCATCAGAGAACCTTCCGAGGGTGGGGAAGGAGGGCCCCCCCTTTCATGGGGAGATGGACAAACCAAAAGGTGACCTTGTTTTCAAGCTCTGGAGTGTAGTTAATGGTGAGTTCGTCCTCCACAGGCTGATTCAAGGTCTCAGGAAATGGAAAGGGCTGTGGGGAGACTTCAGGGGGTTGGTCAGAGGCAGCCCCCAGGCAGGGGCCTGAGCAGTGACCACCAGCGGTTCTCCGGATGGGCTGACAGGGTTGGGGGAGGCACGCAGCCAAGCTTCCCTGAGTCCTTTTTAGACCACTGTGAACTCCCAAAGGCTACTTCCGTCCTTCTTTGCTGGGTTTCAGGAATTCATTTGGGTCGGTGGGGGGGCAGTTGCCATGGTGATGCTATCTCTAGACCCCAGCACGAATCCGCATCCCTGAGGAATTTCATCTCATGAGAGCAAAATGCAGAGACACTGGAAAGGGTGGTTCAAAAGGCAGTGGTGCTTGGCAGTGGGGCAGCTGCTTTGTTTGAATGAGCTTGATTTCACCTCATCTGTGAGATGCGGAAGGTAATACCTGCCTGACAGGATCACTTGAGATGACAGATGACGCAGTGAAGAGATGAGTTCAGGAGTTCCTGTTGTGGTGCAGCGGAAACGAATCCTGTTAGTATCCATGAGGATGTGGGTTCAGTCCCTGGCCTTGCTCAGTGGATTGGGGATCTGGCATTGCCATGAGCTGTGGTGTAGGTCGCAGACTTGGCTCAGATCCTCTGTTGCTGTGGCTGTGGTGTAGACTGGCAGCTGCAATTCTGATTCAACTCCTAGATGGAAACTTCCATATGCTGTGGGTGCAGCCCTAAAAAGCAAAAAAATAACAATAATAAAAAGAGAGAGAGATGAGTTCATTACTGGGCACTGAGCAGAGGCCCAAAGCAATGAAAGCTTCTGTTGTCTTGTAGCCAGAAGGAAAGGAGAGTGTGGATTTCTGGCCTGATCTGGAGAGGTGGTGGGCGGAGGTCACCTTTGTCTGTCTAAGCTGAGTGCACAGCCAGGAAGAGAGTCCCATGTTCTTTCTCGGGCCCCAGTATAATCAGGATGGTCTTACTCCTTTGAATAGACACTAGGAAGGGTGGTCCTTGGTCCCTGAGCTTGGCAGGCAGAGGTCTAGGGCCCTGAGCTGGGACTTCTTCCCCCCACCCCCACCCCCGCCGCCCATGACTTGTAACAATTCATTGAAAAAAAATTTTAGGGAGTTCCCATTGTGGCTAAGTGGAAACGAACCCTGACTAGTACCCATGAGGATGCAGGTTCAATCCCTGGCTCCGCTCAGTGGGTTAAGGATCCAGTATTGCTGCAAGCTGCAGCGTAGGTTGAAGATGCGTCTTGGATCTAGCATTACTGTGGCTGTGGCATAGGCCTGCAGCCACAGCTCTGAATCAACCTCTAGTCTGGGAACTTCCATATGCCACAGGTATGGCCCTTACAAAAGAAAAATATATATTTTAATTTTTTTTCATTTTTACAAGCCCCACCTGTGGCATATGGAAGTTCCCAGGCCTGCGGTCAAATTGCAACTGTAGCTGCGACCTGTGCTGCAGCTTTCAACAGCATCAGATCCTTAACTTTGAGTCAACATTGGGTCCTTAACTCACTGAACAACAATGGAAACTCCTAAAATTTTTTTATACGGTTTGTATTGGTTACTTTCCATTTACAGTAATTACAAAATATTGGCTATCTTCTCTGTTTGTATAGTACCATCTCTGAGCCTAGAACTGTGAGTTTTTGAAAGGTCTGGATTGTTTCCAGCTTCTGAGGCTGTGGAAGAGGGGGAAGAGGACTTGAGCTTTTCTTGTGGGGTCTGCAGTTACCTTCCTGGCAGATCCCATGGTGTGTTGAGTCCCTGTGAAGGACAGGCTTTGTGATGTGGGTACTGCACCAGCAGAGAGTCGGGGTCTGGTCTCTGTTTGGGGATTAACCATGGCTTTGGGCAAATGACTGGACTACTCTGGGCCTCTCTTCTGATGAAACGTTTCATCAGGGTTTCTAGTATGAAAGAGAATGGCTGCTTAGCTGGAGATCAGGATTTTTATGTGCATTGTCCCAGATTTTAACTGCAGATTGAAAAACACACTGGAACAAACAAAACACAGCTGGGGCAAATCTGCCTTTGGGCCACCAGTTTGCAACCTGTGGTCTCAAACTTGTCCTAAACATTCTGTGATTCAGAGTTCCCACTATGGCGCAGAGGGTTAATGATCGGGCTTGTGTCTGTGACATTGCCAGTTCAATCCCCGGCCCAGTGGGTTAAAGATCCTGAATTTGCCCCAGCTGTGGTGTACATAGGTCAAAGGTGTGGCTTCAATTTAATCCCTGGCCTGGAAACTTCTTTATGCTCTGGGGGCGGCCGAAGAAGGAAAAAAAAAATGTGTTTCTTTGATCAACCATTGTGCTCTAACTCCCTAAAGGACAGAAACAAAGATAACTTATCCTGCAGAAAGGGCTGTGTTTGTAAATGTTAGTACCATGTATAAAAGGTTACTTAGAATATTTTGTTAATTATTAAAACAGTTTTGGGAGTTCCCATCGTGGCACAGCGGAAATGAATCCAACTAGGAGCCATGAGTTTGCGGGTTCGATCCCTGGCATCGCCCAGTGGGTTAAGGAACCGGCGTTGCCGTGAGCTGTGGTATAGGTGGCAGACGCGGCTCGGATCTGGCATTGCTGTAGCTGTGGTGAAGGCCGGCAGCAACAGCTCTGATTAGACCCCCAGCCTGGGAACCTCCATATGCCGTAGGTGCAGCCCTAAAAAGACAAAAAAAAAAAAAGGAAAAACCAATTTTGTATTTGGGGGATTTCCCTGGTAGCGAGGTGGGTTAAGGACCTGGTGTTGTCACTGCAGTGGCTCAGGTCACTGCTGTGGTGAGGGTTCTGTCCCTGGCCTGGGAACTTTTATACTCTGGGGGTGCGGCCAAAAAAAAGGTGCAAAAAGTACTCTTGTGTTTTTATTCGTGTTTCTGAAGTTTTGAAATTTATATCCTCTGTCACTTGCTCACCGTGACAACTCTGTAACTGTGTCATTCAACTAGTGACAGGACCATCCCAGGCCCTGGGCTCCAGAACTCATGCTTCCCATGACATGTACCAGATCCACTCATGTCTTACCTACTGCCTAGCGTGCTTTCTCCCATCTCCATGGTCCTGACTCCTTGTCATTCTCCGGGACACCGTCTTGTCATCTCCCCCCCTGGAGACCTTGGACAACCACACCAGCCACCACTCCATGTCACGTGGTTCCCCTGTGGCTGTTGGTCTCAGCTCCTCTTCATTGTCTTCATGACACTACCCCCGATTTGTAATTATTCTGATTGTTAGTCTTTTTCTGCATTTGGGGGGTCAGTCTCCGCTAATCAACACGTGTGGCATGAAGGCAGGACTTTTGTCTGTGTTTGCTGGTTTTTTTGTTTTGTTTTGTTTTTTAATGGCCACACCTACAGCATGTGAAAGTTCCTAGGTCAGGGACTTAATACAAGCCAAGGCTGTGGCAACTCAAGATCCTTTAACCCACTGTGCCCGGCAAGGGAGCAAACCCGTACCTCTGCAGTGACCGGAGTCATTGCAGTCAGATCCTCAACATTTGTTGAGTAGGTGTGTGCCTGTGTGTGTGTGTGTGTGTGTGTGTAGCGGGCATGGCTCATTGAGTTCCTCTTATCCAGAGCAAGGGCAGTGGGGAGAGGGGTGTCTCACTGTAATTAGTAATTAGCTTTCCTCCCTGCACCCCTTCCTTCTGCGGGCTCCCCAATTTTCCTAAGCCTTCTGTTCCTGGTTAACCATGTTCTCATTCTTCCCAGGTACCCAAAGGTGGCAACCTGCCACTGACAGCTGAAGTTCTCAAAAGCCTAGCAGCTCCTCCGGCCATAGAGAAGAAGCCACAGGTGGCCTACAAGACGGAGATCATCGGAGGAGTCGTGGTCCACACACCCATCAACCAGGTGCTGGGGCCTGGGGCTGCAGCGAGGGGGTGGGGTACTGTGGTGCCCTGACATAACAGGAGGATGGGGCTCAGGAAAGGGGGTGATGGGCCAGGGCACCAGGGGTGGTCAAGAAAATACAGGGCAGGAGTTCCCGTGGTAGCACAGTGGTTAACGAATCCGACTAGGAACCATGAGTTACGGGTTCGATCCCTGGCCTTGCTCAGTGGGTTAATGATTTGGCGTTGCCGTGAGTGGTGGCATAGGTTGCAGATGCAGCTCAGATCTGGTGTTGCTGTGGTTGTGGTGTAGGCCGGCAGCTACAGCTCCGATTAGACCCCTAGCCTGGGAACCTTCACATGCCACAGGTGCAGCCATAAAAAGTGAAAAGAAAAGAAAAGAAAAGAAAAGAAAAGAAAAAAGAAAATCCAGGGCAGCGGTGGGTGTGAGCAACAGCAGTGCAGAACTTGAAGCCACTGCATCATGAAACTTTGCGGCCAGCATCGTTCTGCATCAGACACGGGGACTGGCACTTGTAAACCCTACGAGAAGTGAGGCTGAGGAGGAGAGCTGGAAACAAGCCCACTGTCCCTCCTCCCTTCCTCCAGTTTCAAAGTCCTTTCCTTCAAAGTCCTTTCCTTCCTCCTGGGTCTACCCGACTTCCCCAGTTTTTTTGTTTGCTTGTTTTTTTTTTTTTTTTTTTTCCTGTGAAATCACCCAGTACAGTGCCTGTTGGGAGCAAAGGAAATGTTTATTTTTCTTCTTTCTTTCTTTCTTTCTAGTGGCCACACCTGGGGCGTATGGAAATTCCCAGGCTAGGGGTCCAAGCAGAGCTGCAGCTGCAGACCTACACCACAGCCACTGCAACGCTGGATCCTTAACCCACTGAAGGAGGCCAGGGATCAAACCCACATCCTCATGGATACTAGTTGGGTTCTTAACCCACTGAGCCACAATGGGAACTCCAATTTTCTCCTTTATTTCTTTGCCCTTGCGGGACAAGAGACGAGAGGCGATTGGCCAGAGTGGGGTAGGCGGGGTAGGGGCGTGGCTGCCTTAGGAGGGGCGCAGGCGCTGATCCTGCCATCTTTTCCCTGTAGAACGGCGGGGATGGGCCGGAAGCCAATGAACCAGGCTCACACGCCATCCTTCGAAGATCTCAGAGTTACATCCCCACAACAGGCTGCCGCGTTCCCACTGGGCCCCCCCTCATTAAGAGCGGCTACTGTGTGAAGCAAGGGAATGTGGTGAGTGTCGGGGCCGGGGGCTGGAGGGGGTTCTGGGGACCCTGGGATCAGAGGGAAGGGCAGTTGGCAAGGAGGAGCGTGGAGCCAGCCATGGTCCCGACCACCCAAACCAGGCAGAGGCGGGGATGAAATTGAAACATCCTCCCGCCCCCACCCCACGGCTCCGAGAGGTAGCCCCCGCTAGGAAGGTGTCCTGTTCCTGCTGAACATGGAAGCTTCCGAGGGTGGGGTCCCTGGAGCTTAGAACCAGAACCCCACCCCCAACCGGACTGCTGGGACCTCTTCTAAAGTCCTGCTCTCTATCCTTTGTTTTAGCGAAAGAGCTGGAAACGGCGCTTCTTTGCGCTGGATGACTTTACCCTCTGCTACTTCAAGTGCGAGCAGGTTTGTGGTCGTTCCGGGGACCTCCTGAGAGGTCGGGGAGGGAAGAGGCACATGAATCATACCCACTCCCATGAGTTTGAGCGGAGACACGGGCACACAGACCTCAGGGGTGCCCGTGTCTCATCCCCGTGTGTCCTGTGAACATCTTCACCCTGATACCTAAGTGGCTGTGACTTCCTCTCTCCTTCTGAGGGCAGAGCCACTCAGCATCTCCTTAGATTTTTTTTTTCCCTTTCTGGATTATTTTGAGACCGTGTCTTATTTGTGACCTGGTTTCAGCCAGTCATCTCTGACAAGGGAGGGAGGTGCCGTGGCCGGCTGGGGCTGGGCCGGCTTGGGCTGACAGATTCATTCATTCTCTCCAACCCTCCCCCGCCCCACCCCAGGACCGAGAACCACTGCGGACCATATTCCTCAAGGATGTTCTCAAGACCCACGAGTGTCTGGTCAAGTCTGGGTAATTGTCTCTGCTTCTTTTTCTATCATCAGGACCCCCGTGTGCCCTCTTAATTCTCCAGGCTCTGAGGCTTTCTATTCCACGCCTTCTCTCATTGGTAGGAAGACGATTTCTTCCTGACATCTGGTACCTGACTCTCCACCTCCCAGGCTGACGCAGCTGTGAGATGGTGGGCAAGCCTACCCTTGTCCCTCTCACACCTAAGGGGCTGAACCTATGTCATACTTTTCCTTCTCTCTCTCTCCCCCCTTTTTTTTTTTTTTTTTTTTTTTGCTTTTTAGGGCCACACCTGGAGCATGTGGAAGTTCCCAGGCTAGAGGTTGAATCAGAGCTACAGCTGCCAGTCTACACCACAGCCACAGCAATGCCAGATCCTTAACCCATTGATCAAGGCCAGGGATCGAACCCATATCCTCGTGGATACTAGTCAGGTTCGTAACCCGCTGAGCCACAATGGGGACTCCCTATAATAATTTTCTGATAGAGAAAATGAGAGAATATAGAATAAAGGAGAGAGGTGCCTCTCAGGGGTCAGAGTTAGATGCTCATTTCACGGGGGGCCGGGACTCCTGGGGACTGTGCCCTCTGTCACTTGCTCTTCAGCACTTCTGGTCATACCCCCGTTGATGCTGTTTCTCTTCTCCTTGTTTTGGCAAAGTCCTTGATGTCGTCTGAACACGAGGGTGATTCACAGCAAGGCTGTTGGGCAGGAAGAGAAAGTATTTTTAATGTGTTCCTCTTTCCACCAGGAAATGGTTACCTTTCAGGTGTCACGGTGCATAGGTCAAGTCTGGGACCTGGGGACCCTGCAAGGGCTTGCTCATATCTGACACCCAGTCAGGTGGCCCTGGAACCAAACTTCAGAAGGGGTCCTGATGTGGCCCTCAGTCTGCAGTCTGAGTTGTATCCCTACAGACTGCGTGTGCAGAGCCAGTGTCAACCAGTGAAGCTGTTAGCAGCAGCCAGACTGTTCTCACATGGAGGCGTGGGAGGGTCTTGCCTGAAAACAAGGTGGCCCCAGGAAGCGGGGACTCTGGGAAGTCTTGCAAGTGGCAGTTGCAGAGTATAGAGCATTAGGGAAGTTCCCACAGACTATTTATTTATGTATTTATGGTCTTTTTAGGGCTGCACCTGCGGCCTATGGAGGTTCCCAGGCTAGGGGTCAAACCGGAGCTGCAGTTGCCGGCTTACATAACAGCCACAGCAATGCCAGAACCCAGCTGCGTCTTCGATTTATGCCACAGCTTGTAGCAATGTGGATCCCTAAACCACTGAGTGAGGCCAGGGATCAAACCCACGTCCTCACGGACGCTAGTGGTATTCTTAACCCCCTGAGCCACAGCAGGAGCTCACCCCCCAGACAATTTATAACTTGTGAAAGTAGCTACAGATGGAAGTTCCAACAGTGGGGCTCCAGAGGTGATAGCGGTTGGAGGAAAGATTGGGTTTGTTCCTGACCCTAGAGGCCTGTGCAGGTAGACCAGCGTCTCCGGGCAGCTCAGTGAACCCTCAGATAAGGTTCTGTCCTGAGAGTGCTTCCCACTTAGCCCATCAGGGTCAGACAGAACTCTGAGTGAAAGAATCGAGGGGGTTCCTGGGTGGCTCAGTGGGTTAAGGCTCTGGTGTTGCCACTGCTGTAGCTCAAGTCAGTGCTGTGGTGCAGTTTCCATCCCCGGTTGGGAAACTTCCGCATGCCTCCGGCACGGCCATAATAATAGTAATAACAAAGAAAATCAGGAATTAAGGGAGTTGAAAATCCTCAGGGAAATGAGGTCCTAGAGGCTGAAGCTCTGAGGGTTCTAGTCCTGTGGGCTCCTCCCAAACCCAGTCAAAGGGATTTAAGGCGTATGGGTAGTCATTTAACTGAATTGAATTGAAATGAAATGAATTGAACTGAGGCGACGTGTAGCAGAGAAGATGTGAAAGGGCTGGGGATTTCCACCCCCGGTTTTGCTTTCCCCTCTCTGTAGCTGATGACATGATTGTACTGTATGCCTGAATAGGTTGAAAGGTTAAACCATTTTAGCCAGGAAGAAGAGCCATCTGCATTCAGAGACTCCAAAAGGCACAGTGATAGCTAGTGAAATGTGTCTCATGTGACCACCCTGTGACATTCGTTGTACCCGACGCCTTAATATGACTTACATAACTGATCTTTGTGGTGACAGAGCTTGATATAAGAAGTCTTCTGATTTCCATTTTACAGTTGGGGGTCAAAGGGTCACAACGTTTTGGAGTTCCTGTGGTGTCTCAGCGGGTTAAGAACCTGACATAGTGTCCGTGAGGATGCGGGTTTGATCCCTGGCCTCGTTCAGTGGGTTAAAGATCCGTCATTGCCGCAGGCTGTGCAGATGAGGCTTGGATCTGGTGTTGCTATGGCTGTGACATCGTAGGCCAGCATCTGCAGCTCCGGATTTGACCCCTAGTCTGGGAACATATGCCGGATGTTTAAAAAAAAAAAAAACCACGACATTTTAAATGTGTTCCTAAGATACCTTTTCCCAGCGGAGTCAGGGCCCTTGGGAAAAGGGGTCCCAGATCTGTTGGACCCCTGATTGCTGTCCCCTGATTGCGTGGGTCTTTAATCTCATGTTCCTCCTTCGCCCAGGTGCCCATGACACGGTCCAAGCTTTAGCCGTTTCCTAACAAGTCTGGTTTCTGAAGCCAGCCTTGCCTGTGTTCTGTCCTTTCTGGGAATTATTCTAACTCTTGGCATATAGCACACAGTCTGATTGACTAATTTTGTGTTTTCCATGTTCTTTAATGGGGAAGGAATTGGTTCTTTCACTCCTTATCTATTCCCTACGGTGACTGGATACACACAGCAGGTGTTTCACACTGGCAGTGATTTCGGCTGATGGGAGGCTTGTGGTTGTGTACCAGCCACTTCTTGCCTTCTTCCTTCCTTGCGCAAGTCAGGGTCCCTCCTCCAAACCCCACACCCAGTTAGCAGCATCTTCCCAGTTTGAAACAGCCTGCTCTCTTCTTCCTTCTCTCCTGTTTAGCATCCAGTCCCCTCATGAGAGCAGGGGTGAAGCTGAGAGGTTACTGCTTGGCTGGAGAAAGGCTTTGGAAATGAAAGATTCAGGTTTCTTAGGAGAGATACCCTGCAGTGGAGTAATTAGGAGCATAGACTCAAGTCAGATCTGGGTTCAAGTCCTGGCTCTGCTGTTTACTTACTCCTGCACCATGGACAAGTGACCTCTCTGCGCCTGGGTTTCTCCATGCATGAAGTGGGGCAGGTCTTAGTGCCTCATTGGATTGTTGTGAAGATTGGATGCAACAACACCTTAAAAAGCCCAAGGATCAGATCTGTGGTAGTCTTAAAGGTGGGGGGGAACAAAATGGGTGGAGGGAATCAAAAGGTGTGAAAACCTCCAATTATAAAATAAGTAAGTCCTGGGCGTGGAATGTACAGCGTGCTGACTATAGTTAACGACCCTGCATTCTGTATCTGAAACTTGCTAAGAGTGTGGATCTTAAAAGTTACCACAAATCAGGAGTTCCTGATGTGGTGCGACAGGATCAGCGGCATCTCTGGAGCAGGTTCAATCCCCAGCGTGCACAGTGGGTTAAGGATCTGCTGTTGCCGCAGCTCTGGTGTAGGTCACAACTGTGACTCAGATCTGATCCCTGGCCCAGGAACTCCATATGTATGCTGCTGGGTGGCCAAAGAAAGAAAAAGTTATCGTAAGTCAAAAAACATGTAACTGTGTGGTGACAAGTGTAGCTAGACAGTGATCGTTTGCGATATGTACAAATATCGTCATCTCGTACACCTGAAACTAATATACTGTTATATGTCCATCATAGCTTAAGAAAATACATGAAGTATATATATTTATTTATATGTTTTCTTGAGCTTTGATGGACATATAAATGTATGTATGTATATCTTAATTATATATGACTATATAATAAATAATATATAAATATGTTTTATTTATTTATATATTGTTGATCTGTAATAGACATATAACTATATATATATGTATATATATATATACACACACACACACACACACACATATTTTATCTACTTGACCCTAAAATAAAAACACTCACAAAGCACATTATACATCTTAGCCACTACAGAAGCACAGCTGTAAGGCATGGTGCCTATAGGGCGAGAGGTTTTAGAGGCCCAGGGGCTTTATCTTGTTACAGCTGGTGGTGTGTGTATAAGGTAGGGCGGTTCACAGGGATGGTTAAACCACCTGAGACCCTCCAGGAAGTGGGGCTGGAGGAAACCCTGTAACGCTTCCTGAGGCAAGGGCCGCAGGGGGAAAGGCCTCTGAACCCCCTTTTATGATAGAGGCCATGGGTGCCCGACTTAGGATGAATCTAGTCCTCAACATGTGACCAGCATGCCTTAACTTTCTTTCTCTTTCTCTGTCTAGCGATCTCCTGATGAGGGACAACCTGTTCGAAATAATAACAAGCTCCAGGACCTTCTACGTGCAGGTAGAAAGCTCCTTCACTGATGTTCTTTTTACTGTGGGCGGTGTGCTTATAGGCCTGCCTTTCCCTTTGCTTTCTCTTTTATTTTGGTCAAAGTGTCTCGGTGGTAAATTTAGCCCCCTGATAGTCAGTCTGAGTCCCATTGTATTCTAAACAGGATGTTTGCCAGAAACTTCCCAACCATAAAATCATGAGAGTGTGTTGAGCCCCTAAACTGGGGAATGAGACTTTGTACCAGCTGCCCTCAGCTGCTGGGGCGCCAGCTAAGCAGAGAAAAGGAGAACTGGTCAGTGGTTTCACTTCTCCCTTGGAGGGTATTTATAAGCCCCGTCTGTGTGTGGACATCACTGTGTGCGGAAGGACGAAAGCACAGTGGGGCCTCTGCAGGCGCCAGGTGCACAGCCCAGCTGCACAGAGGAAGCCATTGTTGGGGCCCTGATGCATCAGCTATCAGAAGCTTCCCCCCTCCACCCACAGCTTTGGAGTTCTCCCAGCTCCTTCTGAAATCGCAGGCGCTAGAAAGGCAGATTTCTAGCCTGTAGCATGGCCTAGACGTTCAGGGCCAAGTCCTCACCCTGGCCCGCCTGGCAGCCCACAGAGCGTGGCTTGATCCCTGCAGCCTCGTGCTGATGCTGTGCTGCTAGCCGTGAGACTGCTGTCTAAGCTTGGTTTAAACGCGAGGCTCCCCAGCCAAAGCTTTTCAGGGTTCCCAGAGTACTCCACGCTAAACACCCTTCCTTTCGAGGGGTCGCCCTGGCCCCATTTCTTGGGCAGTGGCTCCTTCCGAGCTGGGCCCCCTGCCTGAGCCCGGCATGACATGCTCACAGCCCAAGGCATCCATCTATGGATTCCATTCACTCAGACGAGCCCCATGCCATCAGGGAAGAGCTGTTGGCATTAGCTGTGGCATTAGAGCTGGCTCCACTGCCCTTCAGGGACAAAGTTGGAGCTGCAGGTGCAGCAGAAGTTTCCAGTTCTTGGATTTAATAGCTATTTGTTGAGCATCCTCGGCGTTCCCAGTATTGCCTCATGCTGGGGACCTCGCCTTAAACAGAAGAGATCCTGAACCCGAGAGGGAGGCAGTCAGGCAAACAGGCACCTTGTGACAAGGTGGGGGAGGGCATGCTGGAGAAAGGAACACGGAAACATTTAGGACAGTGAAACTATTGTGGATGATACCACAGTGGCAGATGCATGTTGTAGAATTTTACAGCACGTAGCATAAACTATCATTTATGCAAATTTAAGAAATCATTTAGGGAGTTCCCGCTGTGGCGCAATGGGATTGGTGGCATCTCTGGAGCCTTGTGATGCAAGTTCAGTCCCCGACCAGGCACAGTGAGTTAAGGATCTGGTGTTGCCACAGCTGCGGCATAGGTTGCAACTGTGATCAGATCTGATCCCTAGCCCCTGAACTCCATGTGCTGCAGGGCGGTCAAAAAGGAAAATTAAAAAAAAAAGAAATAATTTAGGAGGTCAGGGGATCCCAAAATGGCATGCAGACTATGACCAGAGAACCTAAATGTGTTACAGGTACGAGACAGCGCCACTGATGGGGGGTTGGGGAATAAACAGAACAAGGAAACAGTGTGGCAGGGGCTACCATTGGGGTGAGGAGCGGTTGCCATGGGAACTCCTAAGAGGGGTCCCTCCCTCAGCCTCAGGGAGATAGGAGAGGTTTCCTGAAGGAAGATACCTCTAAGTCCAGTTCGTTGGAGGAAGAGTGGCCCAGGCAGAGGGAACAGCAAACAGCCCGTCTGAAAAAACCTGGAGATGAAAGGGGCTTAGTTGCCAGAAGGCTGATACAGAGCGTCACAGCCTTGTGTGTCTTGTTAAGGAGCATGTATTTTATCCCAGGGTTAGCGCCCTTGGAAGTTAAGCCCGGGGAGTGACTCAATCAGAGCTGCCTCCTAAGAATACCAGGTGGGCAAGCAATCTAACTCTCAGAGCCATGTTTTCCTTATCTGTAAAGTGGCGATGCCAGCCCTCAATGCTGGCCCCTTGATGGGACACTGGCGCTGAACGTCCTGACTGGTACAGTGAGAGGACAGAGGAGAAAAGAGTAGGACAGGGCCCAGGGAGAGCAGTTGAAGGCTGTTGCCATAGTTTAGATGAGGGATAAAAGGAAGCCTGAACTTGGATGGATGGAGAGGAGCGGAAACATTTGAAACAATTGAAGAGTCCTTTCTGGAACTTGAGTTGATTGGATATGGCATCAAGGAAGAGAGGGCAGGTGAGGACCCTGCCCAGATGTCTGGCCTAGGCTTCAGGGTGGCTGGTGGGACCAGTCACCACAGTAGACAGACACACAGGAGAAGGGACTATCGAGAGCAAAGGTAAGAATGTTCGGGAGACACTGCATCATCCCCATGAGTGTCTGCCTGCCCTTATCATCACTTCCATCCTCCTTTGCCATCTGCTCTCACATTTCTAGGATTAAAGAACATTCACGTGGAGTTCCCACTGTGGTGGTATGGTGGGTTAAGAATCTGACTGCAGCGGCTTGGATTGCCGTGGAGGTGTGGGTTTGATCCCTGGCCACCTCAATGGGCATTGCTGTAGGTGTGGCATAGGTCGCAGCTGTGGCTCATACTCAGTTCCTGGCCCCGGGAACTTCCATATGACACGGGTGCGGCCATAAAATTAGAAGACAAAAACACAAAACAGAACACTCACGTCACCCTGAATAAGTATCTTTTTATTTAATTTTTTTGTTCTATTGAAGTATAGTTGAATTACAGTGTTGTGTTAATTTCTCTTGAATAGCAAAGAGACTCGTTATACATATGTGCATATGTATTCTTTTCCATTATACTTGATCACAGGATATTGAATATAGTTCCTTGTGCTCTATAATAGGACATGGTTGTTTATCCATCCTATATGTAGTAGTTTGCCCCTGCTGATCCCAAACTCCTTCCCTCCACCCTGAATAAATAAATGAGTGCATGGGCAAACATGTACATAGCACCTAGCTCAGAACAGAAAGTTGGAGAAGGGTAGAGATGAAAAATCTTTAAAAGTAGGGTTTTTTATTCATTTAAAAACAGCAACTCTAAACTCATTTATGTTAACACAAGCCACATTTTATGGAAAATAGCTCTAAAACAAAAGGCAACAAGAGTAGCATTGTTTTTTTAAACATATTTTTGCAGATCTCTTTAATGGTTGGCTTATTAGAAGACAGCAGGACTTTGCTATCTGCTTCTGCATTCGGTCTGTGACCATATGTTGTTTTGATGGAAGAGTATGAAGAAAATCTGGCCCCGCAGAGACATGTATTTGGAGAAAAGGAATATTTTAGTCGCTCTTTCTCAGATAATTGTGGATCTTCTTCTTAGGTTCTCTACCCAAAGTTGACACACGGTAGTTTCTTAATGTGCAGGTGCTGTGTGGAACTGGAATCCATAAATTTTCATGCTTTTACATTAAAATCTATTGGTCAGTTTTACGTTTTGAATGGATCCATTTTACCAATGTACAATTTTGCAGCTGCGTGCATTGCTCATTTGGAAAATAGTGGTCCCACTGAGGTCTGCAGATCTTCCATATGTTGACACATTTTATTGTACGATATACAAAAAAAACCTGCATTCATTAATATCACCCCTGGTATCATCAGCAAAGTCTTCAAGTATCCAAAGCTGTCAGGCTCTCACGGGAGGTGGATACAGGTTTTCTGAAATTCTCAATTTTTTTTTTTGCACTTTGAAAGCTCAAAACTCATCATTTGCGAAAACAAAAAACAAACAAGCAAAAAAAATCCTTTCCTGATAGTCCTTGACATTATAGGTTCATTTCATGTATTTTTGAGAAAGAGTCTGCCGCATCCCTATGTTGGAAAAAAGTTTGACAGTTTTCGTGCAAGTCATGTGTTCCAAGGAAACTTCATGTTTCATGCAAAGGGTGAAATAACGGCTCCTCAGACGGGGTGGTGTCAGCGATTTTACCACCAGCTTCCCAAGGTGATGTTTCATAAATCTACTTAAAGGAATTGTATTTCCTTGGTACCTAGGAAACAAGGGAGCAAGGACAGTCTAGGCAGAGTAAACAGACTCCTTGGACAGAAGGGAAAGACTTGGGACAGAAAGGGGCTGGATTCCAAATACTTAGATGTTGGTCATTTACCTCTAGGTCACATTTATGTATCATTGGACACGTAGATGTCCTAGGCACAGTGCCAGACAGTTTGCAGGCAGCACACTGCTTCAGTCTCAGCAGTCCGTCAGGTCATCTCCACTTTACAGATGTAGAAACAGTGTGTCTGAAGGTGAATTATTTCTTCCGGATCACGGACCTGGTGAATTGTGGAACTGATTGGGAAGTACCCGTGTTGTATTGTGTAAAAGCAGCCTGAGGAGTTCCCATCATGTCTTAGTGGGTAGTGAATCCAACTAGCATCCATAAGGATGCGGGTTCGATCGCTGGCCCCTCTCAGTGGGTTAAGGATCTGGCATTTCTGTGAGCCGTGGTGTAGATCGCAGATATGGCTTGGAGCCAGCATTTCTGAGGCTGTGGTGTAGGCTGGTAGACTGCGGCTTCTATTCGACCCCTAGCCTGGGAACTTCCATATGCTGTGGGGGTGACCTTCAAAAGACTAAATAAATAAATAAATAAACAAATAAATAAATAAAAGCAGCCTTGGCAGAACCCACGAAGTAGAGGGTGCAGCCATAAGCAAATGAGTGGGGAGAGTCTGACTCTAAATCAGGGAAGACCAGCTTGGGTTAATTGGCTGCCTTGGCAGATGGGTTGTCATGGTGACAGAGATCCAGGATCTGGACATAATCAGGTATCTAAGCAGGTAGACGGTTTTCAGTCTGGAGCGAGTGTGCAAAATGAGACTTCAGCCTTTGGAATACAAGGCAAGCAGGGGTTCCCCATTTTCCCATTTCCCGTACAAGGTTGGGGATCTTAGGCACCTTATCAAGAGGAGGATTAGGAGTCCCCATTGTGGCTCAGTGGGTTAAGGACTCGACCATGTCTCAGCAAGGGTGCAGGTTTGATCCCTGGCCTCAGTGGATTAAGGATCTTGTGTTGCCTCAAGCTTTGGCACAGGCTGCAGATGCAGCTCAGATGCAGCTCAAGGCCGGCAGCTGCAGCTCCGGTTCGACCCCTAGCCCGGGAACTTCCACATGCCACAGGTGCTGCTGTAAAAAGAAAAAAAAAAAAAGAGGAGAATTAGTTGTTTGAAGTGAGAAATGCAATACAGACTGGTTTTGGTAACCTGGTATAAGCTCAGCTGTCAGAATGAGGGGGCTATGTCTGGGCCAGGGCGAGAGTAGTCCTAAGAGGGCTCAAACGTGGATTGCAGAGTGTTAAGCTAGAACCCTTTGGACACTTGCTGTTTTACTTTAGATTATAATGTGAATGACTTCCCCTAGAACTATGTAATGCACAGTCTATGTAATCATACGTGGCAGGGCTGTATCTAAAGATGCCATTGATTCTCTGGGGGAGGGTAAAGGTTATTAGCTGTTTGGATGAGAGGGCTGCGGGAGTTGGGAATAGGGTTCAGAAGGAGCTGTCTAATAGCCAAGACATGGAAACAACCTAAATGTCCATTGACAGATGAATAGATTAAGATGTGGTCCATACATACAATGGAATACTACTGAGCCATAAAAAGAATGAAATAATGCCATTTGCAGCAACATGGATGCAACTAGAGACTCTCATACTAAGTGAAGTGAGTCAGAAAGAGAAAGACAAATACCATATGATGTCATTTGTATGTGGAATCTAAAATATGGCACAGACCGACCTATCTACATATCTACACAGCAGAAGCAGACTCACAGACATGGAGAACAGACTTGTGATTGCCAAGGGCGGGGGGAGTGGGATGGATGGGGAGCATGTGGTTAGTAGATGCAAACTCTTACATTTAGAATGGATAAGCAATGAGGTCCTACTGCAAAGCACAGGGAACTAAATCCAATCATATGATGGATGATAATACAAGAAAAAGAAAGGATATATGAGCTTGGCGTTTCCTTGCTGTTCTGCTGAGTTTTTAAGCTGTGTGTGTGTGTGTGTGTGCGTGCGTGCGTGCGTGTGTGTTTTAGTAGTTCACCATGGAGTGGGTGGATTTCAGCCTTTTTTTTTTTTTTAATCTAGGGTTCATGAAACTATCTCTGTGATGTGGTTTTAAGATATTTTTGAGTTTTTGATGAAAGCTAAGCACAGGCTTTCTATAAAAGACAGATATGCACATATACCATAATTTTTGCATGTAATTATTGAGGTTTCACTGAACTTCTGTTGCCAGTAGATTCTCGTTCTTGAAACTACTAATAGAGATTTTAATTGTGATCTCAATAAAGTAATATTCTGTTTCTTCTAATGTAGGATCGGTATCTGCTTTTCTATTTGAATAATACTTTAAACATTAAATATTAATATAGCAAACATTAAAGTAATTAGTAAACATTAAAGAAATGTTTACTAATGCTTATTATCCTCATGGCTGGGTTAACTACCTAGGTTATCTGACAGAAAATTTTCGGAGAATTAGGGAAGAAATATAAATAATTAGTGAACAATATCCATCTCAATTACTAAATGTTTTAAGAAATAAATTAACTAGTTTGTCTATCATATTAATGGAGTTTTGTTTGTTTGTTTTTGGCAACACTCGGAAGTTCCCAGGCCAGGGGTCTAACCTGAGCCACGGCAGTGACAATGCCAGATCCTTAACCCTCTGAGCCACCAGGGAACTCCATGCATACTCTTTAATCTAAAAGTTTCCCTGAGAGCTGAAGAATCCTAAATATGAAAAAAAAAAAAAAGCTTTAGGCACAAAGATGTGAATAGCAGTATTATTTATACTGGAGAATTGGAAATGATCTAAATGAGTTTTAGAGGATTTGGGTTCTAGTATTTGTGTCCCCATGTGAAGTCAGGTGATTCCTAGTTTTCTCTGATTCAGGGAGTCCTTGCTGAGTGGAGCTGGGGTGAAGATGCTTAGGCCGGTTCCTAAAGAAGATGTGAACATTTGCCTACTATCTCAAACGACAGTCAGATGGGTGGCCTGTGGCTGGTGGGGTAACATTTGACACGGGAGGTGTATTTGCTAAGGTGGTAGAAGGAATAGCAGTAGCTTAAAGCCTGGAACCTGGAGTTCCAGTTGTGGCACAGTGGTTAACGAATCCGACTAGGAACCATGAGGTTGCGTGTTCGATCTCTGGCCTCGCTCAGTGGGTTAAGGATCCGGTGCTGCCGTGAGCTGTGGTGTAGGTCGCAGATGTGGCTCGGATCTGGCGTTGCTGTGGCTGTGGTGTAGGCCGGTGGCTACAGCTCCGATTTGACCCCTTGCCTGGGAACCTCCATATGCCGCGGGTGTGGCCCTAAAAAGCAAGAAAAAAAGCCTGGAATCCAATGATTGGACTGTCATCACGGGGACCTTGCAATCTGTTTAAGGCAAGTGCCAAGTCTCCTGTGTGATGGGGGAGGTCTTTGTCTGTCTCCCTTAGCTCCATTCCCGTCATTCCCTCTGTCTGCTCACTCTAACCCCACCGAATCAGCTTCTCTTCCCCCAGAAGGAAAATCTCTTAAAGACATCCTTTTCTGCTAATGGACAGTTTCCTTGTTGCCATCTTATTCCAACTCAAAATAACCCTTCTTCTCCCCTAAATATATGATCTTATTTGATGCCAACAAATTGATCCTTCAGGTAAGAATTATCTGTAGTTTGAATATGAAGCAAATGAAAAAAAAAAGATGTAGGGAGAAGGCAGTGAATGTATTTATAATATTGGAATTTAAGGCTTCATTTGTGTCCCTCATATCAAATAATAATGAAGAAGTAAACAAAATGAAAACTAAGAAGAAAACTGTGATAACTACTACTTAAGAAGCCCGTTCTGTCTATCAGGTGCTTTCTAACTGCTTTACCTAAATGAGTTCATTGAATTTTTCCTAATAGAAGTTCCCTGGTGGCTCAGCAGGTTAAGGACCTGTCACTGTCACTGCAGTGGCTCCCGTCGCTGCTGTGGCACGAATTTGATCCCTGGCTCGGGAATTTCCATATACCGAAGTAGTGGCGAAAACAAACAAACAAAAAAAACAACACAACCTCATGTAAATATATTTTAGAATAAAAAAATTAAAAAATTTCCCAGTAGATCCCCTGTGGAACAGGCTAGCTCTGATATTAGTAAAATAGCTTCCGGAAGAATATTGGAGACCTTGTCCTTGTTATCTTTTTTGGACTAGGCATGGATTTCTTTTTTTCTTGGGAAACTACCGTGCTGTCAAGTAACTGGGAAAAGCCCAGGGGAGAGAGAGAGGGCGGGTGAATTTGCAGCCATGGTGTGTGTGCCTATGATGTGGCCTGAGGCATGATCGCTGCCTTTTTGGCCCGGTGTGCCAAGGTGTGAACCTGTTCCCTTTGTAAGTGTCCCACACGCACATAACCAAGGAGGGTTTGTTCAGAGTGACAGAGGGTAGGGATG
Source organism: Catagonus wagneri (assembly GCA_004024745.2). NCBI lineage: Eukaryota > Metazoa > Chordata > Mammalia > Artiodactyla > Tayassuidae > Catagonus > Catagonus wagneri. The sequence continues at coordinate 9,338,502 of PVHT020000140.1, read as the reverse complement.
CAAGTTTGAGGACTTTTAAAAAACAAGATTTGGGAGTTCCCATTGTGGCTCAGCGGGTTAAGAACACGACATAGTATCCCTGAGGATTCGGGTTTGATCTCCGGCCTTGCTCAGTGGGTTAAGGATTTGGCGTTGCCGCAAGCTGCAGTGTATGTCACAGATGTGGCTTGGATCCTGCCTGGCTCTGGCTGTGGTGTAGGCCAGCAGCTGATTCGACTCCTAGCCCGGGAACATCCATGTGCTGCACATGAGGCCCTAAAAAGTAGGGGAAAAAAAAGATTTGTATTACCTTGATATAATGAAAAGAAAAAGAATCATTTTAGGGATGGGGAGAGTAGGTTATAAGAGGAGAACTCTGCAGGCCATCGTGAGCTGTCGGTGCACACATATGCACAGGCTCACTAATGCAGGCTTGTTATTTTGGGGGACACTGTCTGGGAAGACACAGGGGGTCAGAGAGAGTTTGACAAATAAGTTGCTGGAGGTCAAGGCTTCATTCAGTCTTGGTCCCATCTTGTGTCCAGGACTTGATGCCTGGGTCACACTGAGTAAAAGGCCTCAGTAAATGTTTGCCAGGTTCACTTGAACTCAACCCCTATAAAGCCAGAAAGCACTGAGAATTCCCAGGGCTCCACCTCCCAGTGACTTGGCCTCTGATTTTCCTCCCTTTCTTCACACAGCCGCTGCTGCCCCCTTCTGGGCTTGCTCGGTACTTTGTGGGGTGGGGAATACTTTTTAAGAGCTCTGCAGTGCCCTAGACGTTAGTGAGCTTGGTGCTCCAGGTCTAGCAACTCTTTTTTATTTTTTATTTTATGGCCATGCAGCATATGGAAGTTCCAGGGCCAGGGACTAAATCCAAACCACAGCTGTGACCTATGCTGCACCCGCAGCAGGGGATCGAGCCCACACCTCCACAGCGACTTGAGCTGTTGCAGTCAGATTCTTAACCCACTGTGCCACAGAGGGAGCGCCAAGTCTGGCAAGTCTGCCTGGATGGGATTCAGGATGGACCCGGGTCACTTGTGCTTTGAGAGAAACCCTGTCCTTAGAGATATTAGCCTTCATCTGGGAGGATTTGCAGAGGATTTAGTTTTGATGGGGCTGGAGCCGAAAGTGGGATTCTTGGCTTGGCGAGCTGTAGTAGAAAGATGACTGCATTGCGTCAGGAAAACTGGAATCTTAGACCAGCCCTGAAGCTAGAGCTCTGGCTTTCTGGGCCTTATTTTCCTTTTCTGCAAAACAGGAGGTGAGGCTGGCTGATTACGTTGGGGTGGGGGTGGGAGAGAGTGAGTGACTTCAGTGGGGCATGAATGAGCCTTTGAGATGTCTCTCCTTCCTGACCTCTGCCCCACTCCAAGGCATTTTATTTATGGGGTGTCCAATATGATTTTGTAGGGGAAAAATGTCCTCAGAAGTCTGAAAGGCACTAGGCTGGATGGTCTCTGAGATCTCTTCCGGCTCCAATGGTGTGATTTTATGAACTTAGAATTGAGTCAGAGAGGTGAAAGTTGAAATCGCAGAGCCAGATGTGTCTAAGAGCGGTGGGTGTTTTGCAGGCGGACAGCCCGGAGGACATGCACAGCTGGATTAAGGAGATCGGGGCGGCTGTCCAGGCCCTCAAGTGCCACCCCAGAGTAAGTCACTTCCTTCCTGTTCACAGTCACTGTCAGCCATGCCAGGAGTTACCCAGAGTGGGCAGGTTTTATTTGGTGATGTAGGCAAGCAGTCCGGTGCCTAGCTGCAGCTGAAGTCCAGGCTGTCTTGTTTCTTTTTCTTTTTTGACTTGTTTGGGTACAGGGTTTTTTTTTTTTTTTTTTTTCAGTAGTTAGAGGAGGTGAGGTAACGTTGGCTGGAGAACTAGAGCTCCTGATGTGTCCTGCACAACCCCCTGCCAGGCAGACCTTGACACATCTGGAGTGAATGTCATTGGATATATTTGATGCTTAAAAAATTTTTTTTTTTAAATTATAGTTGATTTACAATGTTCTGTCAATTTCTGCTGCCCAGCAGAGTGACCCGGCTTAATTGACTCTTAAAATGTGTCTCTGGGCCTGAGAGGCAGTGATCCTGGGAGTGATTCTGGGGCTTTGGGATAAACCTTGTCAAGAAAACTCTCACCTCTTTTCTCCCCCCTCCACCTCCCACTTCTATTTGTGTAGGAAATGTCCTTTTCTAGGTCCATTTCTTTGACCCGCCCTGGAAGCTCCGGCCTCTCAGGGGGGCCCAACTCTGTCTTGTGCAGAGGGCGGCTGCCGGGCGAGGAGAGGAAGGCCCTCTGCAAAGCCCCCTCCGTGGCCTCCTCCTGGCAGCCCTGGACACCTGTCCCCCAGGCCGGGGAAAAGCCGCCTTCCACTGAAGAGATGACAGAGGACTCTTTGTTCGCACCTCGACTTGGGGAGAGCAGTACTTCCGGGGTGCTCGCCAGCTCCCGGATCCGGCACCGATCGGAGCCCCAGCATCCCAAGGAGAAGCCGTTCGTGTTCAACCTTGATGATGAGAGCATTCGGACCTCTGATGTGTGATGCGACGCGGCGCCCTGGGTGGGGGGTGGGCGTGGGGGGGGACTCAGACACGGGGCCGGGACTCGGTTTCTCACCTGTCGGAGGACAGCCAGGGGCCTTCCCAACACACATTTCCCCGTGGAGTTCTGTGTGAGAGGCCCATCCAGCTGGCTTAATTATATATATATATAAAATATATATATCTCAATGCAGTGTATTTAATTTGGGAAAGCCACTAGGTTAGAGAGCAGTTGCCTCTTATTTGACTTCTCCAAGGTCTTCCTGGTGAGAGCAGGTGGAAGTCCAGTTTCATCCCCAGCCAAGTTTTGTGTCCTGGTCCTTGTCTTAGTTTCTTCCCTTTGTTTTCAAGCTGGGGCACAGAATCTGGAGCCTGCTCATCTGGTTTTATCCTATCCCTGTTTATTGGCTGAAGCTTGACTGTGAAGTCGGAGGCGGGTGACTAACTGAAAAGTGGGGCGGCCGGAGGCAGTAGGAGACCCAGGCTCCAGCTTGAGCAGGACGCATTCGGAGGAGGGGTGTTAAAATTTGGGGGCTGGCAGGTGGCCCTGAATGTCTTTGACCAAGGCGGATCCTTCCAGGGGACACCATGGGGAAGATATATAGGGACCTCTTATAAAGTATGGGGCATGATTTCACACCAGAGCCTTGGGGAATTACCCTGTTCCCTTGGAGATGTTCTTGGACCCCAAATACTGTCACTATGGGTGACAGACCTGCCCACCTGGTTTCAGAGTCAGGCCCCAAGGATGGATTTATGTGTTTAACGTTGAGGACAGACGGAGATTGACCTTGACACCACCAGGTACTTGGAATGCGCTGCGGGTGGATAAGGATGTGATCATTCACTCGTGTGGTAGACCGGATCTCTGTTTTAGAGTCCAGGAGTCGCTTAAAAGCAGGAAAAGATGGATTTTCATTCATCCAGCTAAAATTTTTTTGATCCATGTTTTCCAGACAGAAGGAAAAGTCTGTTTTAGACACGACAGATGATCTTGAATCCTGGCCTCACAGCTCTTCTTGCACAGGCCAACAGCAGTCTCATCTGAAGTGCTGTAAATTGTTTCCCCTGGCAGGTCTGCCTCCTCTCTGTCCTTTGTGTTGCCTTCTGAATGATGCTTCATGTACTCGCATCACCAGACCTTGTCCTCTGAAGAGGTTCTCTGTACCTAACCGTGAAGAGAGAACAAAGATCGTCTTGGGAGGTATTTATATTTTTTAGAGACTATGCCTAGAAACATCGATTTAGAGGCTATGCGTGGCTGTCTAGAGATTTCCCAGGTAGAAGAGCGTAGGTGGTATTTCCTGCACCAATTGGAGGATGTACTTTCTTCCATTTGACAAGAAATACTATTTCCAGGGTCCCTGGGAGAATCTAGCTAGCTAGCTTTAAGAGACACTACCAGCGTCTCCTAAAGGGAGGGAGCTTAACTCATGTCCATCTGTACCTTCTCATCAGCTCAATCAGTTAATTTTGTCTTTAAATTAAAAAGTAATGCCTTGGAGTTTCCTGGTGGCTCAGTGGGTTAAGGGTCTGACATCGTCACTGTTGTGGTTCTGGTTACTGCTGTGGCATGGGGTTTGATCCTGGGCCAGGAACTTCTGTATGCTGCAGGCATGACCAAAAAAAAAAAAAAAAAAAATTAATGCCCAGAGGAAGAGACTGAAAGAAGCGTTTTTACCTAAGTTAATCCTTTCCTGTCCTTATGCCCAAATGTAATGCAGGGGCCAAAGCATGTGATCAGAAAATCCTTAGCGACTTGAAGGAAATCTGTTTCTTTCAGGCAGTGTCATTTCCTTGAAGTCTGTGTCAGGTTGAAAACTTTTCTTGACTATACTGCTTTGGAGATCTGCTTCACTTAAATTGTTTGGCCTAGTGGTTCTGTATACACGCTGATATAAAAAAGGAAATCTAGGAGTTCCCATTGTGGCTCAGTGGGTTAAGAACCCGACAGTATCCCCAAGGATGTGGGTTTGATCCCTGGCCTTGCTCAGTGGGTTAAGGATCCAGGGTTGTCGTGAGCTGTGATATAGATTGCAGACTTGGCTCAGATCTGGTGTTGCTGTGGCTGTGGCATAGGCCAGCAGCTGCAGCTCCCATTTGACCGCCAGCCTGGGAACTTCCATATGATGTAAGTGCAGCTGTAAAAAAATAATAATAATAAAGGAAATCTACCCTGGATTGAGCTCTCTATCTCTTTTTCTCTTTTCTGTGACCTCTTGTGTACTTTTGTCCTCAGAAATCCTTGGTTTGGGGGTAATTTATTTATGAGTCATCATGGTGACAGCATACTTCAAGTAGACTGATTTTAAGAGGCCATTACAGATTCTTAAAGCTGGTTTCTCTGGTTTCATCTTCAAATTTTTCTCAAGAAAATTCTTTAGCAGGGTCAAAGAAAGTGCACCATCAGCAATGTGGAACTTACACAAATAAATTGGAACTTGTGAGATCTCTATAAACATTCCCTAACTCATGGAATGATGTCATCTCTTGGTGGTGTGAAAATCTGCCCATTTCTCTCTCTCATTTTAATTAATTTGCCGTTGTAGTAAGGTGATCTGTTTCTTATTCAGTAAGGTCTATTTTGAGAATGTAGTAAATTAAACATACTTATAAATCCAAATTGTATTAGATCGAAGGAAAACAAGGATTCCAGTTGGCAAATACTTCGAAATTGCAAGTTAATAGGTTGTTAACGTAATTCCAACGCCAGATAAATGCAATTCTTTTCAATGAAGCCTAAAGGCATTCTTATTCCCAAATCTTATTTCAGGATTCCTTTTGTGTCCATATTTCTTACCTTCTGGTTAATTTCACCTTACCACCTTTTAGTGTCCCTACACATGTGAGCCAAAGATGGTGCATGCAGAACCAAGGCATTTGGTTTTAAATGTGTAAAATGGAACCAAATGGAAAAAAACAGGGTGGGGATGAAGTATCTGCTAGTAGTTAAGTGCCTGGGCTCTGAAATAAATCTATTTTTAAAAAGGGGGGAAGGAGGAATCAAAAAAAGGTACTGCATTTTTTTGTGTATGGAATAAAAATATTCTCTAAGTTGTACTGTTTTATTTTTTCCTTTTTTCTTTTTTTTAGGAATAGCCTTTGTAAAGGCAACTGTGGCTGTGGTCATTTTATTTTACTATTTTTTTGGCCACGTCTATAGCATTCAGAAGTTCCCTGACCAGGGACCAAACCAGAGCCACAGCAGTGACAACAATGCCAAATCCTTAACTGCTAGGCCACTAGGCAACTCTGAGCTGCGCTGTTTTCATAAGACTTTTAACTCAGTCTTGACCCACTGTGTGTACCAGAATTTCGGGTGTCTCCCCATAGCTGAACTGTATTGTCCACTGTTCTTGAAAGTTAAGGATTTACTTAAGATCAGCTGATGGCTGGTGAACAGTTTGGCCTTTGGCATTCTGTGAGATGACTTAATTGTACTATGCGTCTGAGGAGCAGAGACCTCAGGTGAAAATATGTCTCTTTCTGAGTTGAATGGTGAGCTCCCATGAGAAAGAGTCCACCATTTTTTTTTTCTACCAATGTCATTTGTTTCCCCCTTACTCTCTTTTTTTTCTCTGTCTCTGTCATTGCCTGCAGTAGTGAATTTCAGTCACTCATGCTAGGTAGAGTTTGAATAAAGTGAATATTTGGCCCCCAAACACACTGTTGGACGCCTTACACCACCACCCCCTTGCTTGTGAAGGTATGGCATGATTTTGTGTTTTGAACCAGTATGTTTTCAGCTGTGAAATGCACTCACTGTAGACACTGAGCTGAGTGCATGGAAACTGTTATGCTTCTCATTTTATGTGATGTCCTAATTGGTATGTAGCAAAAAATAATTTTCTAAAACTGTTTTGTTGCTTGTTTTGTAATAAAACCATGTGAAATCCTGCAATACGGTGGCGTGTGTTTTCCTAAGACCGACCTTCTGCCCGTGGGTGGGTGACCTGGCTTGTCAGTGTGCCCCCAGCCTTGGTTTTATGGATTTCTCAAGGTGGTTCCCTGCCTGGGGAAGGGCCAGGATGTCTCTTCATCTCCTGGGGTGGGACGGCTGGGGAAGGTTTGGGGCGGGGGGGGGGGTGTTGCGTGGAGAAGACTGCCGGGCTCTGCCCCTTAAAGTTGGGGACCGACGGAGGCGGCACAGCAGCCCAGAGAAAGTGTGGCTCATCTTAGAGCAGCTGCGGGTCCAGAGGAAAGTCATAGGGAAAGTGGGGTGGTGGTTGGGGGGCAGGAGGAAGGAAGGAGGATGTCCAGACCCCTGCTGCGGCCCGCCGGCCTCAGACTGCTCGCATTGCTGTGGCTGCTGCTACCCCACGCACCTGGGCCCGGGGTCGAGGCCAGGAGGGCCCGGCCCGCGCCGCCCTGCCCCGCGGTCTGCGAGCCGATGCGCTGCCCCCAGCTGCCCTCCTGCTCCGCGGGGACGGCGCCGGTACTCGACCGCTGCGGGTGCTGCCGCGTCTGCGCAGCGGCCGAGGGCGAGTCCTGCGGCGGGGCGCTCCGCCGGCCGTGCGCCCCGGGGCTGCAGTGCCTCGCGCCGCTCGCACCCCGGCTCCTCAGCAGCGGCGGGCTGGGCACCTGCGGCTGCGCGGCGGCGGGGGCCGCAGTGTGCGGCAGCGACGGGCGCACGTACTCCAACCTGTGCGCGCTCCGCGCCACGAACCACGCTGCGCGTCTCCGCGGCGGCCTTCCGACCGTGCCGGTTCAGAAGAGGAAGCGTGGGGACCCAGGTGAGCGGTCGCCGCGCGCTCTCGGCGCCCTTTTGGCACTTTTTCAGGGCGCCTGTTCCAGTCGGCGCGGGCTATTTCCTGCCGCGTTGCCACAAGGATTCACCACCTCCTAGCTCCCGATTTTCTTCCCTCCTTGCTTGTCTTGTTACCGGTTCCCATGTAGTTGCTCCCTGATTTCCTCCCTATAGCTGTTGCCTGCCGCCCTCCCTTTTATTTTCCAATCGGAATGACAGGTCTGGTTCCCTCAAGGCTCTTTCTCACGGGAACGCAGTGAAAATACAGAGGAAGACCGAAGAGAGGGAAGGGAGGGAAAGTGGGAGGGAGAGGGAGAAGAGAGGCCAAGAAGTTTGAGAGATGACCGCCGTTGCAGTCAGGCAGCGAGGGTGCCCCCGCCCCAAGAACGGAGCATCTCTTCACAGGGACCAGAAGCGCAGGCTGGCTCAGGAGCAAGTACAACTTCATCGCTGAGGTGGTAGAGAAGGTGGCGCCTTCCGTGGTCCACTTACAGCTGTTCAGCAGGTAAAGGAGGCTGAGGAAGACGTCAGCTCTCCGGGCTAACTGTTCCCCAGCGCCTTCCTCCCCCAAGCCCCGCGCTACCGCTTCCCCAGCACCATTTAGTCCTAAAAACCCCGCTGTGAGGAAATCAAGCAGCTCCAGGAGGTTGAATGGCCCGTTAGTCATTTAGCCAAAGGGCGGAGGCACAGAGATTCTGACTTCCAAATCTGCGCAACCCCTCTCCTTCAAATTCAAGGTCAGATATAAAAGCTAGAGGGGGAGTTCCAGTTGTGGCTCAGTGGTTAACGCATCTAAGAACCATGAGGTTGCAGGTTCGATCCCTGGTCTTGCTCAGTGGGTTAAGGATTCGGCGTTGCCGTGAGCTGTGGTGTAGGTCGCAGACGCGGCTCAGATCCCGCGTTGCTGTGGTTGTGGCGAAGGCCGGCAGCTACAGCTCCTGTTAGACCCCTAGCCTGGGAACCTCCATATGCGGCGGGGGCGGCCCTAGAGAAAGGCAGAAAGACAAAAAAAAAAAAAAAAAGCTAGAGGGCATCTTGATGGTATTCTTGCTTGGCCTCTCCTTTTTGTGGAGGGACTCCCGGACCCAGGAAACAAGAGGAGTTTGTCCTATGTCACAAGGCCAGTTAGTAGAGGAACCCACGCTGGAACCAGACTTCTTTGACCCCCTCCCTGCCTGGGTTCTGGATAATGTCGCCCTAGGCCCACTTTTGCCCCCAGTAATGACCATCAGGTTAGTCTTTCTTGAAGCGGAGGGCTGTGGCTCTGATCTGCTTTCACGAAGAGGGTATCCCTGGAGTTCCCGCTTTGGCGCTGTGAGTTAATGAGCCAGCTCCTCTGGGTGGAGGTGCTGGTTCAATCCCGCGCCAGGTGCACTGGGTAAAAGATCCCGCTTGCTGCAGCTGTGGCGTGGGTCACGTCTCCCAATCAAATTAGATCCCTGGCGCTGGAAGGAGGCGGCTGAAAAATAAGAAGGAGGTATTCCTAGAAAAGGAGAGTTGGAATCAGCTCTCAGTCCTGTTTCCAAGACATGGCCAGGGCACTGATATGCTGAGTGCAGTTACACATGGAGAGAATGGAAACAGACAGGGAAGAGTAAAATGTCCGAGGAAACAGTGGTGAAGAATGTTGGCTAAACGCGAGGTTCCCACGCTTACAGACTGTGGTGGATGCCATGATATTCCCGCCCTCTGATTATGCTGTTGTCTTGCTGAGACAGGTCACCTCTCAGCAGCAAGGATGTCCCTGCGTCCAGTGGCTCTGGGTTCATAGTGTCTGAGGATGGGCTCATTGTTACTAATGCCCACGTCCTCACCAACCGGCATCGGATCCAGGTGGAGCTCCAGAATGGGGTCCAGTATGAAGCCACTGTCAAAGACATTGACCATAAATTGGATCTTGCCCTGATTAAGATTCAGCCAAAGGTGAGTCTGTGTATTTGGAGTTTTTCATCAATTTGCTGATTATTTTCTTCCCCAACCCCACTGCACATCTTTTCTCCCTGGAAAATGCTTTATTTACTTCTTTTTCTAGTTTCCTTTCTTTCTGTTCTTTACCCCTTCTATTGTTTATTTTCTTTCTTTTTTGGAGGGTGGTGGTGCACCAATGGCATATGGAAGTTCTTGGGCCAAGGAATGAATCTGAGCTACAGCTGTGACTTACTCCAAATGCTTTACCCCACTTCGCCAGGCCGGGAATTGAACCCTCATCTCTGCAGTGACCCAAGCCTCTGCAGTTGGATTCTTAACCCACTGTGCCACAGTGGGAATGCCTATTGTCAGTCTGTACACCCCTAGCAATTTCTTTGAACTATCCAGCTGTCTTTTTTTTCCCTCCTTCATCTCCTTTTACAACAGATGCTGCTTCTGGGAAACTTATTTCTCTGCTTGTCTTAGAACACCAGGAATGACTGTCATGGATTCAAAGCTGCTAAGGAGTGCTTTGAGTTCATGGCTCTACAAAGCGGTCTATACCCCAGCAGCACTAACACTATCCGAGAATTTTTTTTAGAAATACAGAATCTCAGGGAAGTTCCCTGGTGGTCTAGTGTTTAGGATTTGGCACTTTCACTGCTTCAGCCAGGGTTCAATCCCTGGTCTGGGAACTGAGATCCCATATCAAGGTGTTTCTTTCTGTGGCAGAGAGAGAGACAGAGAGAGATACAGAATCTTGGACCCTACGCAAAGTCTACCAGATCAGAATCTGCCCTTTAGTATGATCCTTTGTACATTCAAGGAAAACACTGCTTTGGGTAATCTCCTCTGTGTATGGCTTATTACTTTGTAAATTTTTGAGCTAGAATTGTCCTAAGGAAATTGCAGTGTGGGTTTATGTTCATCAGTTACTTCACTGGTGGTTTACTTATAGTAATTTCTACAAGCGATAATTTTATTTTATTTATTTATTTTTTTTAGGGCTGCACCTGAAGCATATGGAAGATCCCAGGCTAGGGGTCAAATCAGAACTGCTGGCTATAGCCACAGCAACTAGGGATCTGAGCCGTGTCTATGACCTACACCAGAACTCATGGCAATGCTGGATCCTTAACCCACTGAGTGGGGTCAAGGATCAAACCCAAGTCCTCATGGATACTAGTCAGGTTTGCTGCCGCTGAGTCATGATGGGAACTTCCAAGCAATAATTTTAGATTTTAGTGATAATCCCGATCATCTTAACAATGGAGAGTTTGAAGTTCCCACTGTGGTGCAACGGGTTAAGGACCAGGCTGAGCCTCAGCGGTGATATAGGTCACAGCTGTGGCTCGGAGTCAACCCCTGGTCTGGAAAGTTCCATATGCCTCAGATGGGGCAGAAAAAGAAAAAACAAAAATGGAAACAGGAGTTCCCATTGTGACTCAGCGAGTTACGAACCTGACGTAGTGTCAGTGAGGATGCTGGTTCGATCCCTGTCCTCCCTCAGTGGGTTAAGGATCCAGTGTTGCCGTGGCTATGGCGTAGGCCTGCAGCTTTGGCTCCAATTCAGTCCCTAGCCTGGAACTTCCATATGCCCGATAGTGTGGCTGTAAGAAAAAAAAGAGAAAAACAAAGAGTGAGAGTTTAATGGCAGTTGGAATTTAAGGAAGAACCCTTAGGCCGTTTGTGGAACCTAAGTGGGCAATCTTGGGTTATAAGTAGGTGATTCCTGGATTACAAGTGCCCAAAGGGTAGAAACTATGTCATAAATGTGCTGTACACAAACATTGATTGATTCTGTTCTCGATTCGCCCGCCCATCCCTCCTCTCCCACATGCAGACTGACCTTCCTGTATTGCTGCTGGGAAAGTCATCTGACCTGCGAGCTGGCGAGTTCGTGGTGGCCCTGGGAAGCCCATTTTCTCTGCAGAACACAGTGACCGCGGGAATTGTCAGCACGACACAGCGAGGAGGCAAAGAACTAGGGCTGAAGGATTCAGACATGGACTATATTCAGACTGATGCCATAATTAATGTGAGTTGCGTGGGGGCGGGGGGCATCCTCAGCCCATGAGATGCTGGCAGCGCAGTGAGAAGAATGCTTTAGGGGCCTTCTTTTAAAAAAATTTTTTTTATAGGAGTATAGCTGGTTTACAGTGCTCTGTCAATTTCTTCTGTACAGCATAGTGACCTGGTCATAACACACACACACACACACACATAATTTTTCTATTAAATCATAGTTGACTTACATTGTTCTGTCAGGTTCTGCTGTACAGCAAAGTGACCCAGTCATCCATATATATACTTTTTTTTTTCCCTTTGGCTTTATAGGGCCGCACCTGCAGCATTTAGTTCCCAGGTTAGTGGTCCAATTGGAGCTGCTGCTGCTGGTCTACCCCACAGCCACAACAACTCCAGATCCGAGCTGCATCTGCGACCTACGCCACAGCTCGCTACAACACCAGATCCTTAACCCACTGAGCGAGGCCAGGGATCAAACCTGCATCCTCATGGATCCTAGTCAGGTTACCGCTGAGCCACAACAGGAACTCCTATATACGTTCTTTTTCTCGTATTATCTTCTATCATGGTCTATCTCAAGTGATCAGATATAGTTCCCTGTGCTGTACAGCAAGACCTCATTGCTTATCCATTTTAAATGGAATAGTTTGCCTCCACCAACCCCCAAATCCCCACCACTATGGAAAACAGTATAGAGGTTTGTCAGAAAAGCAAACCTAGGGGGTTCTTTTCCCTTGGCTTTTGGGGATGTCCTGAGTTCAGTTCTGTCCTCCTGAGAGGGACGGAGCGCCACGCTGTTAAGAGTTCAGCCTGTTTGATGTGATAATTAGCATCCATGATATCAGTGGTCTGTTAGGGCCTGTCATTGAGGTCACCCCTACTGCAAGGGGTGGTGGTCCTTTTGCTGTTCTTTTTGGTGGTAAATTCCGACTTCGGAAATCTGCACCGAATTCAGAATTCAGACTTGACCATGATGGGGTCACAACTTTGCCTGCCCTGGGAGTACAGGGGCTCACCAGGGCGGGCTGCTCTATGTAAACCTCTTTAGGAACTATGTATGTGTGATCAGGAGACAAGTCCTGATGGCTTTTTCAATTCTATCTTCAGCACGGGAATTCTGGGGGCCCTCTGGTGAACCTGGTAAGTGGCCACTTTCCTTGTTGCTTCATGCCTCTTCCTAACTTTCAAAGACTTGACAAATTCCATGATACAGGGCATGTCACTCTTGTGTAGAAAGTTGTGGCCCTGTGCTTTTTTCTATGATTGCATATTCAGTAAAATGTTAGGAAAAAAATTGAAGATCTGTGATGGATTTGTCATCCTGGTGCGTTATCGCCCCTAGCTGCAGGCACCAGGGTTTCCTTACACCTACTCACGTCTCTTCACCGTGCTTTCTGCTTTCCCTTGCAATCTAACAATATGTAACAAGAACACAACTTGGTTCTCAGGTTATGTCAAATGGCAACTGTCCTATGTAATGTGTATCCTTGGAAACCCCCTGCTGATGCATACGAAGAGATAACCCACATCTCCAAATGCTAGGTTAGTATTGACCTGCTTTGAGAGGACAGAAAAGCCACAAGAAGAATCTCTTGCTCTGAGTTCCCGCTGTGGTGCAACATCTCTGGAGCACTGAGACACAGGTTCATGCCTGGCCTGGCACAGTGGGTTAAAGATCCAGTGTTGCTGCCGCTCAGAGAACTCACATACTACAGGGTGGCTGAAAAAGAAAAAAAAAAAGAATCTATTCTCTAGCATGTGTTTCATTCTTAAATTTTATTCTGCATCCCTGGGGGCAAGGCCATGGTTTCTAGTTGCTCAAATACACGTGCTAACATGATAGTGCAGTGCTGTTTGACACAGTCTGTGATCTGCTCTCTGAGTCCTTTTGAGCTGATTGTTTTTGGTTCCTCTTTACGCACTATGCTTGCTTATAGGAGGATGAATTGTGTGTGAGGTTATGGAGCTCTTTTTTTTTTATTTTGGCCATACCCATGGCCTGCGGAATTTCCTGGGCCAGTGATCAACCCATGCCACAGCAGCAATGAGACACTGCAACTACAAAGCTGGGTCCTTAACCCATTGCACCACAAGGGAACTCCTCGAGTGCTTTTTACTCCTAACATTGCATGTGATTTTGTTTTTATTCTTTCATTCTTTTTTTTTTTTTTTTTTTTTTTTTTTTGCTGCACTTGCAGCATGTGGAGATTCCTGGGCCACAGCTGCGACCTAGGCTGGATCCTTTAACCCACTGCACCCTGGTGCCTGTGAGCTTCTGCAGCACCTCTGCAGTGACCCAAGCCCCTGCAGTTGGATTCTTAACCTGCTTCACCACAGAGGGAACTCCGCATGTAATTTTTGTGCCTGCTTTTTCTCCAGTGGACAATGAGGTTTACTACAGCAGGGATGGAATGCAGAATCTCAAGTCATACCCCAGATCTATTGAAATATAATCTGTATTTTGATGTGATCACAAGTCTCTTTCCTAAACCTTTCTGTTATCCAATAAAGGCTAAAGGATGATGCAGTGCACAAAAAGGAAAGTGTCTCCCACCTCATAGCTTTGGCTTAGTATAGCTTTGTTCCCAAGGTCAGTTTGCTAAATCTTCTGAATAGTTTCATTGAAGTGTTGCTGAAAGTCCACAGCTTTTTCTTTTTTCCACGTTTATTTTTAGTTTCATCTGAGGAACGTAATGGCACCTACTCCCTGTCCTCGTATCTGTGTTGTAATACAAACTGTAGTTTACACTGAAAATCAGTGTAATTTTCTTCTTCTTCTTTTTTGGCTACCCCTCAGGGCATATGGAGTTCCCGAGCCAGGGATCAGATCCAAGCTGCAGTTACAATGTAAGCCACAGGTGCGGCAACACCAGATCCTTAACTCATTGTGCTGAGCTGGGGATCGAACCCATGTCCCAGTATTCCCAAGACTTGGCAGATCCTTTTGAGCCACAGTGGGAACTCCATGAAAATAAGTGTAAGTTTGGCCAAGAAAAAAAATGAGCTCAAGGAGTTCCTGCTGAGGTGCAGTGGGTTAAGAATCTGACTGCAGTGGTCAGGCAGAGGTGTGGGTTCGATCCCTGGCATAGTGCGGTTAAAGGATCTGGTGTTGCTGCGGATTCTACTCCTAGCCCCGGAACTTCCATTTACTGTGGGTGCGGCCATTAAAATAATAATAATAATAAAAAGCTCAAGATTAAAATCCCATATTTCTCAGTAGGAGTTTGCACTGTATGTGTGTACGTCCCCTCTGCTAATGCCACACTGTTTGGCCTCTAAGATGACCCCCATCACTTGACCCTAAGTGGTGAGCTTCTCTCCTCCTCTGCTTGTTTGGAATCTGCACAATGGGGAATGGTGTCTGAATGGTGTCTCCTCGCTCTCGGCAGGATGGCGACGTGATTGGCATAAATACACTGAAGGTGACGGCAGGAATCTCCTTTGCGATTCCCTCTGATCGCATTCGACAGTTCTTGGAGGAATTCCATGAGCGCCAGCTGACAGGTAAGGGGAGTCAGGACTTTACTTCCCCTCCTGTGCTTTGGAGGAAACTTCCAAGGATGGAGGCGCCAGCGTGCTGGAGACCATCCTTTGAGTTGCGTAGAAAACGGAGTCACTGATACCCAGCTCCTTTCCTGGTGGTCCAGACAGCCATCCCGGGGGGATGAGATGCACAACCAGGTGTGAGTTGTGCCCAGACCCCTTTGGATGAACTCTTTTGGAAAGGAAAGCCCTGGGCTGGAACTGGGGAGGTGGGTGGGAGAAGGGCGTGTGCTCATGACCAAGGTGCTCTGAAGTGTGTTCGTTTGGGCTGACAGTCTGAAAGGACAGCTGTCATCGTAAGATATTCTGTGAGTCGGGTGTCTTTGAAACTCTGCCAAAGAAAGAAGACCTGTTGTAACACAGTGTAATTTTCCTTTCCAGGAAAGGCTCTTTCACCGAAGAAATATCTGGGTCTGCGCATGCTGCCCCTCACTATGAAGTAAGCACAGGTTTGAATATCTTTAGGTGGTTTTTCATAAGCAAAATGTAGAGGAGTTTCCGTTTTGTTTCAGCAGTTAACGAATCTGACTAGCATCCGTGAGGACGCAGGTTCGATCCCTGGCCTTGCTCAGTGGGTTAAGGATCTGGCATTGCCATGAGCTGTGGTGTAGGTCGCAGATGCGTCTTGGATCCCACGTGGCTGTGGCTGTGGTGTAGGCTGGCAGCTGTAGCTCCCATTAGACCCCTAGCCTGGGAACCTCCATATGCCACAGGTGTGGCCCTAAAAACCAAAAAAAAAAAAAAAATAATAAATATATATATATATATATATATATATATATATATATATATAGAAAGAGAGAGAGAGAGAGAGAGAGCGAGTCTTAACGAGGGACAGCATTTGGACAACAGCTGGCTCCTCTTGTGACTGCAGGCCCTGCTTGTCACAGGGCAGGTGTCTGCCTTTGCCTGCACCGGCATGCACCATATTTTTCAGCAGTTCCTTTCACTGTGGTTACACTTTATTCTTAAAATTTATTTAAACAATTTTTATTACCTTTTTGGCCATGCTCATGGCATGGGGAAGTTCCTGGGCCAGGAACTGAACCCACATCACCGCAGTGACCTGAACGGAAGCAGTGATTATGCCAGGTCCTTAATCATTAAACCACCAGGGAACTCCCTGAACTTTATAATGTCCGATGGTTCTAGGCTTTGGCACAGGGAATCAGACCACCCCCAGGGAAGAGGATTGTAAACACTGGACAGAATCCTCGTCCTTGGTGTGTGAGCCTTGAGCAGAGCAGCCAGAGTAACCACTGGGAGCTGGCAAGCAACCAGGGCTCTGGGCATTAATTAATTCTTAGCCTCATGGGAAAATTCTTCTTACTGTTTTTTTTTAGCCTTCTTCAAGAGATGAAAAGGCAAGATCCAGATTTCCCTGATGTGAATTCCGGGGTTTTTGTACATGAGGTGATTCAAGGAACAGCTGCTGAAAGGTAAGCGCTCAGGACCTCACGCAGCTGCCCTTGTTCTCACCAGATGTGCCCGTGGCAAACGTGTGTAGGACCTTGATGGGTTCTGTCCAGGGCAGTGACTCTAACCTACCCCGATGAGGCTTTTGAACCCCTGAGCTATGGCTGGTGTGACTGAGGAATTGCATTGGAAATATTCTTTAATTTTAATATTATTTAAATTGAAAAACTAGAAGCAATGTAAAATGTTTTCCCATAAGACACACCTTTTTCTTTTCTTTCTTTCTTTTTTTGGAAGACTATGTTTCACTTTAATAACTGAACTGTGTAAGAGATTATCAATGGGGAGTTTCTGTTGTGGCACAGCGGTAATGAACCTGACTAGGATCCATGAGGATGTGCGTTTGATCCCAGGCCTCGCTCGGTGGGTTAAGGATCTGGCGTTGCAATGAGCTGTGGTGTAGGTTGCAGATGTGGCTTGGGTCCGCATTGCTGTGGCCATGGTGTAGGCTGGTAGCTATAGTTCTGATTCAACCCCTAGCCTGGGAACCTCCATATGCCACCAGTGTGGCCCTAAATAAAACAAACAAACAAACAAAAAAAACAAAAAAGAGAGATTATCATTGGGATGTAGCATTATTGGGCCTGTGCTCTTTCTAGAGGCTTTCAAAGACTTAGACTGTAAAATATCTATTAACAATTATGAAAATATCACATGGAAAATAATATACATATGTATTTTTTTGGTTGTGCCTGTGGCATTTGGAAGTTCCCAGCCCAAGGATCAAACCCATGCCATAGCAGCAACCCGAGCCATAGCAGTGACAATGCTGGATACTCAAATTCCTGCACCACAAGAGAACTCCTAAAATGATATTTTACATGCAGTTAAATAAGATATACTATTAAAATTAGTTTCATCTGTTTAAATTTTTTTTTTTTTTTTTTTTTGCCTTATAGGGCTGCACCCATGACATATGGAAGTTCCCAGTTAGGGGTGGAATCAGAGCTGCAGTTGGAGCGTACACCAGAGCCACAGCAACCTAGGATCAGAGCCTCATCTTCAACCTACACCACAGCTCATGGGAATGCCAGAGCGTTAACCCTCTAAGCGAGGCCAGGGATCAAACCCACATCTTCACGGATACCAGTCGGGTTCATTACCATTGAACCACAGCAGGAACTCCCTGTTTAAAAAATTTTAAAAAGATCTTTTTTTGGCTGTGCCCAAGGCACGAGAAAGTTCCTGGGCCAGGGTTTGAACCCTCTCCTTAGCAGCAACCTGAGCCACAGCAGTGACAACATCCACTAGGCCACCAGGTAACTCCAAACAAAATTTTTTTTAATGTGGCTACTGGAGATTTTTAAAATTACATGTGTTGCTTGCCTTACATTTCCATTGAACAGTGCTGATTTAGACTTGTATGTGCTTATAACTTTTTTTTTTTTTTAAGGGGATGGTTCTTTTCAGCCCTCAAATTCATGCTGTGAGTTCACAACTTAAGTTTAATTTTGCTAGGAATTCCCAAATCTGCTCTTTTGCTACCATAGTTATCAAGAATCAGAGGAATCCAGAGGGTTAGAAGTTAAAGAACACATTTTAGGTACTTTAAAACACCTTTTTTTTGAATTCTGGGTGACAGTATCAAAGGCCAGCACCCAAAAAAAAGCTAAATAAAGTAACTTGGCAGAGAAATTTTGAGACATTGATCGTAACTACTGAGGGAAAATGTGGCTTGTCCTGCAATTATTCTCCTGGGTCTCTCTCTTATACTTACTTCTTCCTTATCTCTCTCTATTTGTTTTTCAAGAGCTCAACAATCTGCTTAGATTATGGCAGCTCTTAGTAGGGGAAGAATCCATAGGCTCCTAACTGTTCAGAATAGCTGAGTGTTAGACCTCTTGTTACTAAATCTGGCTAGTCATAGGCTTTTCTAGACTTCCTTGGTTCCTGTCCTCCCCCACTCCCCCACCTCCCATACTTATTTTTAACTTCTGGTTCAAGGCCAAAGCTATTTCTTTCAGCTCTTCAAGTCCTTGCTCCTAAAACATGATCTGTAGACCCGCAGCAATAGCATCTGCTAGAGCTTCAGAGAAATGTAGAGTGATGGGCCTGATACTGAAGATACTGAATCAGAATCTGCTTCCTTTTTTTTTTTTATAGCCCCACCTGCAGCATATGGAAGTTCGCAAGCTAAGGGTTGAATTGGAGCTGTAGCTGCCAGCTTACACCCCAGTCACAGCAGTGCTGGATGGGAGCTGCATCTGCAAGCTACGCTGCAGCTTGCAGCAATGCTGGATGCTTAACCCTCCGAATGAGGCCAGAGATTGACCCTGAATGCTCGCAGATACTCTGTTGGGTTCTTAACCCACTGAGCCACAATGCAACTCCTGAATCTGCTTTTCAAACAAGTTCTTCAGGGGATTCACATGCACATTAAAACGTGGGCATTACTGCTTGCTTCAAGTCGCTGAGAAACCACAGATCATTCTGGCCTCACCCACGTACCTCTCATGATAATGATAATAATTCCAGTAATACCAGCTGCCATTTATCGACCATATACTGTGTCAGGCATCATTTTAAGTGTTTTACATACTTGTTTGGGCCTCCAATAATTTCGGGATGTAGCTGTTATTTTACAGAGAAGCAGATATGCAGAGAGGTTAACTACCTTGTAAGTTACACAGGAAGTCAGAGGGCAGATGTGGAACCTAGCTCAGCCCAGGTATTATCCTGCGCTTGCGGCTGCTTTTCTTATTTCTAAGAGACAGAGAGGGGCTGACAGGAAGATGGGTTTTCAAGCCTGAAAGACCCAGGATCAAATCCTACTTTCGCCTCTTACAAGCTGCGGGGCATGGGGAAGGTCTTTTAGTGGGGCTCAGCCCCACTCCCTCTTATTTGGTGCACAGTTTGCCTTCAGTAATACTTTGCAGTTTCCTTTCTCTTTTTTCTACTCCCAGAACTACTATGAATTAAGTTCTGTGTGCACTGTCCCAGGTATCCTCCAGATCTGTCTGTTCTGCAGGCTTCACTTGCTTTTAGCTTACCCTTAAACAACTTCTTGTATCTACTTGCTTTAAATTTATGCCCCCCCATAAAAAATAAACACCACCTATCTTAGTAATACTCCTACCTTATCATTCTTCCCCAGGCTTCCCATTTCTGTTAAGTGGTGTCTCCTGGAGTCATTTCATTTGACTTCCAGTCTATTTCTGACTTTAAGATAAATCATCAGCATGGCTCTCTATTTATTATGGTGACTGGGTCTGGGGCAGGTTTTTGTTTCTAGAATATATATTCTATGTGAAGCAAATATGCTGGAGGCTGAATAGAATCCTAACTTGGAGGAAAAGGAACCTAGAACCAGAGCCTCAAATATTTAGGTTTTGACTTTTTTTTTTCTTTTTTGGCTACCTCGCTACATATGGAGTTCCCAGGCCAGGGATCAGATCTGAGCCACAGTTGCAACCTACAATGCAGTTGTGGCAATATTGGATCCTTAACCATGTCGGGCCTGGGATCAAACCTTTGTCCCAGCACTCCCAAGATGCCACTGATCCTGCTGTGCCACAGCAGGAACTCCTAGTGACTGCTTGTTGATTTACTGGAAGTGGCTTCTATAGTGCAGCTCAACATACCTTCCAGTTCCAAAAACTGTGGGTGACGATGGGGCGAGGAGATGGGCTGTCAACATCAAACTGATCAGCGTGTAACTGTCTGGGGAAAAATATATGTATTGCTTGGGCTTTTCATGTTTGCTGGTAAAACCAAGAGTATGCTTCAAGTTAAGTGAGGTCAGGGATAAACAGAAATCAAAAGCTAAACTCCCATTCCAAACCAAATCTAATATATGGAAGGAGTAAACTTTTTTTTTTTTTTGCTTTTTAGGGCCAAACCTGGGGCATATGGAAGTTCCCAGGCTAGGGGTCAATTGGAGCTACAGCTGCAGGCCTATACCACAGCCACGGCAACGCCAGGTCCGAGCTGAGTCTGCAAGCTATGCCGCAGCTCACGGCAATGCCGGATCCTTAACCCAATGAGTGGCACCAGGGATCAAACCCACATCCTCTTGGATACTAGTTGGGTTCATTACTGTTGAGCCACAACGGGAACTCCAGGAGGAGTAAACTTCTTACACACAATTCTGGTAGAATATTAATTTTAGTAAGGCAAATGGCATTGTTTTCCTCCAGGTGATCTTGTAGCGTCATATTCGGAAGGATGGAGACTATTCCTGGTTGCCTGGCTTACATGTTTAATGCCAGCAAAAAAGTAGTGCCTTTAGAGATAGATATTAATTTCTAGATAGGGTAAGTGAAACTTTTATAGTTTATGCTCCATTTTTTCTTCCCTCCCAGCTCTGGGTTGAGAGACCATGATGTAATTGTCAGCACAAATGGACAACCAGTCAGCACCACCGCTGATGTGACTGAAGCCGTTAAGGCCAATGACTTCCTTTCCATCCTGGTTCGTCGAAAGAGTCAAACTTTGATCCTGACAGTCACACCTGAAATAATCAAGTGTCTTAAAAAAAATGAATGCTTTAACACACACACACACACACACACACACACACACACGCACGCACAGGAATCATTAGGTTGGCGGTGTTCTAACTGCTGCCAAGAAGCCTTCTTAAGGCAAGTGAAAGGATATGGTGCCAGGAAGTCTGGGGAGCTGATAAAATTTTATTTAAAGACCGGAAACAACTAAAAACAGGCACAGTTTCTAATTTAACCTTGACAGAAGGACACATTAGCATTTTAAAATTTCTCTACAGCCACAAACTGGATGTGACACAAACATACACATACAAATTAGATTAAATAATAAACACTCTGAATTCAAAGTGCAAAGAAATTCACATTTTTAATGACATTCCTTTACTTAATCAGGTTTTCAGGTTATATCACATTTGGCCAGGGGCTGTGAATAAAGGATGAGCTTTATCTTGAAGTCAAACGCAAACTGACAAATGCTGATTGGCACAGAGGAATCTAATGATTCTCAGGATATCATCTTGCAGTGGAAACAGCTTTGGTCCCCATCAGCTTTTCTGACTGTGAAGACCTCTGCTATAAAATAGAAACTTCCAGTAACTCACATATTTTAACCTCTTTACCAAAGCTTTTCCTCCTGCAAACATTAATTTTGAGTCTGAAAGCTGCCACAGTTTTTTTTTTTTTCCTTGAAACAAAATAGCTTTTGATGGGGTTTGTGAATATGATTAAGGAGATTTTTTTTTTTAGGTGTGATATGAAGCAGGATTTGTGGTTTATGTAGTATCTTATTTTGGGTAAGATTTTAATTTTAGTCTATTTTCCAGATTTTTCTTAGAAATGAATTTTTTCTTTTTAAAAAGCGTATCCTTGAACCCTCTCAAGTTCTATGCAAAATTTTATGTGTATGTGCATTTTTCTGGGGAGAAGGTCCAGTTCATTCATGACCCGTAACAATTTAAGGAATATGGCCTTACAATATCAAGATTATAAAGAAGAATCTATCAATTATGACTTATAAACAAAGTTTAGGTCAACATGGTACAGAACTTAAGACAGAATAGAATATTCTGTGCATTTTTACATCATTGCCACCATTTAATAACATAACAGTGATCATATGAATGAAAGACAATAAAGCTGCAACTTTTAAGGAAACTTCATAATGACAGAGCTATTTTAACAGTGATTCTCGATTTTATGTCAACTATTATGAGACTAAATTTTAAGCAGTTCTACCTTGATTGTTTCTAGAATTTGTAAGTTGCCCAAATTGCAGCCTCCTAGTTTGATTTACTCACAAAATTCCCCTTTTTCTTTATATTTAACAGTTCTTTTCAACTCACATTGCAAGCGATGTGAACTAGGTCTTTAAAACCACTTATAATTCAGAACATTTTCTTTCTTTCCTCCCTTCCTTTTCTTTCTTTCTTGTCTTTTTAGGGCCACGCCCATGGCAAATGGAAGTTCCCAGGCTAGGGGCTGATTTGTAGCTATAGTCGCCAGCCTACAGCACAGCCACAGCAACGCTGGATCTTTAACCCACTGAGTGAGGCCAAGGATCGAACCTGTGTCCTCATGAATACTAACTGGGTTCGTTGCTGCTGAGCCACGACGGGAACCCTTTTTTAAAAATTTTATTTTATGGCTGCAGCCGTGGCTTATGGTAGCTCCTGGGCTAGGGACTGAATCTGAGCCACAGCTGTGACCTATGCAATGACCTGAGCTGCTGCAGTCAAGACTCGTAACCCACCGAGCCCCTCGTAACCCACTGAGCCAGAACACTTTTTTATTCTCAGTGATTTGGGAATATAAAATCTTGGCTGTCTCTTTCCCTAGGACTAAATTCTGTTCCCACGGACAGAGGTTTTGGTATCATGCTTATTTTGACAGTGTGTTCAGTTTCTCTTTGCTCCCCAATACAACATCCTAATTCTACCCAGAACTCAGTAATACTAGCCTTTAATAGTCTGTTTTTCTTTCCAAGGGCATGAGGCTCCTCGTCTAATCTTACCTAACCCTTAAGAACAAATTTACAGTTACTTGTATGAAATCTTTTTTCCTGACCACACCTGCGGCATGCAGACATTTCTGGCCAGGGATCAAACCTACGCCACAGCGGTGACAAGGCCAGATCCTTAACTGCAAGGCCACTAGAGAACTCCCTGAAATCTTTTTTTTTTTTTTTTTTTTTTTACCAGCCTACAACATGGGCTCTCTAAACTGGTCAATCCTACTTTTTCGAGAGGAAAATGCTGCCAAGAGAATAGCTTATTAATCCAGTCACATCTGGTGCTGTTGGCTTTCAAAATATAGTTGGAATGAAGAATTTATTATACCGTACACATTGCCTCTCATAATGATAAAACAATAGGTTTTTTTTTTAATAGGTTCATTTGAAATGGCTAGCTTTAAGCGAAACCAGTATCATTTTGAGTTTCACTCTACCTACTGAAAATACCCAAACAAGCATTCCAGGTTGGCAACATTTATTTTGCAGTTTAAATTCAGAAAGTCAGAATTTCAGTATGTATTTAAAATCCATCGCCATTCTTCTACTTCTGCTAAAGATCTTCACTGGTTCAGCTTCGAATCTCTGCTGCATGATGACTCAGGGTCACAAAAGGCATGAGGCTAAAAACATCCACTTTGCTCATCCTGTTGGGTCCACTTGGTCCAAAGGACTGGCAATGTAGCAAAACACATGAACAGAGCATGGAGATCCTTCTGCAGCTGCTAAGTCAATCACTAAACTTTATATTTTGCGCATGAGGAAAGGTGCATACTTGATACTCACGATACCGTCTGCTTGTCATTTCTGGTCTGCAAGGTAAATCTGGGTGGAATATCCACGGTCTAAAGAAGCCATCCTAACCAAACCCATTCCCTCCAAAGAGGGAAAGTAATGGCCAAGTCTGATGTGAAGGAAGGCTTTTGAGCCCGGAGAGATGAATTCAGAAGACTTGGCCCTCTGGGCCATCAGAGCTGCTCTTTCTAGTAAACAGTGCACCAGTTACTTCCGTCGCTTGGCATCAGCCCACCAGTAATAAGCAAAATAAGGTCAACAAACCACCAAATCCCCAGTCCTCCAAGTGTCAAGAGCTTCCCTACTGC
This sequence comes from Catagonus wagneri, assembly GCA_004024745.2. Classification (NCBI taxonomy): domain Eukaryota; kingdom Metazoa; phylum Chordata; class Mammalia; order Artiodactyla; family Tayassuidae; genus Catagonus; species Catagonus wagneri. Next base: position 9,314,724 of record PVHT020000140.1, on the reverse strand, counting down.
AGTGCCGGTGTGTCCCAGGCAGAAACGGTCCACTCCAAAGCATCCCAGGAAGAAAGAGTAGAGTAAGGTGGTTATGAAGTAGTGCCCTGTGTACCTAGACAAAGGGAATTAAGGGGAAGATGTTTACTATGTAACTATGGAAGCACTTCTTGATTAGTGAATTTCATGTAAGTGAAAAGATGGTAAAGCAGTCCCTCTGAGAACTCTTACTCTGCTCCCCTCCAAAGAGACTCTCTTGTTTGTCCGGAGTCTCAAAAGAATACTTGCAGAGTCCCCGTTGTTGGCTCAGTGGATTAAGGACCCAATGGAAGGGCCCGTGAGGGCGCAGTTTGGATCCCTGGCCCTGCTCAGTGGGGTTTAGAATACTGTGTTGCTGCAAGCTGCGGCATAGGTCACAGATGTGGCTCAGATCCAGTGTTGCTTTGGCTGTGGCTATAGTGTAGGCTGGCAGCTGCAGCTCCGATTTGACCCCTAGCCTGGGAACTTCTATGTGCTGCAGGTGTGGCCATAAAAAGAAAACAAAAAGCTATGGAGGACCTAATAAGAATCAATACAGGGTTGGACTGGACAAGAAACTATCAAGCCCATTGGATGATAGGCATTTTGGTAGGAGTGGAATCTGCACCCTGTGAATCCACCCCCAGCTCCTTTCTTTTCTTTCCTTTTTTTTGTCTTTTGTCTTTTTTAGGGCCGCACTTGTGGCATATGGAGGTTCCCAGGATAGGGGTCGAATCGGAGCTATAGCCACCAGCCCACGCCACAGCCACAGCAACATAGGATCTGAGCCACACCTGCGACCTACACCACAGCCCACGGCAATGCTGGATCCTTAATCCACTGAGCGAGACTAGGGATTGAACCCCCAACCTTACGGTTCCTAGTCGGGTTCATTTCCACTGTACCAGGAAGGGAACTCCCCTCCCCGCCTCTGCCCCCCCAGGCTCCTTTCTTGAATCTGTAGTTCTGAATGTCACTCTCTAACAAAGTGTTACTTTTCTTTAAATGAACACTGATCTCCATATTCCTTTCCTGCTCCTCTGTGTCCCTTAAACACTCTTCATAAGGACTTCTCTCTTTCATACTATAGTGACATTCAATTGTAGATGCTCCAATACCATCACCTGGCATAGACAGACTCCCTACTAGCAAATGATATAAAGCAAACTCTGCCTTCAAGTGGAGTTTACAGAAATGACCCTAATTCTTTAACTTTTGGATTCACTGGTTTTCAGGGAGAGAGGCCCACTCTTTTTGTCAAAAAACCCTTATTTCTGAAATTTGAAGGCTATTTTCACAGGATTCGGGCCTATTGTAGGAACTGTGGAGCTAGATCATCTGGCCTAACCCCTTCATTTTGCAGAGGAGGGGGAGAGAGACTCTGGGTACCCAAAGGTCCTTAGCCGGTTGGTGGAAGAAATGTTTAGAATTTACAGCCTTGGAGTTTCCGTTGTGGTTCAGCGGTAACGAACCCGACTAGTATCTGCAGGGATTTGGGTTCGATCCCTGGCCTCGCTCAGTGGGTTAAGGATCTGGTGTTGCTGTGAGCTGTGGTGTAGGTCGCAGACTCAGCTCGGATCCTGTGTTGCTGTGGCTGTGGTGTAGGCTGGCAGCTGTAGCTCCGATTGGACTCCTAGCCTGGGAACTTTCATATGCTACAGGTGCAGCTGCCAAAAAAAAAAAGAAAAGAAAAAAAAAATTAAATTATAGTCTCTGGTCTCACACCCGGTTTCCTCCCTGCTATAACCACAATGCCCTCATTCATGGAGTATGCACAGTAGTAATCATGTTGTCCCGTTCATACTTAATGTAAAAGAAAAAGGCATATCAGGAGTTCGTGCTATGGCACAGCAGGTTAAGGATCTGGTGTTATCTCCGAGGCAGCATGGGTTTGATCCCCATGGGTTTGATCCCCAGCTCGGCTCAGTGGGTTGAGGATCCAGTATTACTGCAGCTGTGGCATAGGTTGCATCTATAGCTTAGATCAGATCTCTGCCCTGGGAATTTCCATATGCCATGGGTGTGGCAAAAAGAAAAAGACAAAACAAAAGGCCATATCAAGAGATGACAAAGGAAGCAGCTCTACCCCCATCCAAGGACCAACTATTCCATTCAGAGTAACACTTTATATATTTGTTTTTTGGGGTCACGCTTCAGCCAGAGCAGTGACTGCAGCCACACCAGTGATAACCCTGGATAGTGAAGCCGCCATCAGGGAATTCCCAGAGTAACACTTACTTTATACAAGGTTTGTTCTCTCGTAGGAAAGTCCTAGGACTGGCACACTCAATTCCGTCGAGGGCCCGGCACTGAACGGAAGTGTGCTCCACATCACTGTAGGCCTGGCCACCGAACTGTGGGTAACGACCATAAACAAAATAAGCCAGCAAACTCACCAGAGCAAGTAATATGAGATACATCTTTATATGAATTAATACAAGCTGACTCAGGATGATAATTATTCTAAAAAAAGTGGGGTAAAGCTGTGCTGAAGAGCAAGGAATTTAGTGATATATTTCAAGTGATTTAAAATCAGCCCATCCTGGAGTTCCTGTAGTGGCTCAGAGGAAACGAATCTGACTAGTAACCATGAGGACACAGGTTTGATCCCTGGCCTCACTCAGTGGGTTAAGGATCCAGCGTTGCCATGAGCTGTGGTATAGGTCGCAGGTGCGGCTTGGATCTGCTGTTACTGTGGCTGCAGCATAGGCCAGCAGCGACAGCTTCAGTTTGACCTCTAACCTGGGAATGTCCATATACCAGGGGTACGGGCCTAAAAAGACAAAAAAAAAACATAAACAAAAACAAACGCAGCCCATCCTAAATGTACATTGTTTTCAATAAACTCTTTTTTCCCTTTATGACTGCCTCCTTTAATAATACAGTAATAAAAAAGCTTATAATCAGTTAACTGTGATTCAGAATAGACAGACACAACGCTTTGATTGTCCAATATTTATAGGAAAAAAGAACACATTACTTAGCATTTATGAATGAGTATTTAAAAAGTCAACAAATATTTGAGGTCTGTTTTATATATACTAAAAATGGACATAATTAGGAAAGAACTCAGAGTATTAACTGACCCAGACTTTACTTAGGTAATAAAAGTGTGACTTTAAGATATCTGTAGTACATCTCTAGTCTAAGTTTAAATTCCAGCAAAAAAGCTCAGAATGGAACCTCTGACCCTTTGTATAAACTGAATTCTAGCAGAGAAACCACAGCTGTACATTCTCCACTGGCACCTTATTTATTTATTTTTGGCTCTGCCTGGGGCATGCAAAAGTTCTGGGTCCAGAGACTGAACTCATGCCACAGCTGTAACCAGAGCCACAGCGGTGACAAGGCTGGATCTGAGCCACAGAAAACTCCCACTGGCACCTTATTAAGTGCTTCACTACTATTTTTGCGGGAGCATTCCTTAAAGGGAAAGGGGTGGTTAATGAGAATACCCCTTTCTCCCTGCTACCCCGGGGGATTCAGGTGCCTCAATACTGACAGTCCTCTAGGACTTCTGGGGGAAGTGACAGTGTGAGCACCCTGACAGATGAACCCAGGTTTTAATTAAAATGGGCAAAAGTAAGTGACCTCTGAACAGTGCTCAAACTTTTATCAATAATTATCCACAGGAAAGGGAATCCTCCTACACTGTTGATGAGAATGTATATTGGTGTAACCACTATGGAAAACAGTATGGAGGCTCCTCAAAAAAAAGCTAATAGAGCTTTTATGATCCAGCAACCCCACTCCTGGGCATTTACCCAGAAAAAAGCGTAATTCTAAAAAATAACATGCACTCCAATGTTCACTGCAACACTGTTTACAATGGCCAAGACACGGAAGCAACATAAATGTCCATTAACAGAGGAGTGAATTAAGAAGATGCAGTCCATATACACAACAGGATATTACCCAGCTATAAGAAAGAATGAAATAATGCCATTTGCGGCAACATGGAAGGAAGGACCAAGAGATTATCATACAAAGTGAAGTAAGTCAGACAGAGAAAGACAAATATCATATGCTGTCACTTATATGCGAGATCTAAAAAAAAATGGTACAGATGAACTGATTTACAAAACAGAAACAGACTCACAGACTGCAAGAACATGTGGTTACCAAAGGGGACAGATGGAGGGAGGAATAGATTGGGAGTTTGTATTTGGCATATTTATGCTACTACATATGGGATGGATGGTCAACAGAGACCTGGTGTACAGCACAGGGAACTCTACCCAGTATTCTGTGATAACTTATATGACAAAAGAATTTGAAAAAGAATAGCTATGTGTACATGTATAACTGAATCACTTTGTTATACGCAGAAATTATCAACATTGTAAATTACAACATTGTAAATCAATAATACCTCAATAAAACTAAAAAATGGAAAAAAGAAGAACCTTTGTTTCAAAGCTAGAAATTTTAAAGATCTGAATTAATTACTATATAGAAAATCATTTTAACATAATGCTTGTTTTCATGATTCTTACATGCAGCATCAGGTAACAAAGCCAGGTGATAACAAAATCATATTGTATTGAAAATATTTCTTCACACACAACTGCAGTAAGAGTTGCCTTTTTGGCCTTATTACTTTCAGGCTTATTCCCAAGTCTGATTTAGTACAAAGAATATTTTTCAAGAGTTCCCACTGTGGTGCAGTGGGTTAATGATCTGGCTTGTCTCTGTGGAGGGGCTAGTTAGGCTCCTGGCCCAGCGAAGTGGGTGTAGGTCACATATGCAGCTCAGATTCCATCCCTAGTCTGGGAACTGCCATATGCCATGGTTATGGCCAAAAAAGCATCAAAAAAAAAATTTTTTTCCCATAATTCTCTTATAGCTGACTACACTTTGATTTGAATTATGCAGCACGATACAATGGTATAATGGTGAGTACAAAGTGGGGAGGAAGCACAGGAACTTCACTTGTTTTTGAAAGACTGACTAGGAAGTGTGCACCCAGCTTTAGTGATATTCTTAATGGAAATTAGTGGATTCTTTCCATTTCAAGAGGCCACTGTTATAAAGCCTTCTTCTTGAATGTTATAACCTTCCACAAAGACATAGACTGATAGACGCTATCTATTTCCTAAGGATACAGTGAAAACTGCTTGTCTGGTGAAAAGAAAGGTCATTGGCAAGAGGAGCTTTGCCCCAGATGCATGTGTAACAAAGATACTGCTCAGTCCATCATCCACTTTAGAAAGTGCATAAGCCTTTCTTTTGCTCTTTCAGGAAAGTACCTGCCTTGAAGGATAGTCAGGGGTGACACTTTAGCTCCAAATCTGTCAATCTCAATGGCCAAAGGAATGAAAGACAGGTGGGTCTTTGTACCTGGGTAGTTTGGGCCCAGAGACTGTGTCTTCCCGAGGAAACAAAATGTCTTATTCAGCCACTGACCCTGGCCATGCTGGAAATTTCCAGGAATAGTCTTTCACAAAATGAATTTTACAAAAAGGTGACTTCAAAACCCTTCCTTTTCAGTAACAGCACTTAGCCCCTACTGTTTCTCTATGGAGGACTTTGCTTATAAAACAAAACAAAACAAAACTCACCTTGAGACAACCATAACCAAGTTCCTGGGATGCTGTTGCATTTCCAACATGATCCACTGGGTCTTCACATTCTATAAATTCATCAGGTCTGTAAATCACCAGTAAGAGCATCACCATCATTAGGGTCTCTGTAATGGCTGGTTACAGGTATAGTATCAAAACAGGTGAGAGACATTTCCTCAAGTTTCTACGGTTTAATTTCATTCTGACTCTTCCCCAAGATGAGAGATGGTGTCAATTTGGCTGAAGCACAGCAGGTCTAATAACCATCCAAAGGACCATCTGCTTGAAGCAAGGGGGTGTTTCCGGTTCTATTTCTACACGGATTCTACTTCTGCCAAGGCTTCCTCTTTCTACAAGGCTATGGGGTAAAAAATTGAAGCCAACGGATTCCCCGATCTCTCTGCCTTTATTTGACTCAAAAGAGATGTTAAACTTTTTGACTTGTTTTCTACAATAGCAAGAATATTGCTTCTTCTTCCTTTTTTTTTTTTATTTTAAAGGAAGTGCCTTGTAGGGACAAGTCATTTACTTTGTGTCTTACGATGGGGTCTCCTTGGGTAAGGAGAGCTGGTAGAGAAGCCACAGCCTCGTACCCTTGTTGCGGCGACTATATGATATCACTCCTCCCTAGTTCTCCTCTTTGGAGATATCAGAGGACCTGCCACCTACACACAGGGTTTCCTTGCGTGGGTGAGAGGAGTGAGAGAAAGTGTCATGATATTTACCTTCAGCTGGGGAGGGTCTGGGGAAAAAAATGCAGCCGCCCTTCTCCACCTCCCCCCTACCCCCGCCCCGCACAACACCCATGTATCCCAGGCCCCATCTCCATCTCCACCCGCCTCGACGACTGCTTACAGGTAAGAGCAAAGGATGACCGGAGATTGGGGGTCGCCATATTCCCAGCTTGCGGTGCCGGTGGAGCCCTCCGGCTGGGAGGCGCCTGCGGTTGTGAGCTCCGGCTCCGCCGTGGTGTTGTGCGAGTGGCTCCGAGAGACACAATGCAGCAGAAGTAGATTCCCCAGCAGCAATGCTGCCTGGCCGCACAGGAGTAAGTAACTCACCGGGCAACCACCTAGCACCATCTTCCCGGGCCCAGTAGCGGAGACCCGGTCTCAACCGAAACCCCAGGCCAGCACCGCCCTGCCTGGTCAGGCCTCTGCGCGCAGCTCCGCTCCTCAGCGCCATACAGCCAATGGGAACGTATCTTGACGCTCCGCCCAACCCCGCCAACCAATCAGAGAAGGCTGCGCAGGGGGCGGGGCTGAGCTTCTCCTCGGCCTCACAGTTCCGGTTCTGGGTTTCACGGGCCACCTTCTTTTGCTTCTTCCAGTGGGTTTCTTCTACGCTCGGAGTAGGCGGGCCAGAGGGAGGCGGGCGAATAGTGGTGGGCGGGGCAGACTAGTGCAGGTCTTAGGGGCCAGATAGAAAACCCATTCTCCCGCAGGGAACCGATCCCTTCCTACGTCAGTGGAGCTTGCGCCGCGACGGGCGCGAGCTCGGACCGGAGCCGAGTTGCGTCAGTGCCGAGCGCGCGCGGCGCTGCCACCTCTGGGGCCCCCACAGGGCTGGGAAATGGTGAAGCGAGAGGAGGCAGGCGCGACCGCGTGTTGAGGGGACCCTGCGGACTCGGCCAAGATGGGATCGGGCGCGGGTTCGCCCTCTGGGTCCCTCGGCTTCCAGTGGCTGCTGTTGTTGGGCTTGGTGAGCCCAGCCCTCGGTGCGGCTCGGTCAGGTGGGTGTCCGCCCCCAGGGACCTTTTGGATTTCGGTTTCCTAGGGCTGGGATGCTCAGAGTTACCCGGTGGTGCCGGGGAGTGGAGGGGCCTGGCCTGGGGACTGGACCCCGAGTCGGGAGGCGGAGCCGCTCAGCTGTGTGCACAGCGCTCGGACCCGAGGCTCGTGGTCTGGCGCCCCAGACCCCTTCTACCGCACTGTTCTCGGTCCGGTTCCTCATCTCCTGCTGGGCAGAGCCTTTTGCGGTGCCTCCCCCCCCCATCTCGGGCATAATTGGGCCCCCTACACCCTTCTGGATCTGAACCTGACCTCGGGGACTCAGCTGAGAGCCTTGGAGGCTGAGTGTGCGCGGAGGGTTTGAGAAATGGAGCTTGGTCTTGCTTGTGTTGTAAATGTCGCTGGGAGAGACCAAGAGCTGGAACTTTTTGCTCCAGGTTATGATTTGAAATGTTGGTGTTCATTTTATTAGCGGACCAGTAGGTACACAGCTAAGTTCGGCAATAAATAAGGGGGGGGATACGTAATTTTTTGAACCGTTTTGCTATTGTAGTAAGAATACTTCTTTTTTTTGGAAACAAAGCGCTACATTTCTATAGCCAGTCTTTTATCTTCGTTTTTACTGGGTTGGTAAAGTCTCAAATCCGGACAGATAATCCCTGCTCTCCTTAACTCACAGGATTACAGTACGATTTAAATCATTTATGTGAAATCGCTTTTGACTTGTGAAACTTCCCTTGAATATATAAGGTATTTGTAGTGGAGATACGCGTAGTGGAAAAAAATTGCCAACACTCTAGCTTTTTCCTGAAAACACCTTCTTTCTTTATTTTGGCTAGTATTAAATTATTGTTTGCGTGGTTGTGTGTGGGGTTTTGTTGTTGTTGTTTTATCAGCCATAGAGTAGGATGGTGGATAACGAGGGTTTCTGTTAAATCAGTATCTTGAGAGTTGTTCAGAGGTGACGATGAAAGATTTCAGTGCAAATTACATTTCTTATCTTTGGTTTATTCTCTTTCAATTAAATAAATTTGTCCCACTGCGGGAATTTTGAAGCTCTTAAAACTAAGATATTGAATGGAAAGCTACCAAAACTTTTCTAGTCTAGACTGTTTTTGCTGTGGTATTATTCATGGTTAGCGTGTACCCACATTTAAGGGGAAGTAGGTTGTACATCCGGAGTTTTAGTAATCCATGATGCCGTTTGCAAATACGATAAATAAGACTAATTTTTAATGTTTATGTATTGATTATTTTATACTTACGTATAGATGGATGGAATAACCTTATGTTTTTTAATTGTCGCTTTAAGAGTTTATGGCCAGCCCCTCACTGAAGCATGTGTGTGCTTTCAGAATTTAGTCAGCCTTTATCCAACCTCTAGAAACACCAAGCTTGTGGAGGGGCAGAGGGTGACCAAATGTGTCCAGTCCATCTGAGGGATCTAGAGGAAGGTTTTTCTCGAGAACGTGTTATTTGAACTGGTCTGTACAGGTGAATGTTCAAGGGAAGGAATAGGAATGCATTCTAAGCTGGAGAGGGTTTTGTAAGAGTGTGGGGAGGTGAAAGAACGTGCCTTGTGGAATGATGAGAATGATACCAGGCAGTCTCCGAGAAGAGAGGGAGGCATGATAAAAACCTAAGGGAGTTGGATACCGGTGGGGAAAAGTCTTCTGTGACGTGCTGTGGGGTTTGGACTTGACCTTGTAGGAGGTTCTTTGGGCAGGAAGGTTTTTAAGGATGGGTGTGACATGACTAGATGGCTAGACAGTGGAGGACAAAATATAGGAGGGAAAGACTGCTGGCTGGGAGAGATCAGTTAAGAGGCTTTTGTAGTAATGTGCTGTGAGTCAACGCATGTTTCCCTCCGGGAATGTTCTTCTGAAATCAGCTGACTGAATTTTTGCAGCACAGGATGTTTAAAACAAGCACTGAAACCTTTCTAGCTAATGAAAGAGGAATTTGAGTACCCAGTAAGTACCACCCACACATGGTTAGGAGTTAAGTAGGTTTTGGTAGTATTTTTATGACCCTTTCTAACATTGTGTCAATGAGGAAATGCAGTGTAAATTCCAAGAAACTAACATTTTATAGTAAACTTTTTTTTTCTTTTTAAACTGGGGCTAACAATAGTAACTTTGTTTTGTTGTGAACAATCACAAAAGGAATCAGGCAGATATGAAACCTTATCCGGTTTTCTCTTTTACGGTAGTAATTATGATGTGCAGACCTAGAATTTTTTTTTTTTTAAGATTAGAATTCTAGAGGAAATGAGTTTTAAAGCTGACTGATGATGAATCACTGTAAAATGAACTACATGGTAAGAACTTAAGTCCATACTGATTTTGTTTCTTAGGTGCCTGTGAATTATTTGTGCTGTTTGTGCTGAATAGGAGAATGTAGTCTTTTAAATTTAAAGATAATTTGGTTTCCCTGTTTTTATGTAAAAAATCGACATTTGTAATTAAAGTGTTTACAAAACAAGTTGTTGAGTTCCAAGACAGTTTTCAAAAGGCATTTTAAATTTTACCAAAGTTGATATATATACATACACACCTAATTTAAAATCTGGCGTATTAATTATAAAATTCTCTCCTCCCCCAAAGATGCAAGCCCTAAGTGGGACAGTGGAAGCTTTTTCTTGGAATAGTCACAGGCTCAAATAAATGACGTAGAGAGTGTCATGATATTTCTTTCTTTTCTTTTCTTTTCTCTCTCTCTCTCTTTTTTTTTTTTTTTTTTTGTTTTTTAGGAGCACACCGGTGGCATATGGAAGTTCCCGGTGGCATATGGAAGTTGAATCAGAGCTACAGCTGCCAGCCTATGTCACAGTCTCAGCAACTCCAGATCCAAGCCACATCTGTGACCTACACCATAGTTCACGGCAATGCCGGATCCTTAACCCACTGAGCAAGGTCAGGCATCGAACCCGCAATCCTGTGGATCCTAGTCGGGCTGGTAACCACCGAGTCACAAAGGGAACTCCATTTCCTTTTTTTTTTCTTGGTGTCTAGTATGTAACAGACTCCCAGACTTATGTTATCCTTTGTGTCAGCACTCCCGAACTGCCTCGTAAGTAAATCTGGCCTTCTTGGTGTCTTACATAGTACCCTATCTTTGCATGGGGCCAGCATGGGCCCAATTAAATTTGAATTGCACTTTGAATTTATAATCTTGTTCATATATTAATATATTTTTGTAGGAACTCTCTTGTGGTGCAGCAGGTTAAGGATCTGGCATTGTCACTGCTGTGGCTCAGGTCATTGCTGTGGCAGCGTTTTGATCCCTGGCCCAGGAACTTCCACATGCTGTGAGTACAGCCAAAAAAATAAAAAGATGTTATTGTCATTTATTTCTCATTTTGTGATGGTGTTATTTCAGTCAAATTGTTTTCCCCAAGTGATCATACCTGGGGTACTGCTTGATTCACAACTTTTAAGAATGAGTTAGGGGGAGTTCCTGCTGTGGCCCAGTGGGTTGAGGATCTGGAGTTGCTGCAGCTGTGGTGTAGGTTGAAGCTTTGGCTGGATTTGATCCCTGTCTGGAGAACTTCCATGTGCTTCCAGTGCAGCTGATTAAAAATAAAAAGGGAAGAGGAGTTCCTGTCGTGGCTCACTGGTGAACAAATCTGACTAGCATCCATGAGGACGCAGGTTCAATCCCTGGCCTCACTCAGTGGGTTAAGGATCCGGCGTTGCCATGAGCTGTGGTGTAGATCGCAGATGCGGCTTGGATCCCACATTGCTGTGACTGTGGTGTAGATTGGCAGCTACAGCTCCAATCTGAACCCTAGCCTGTGAACCTCCATATGCCATGGGTGTGTCCCTAAAAAGAATGAGTTAGGAAACCTGACATTTCACTTAATGTTGTCAGTCTTTAAATATGCTGTTGTTTTTGCATTTATATTCATTTTGCCGTAAGAACTGGAGGATTTTAGCTTGTGATAAGTAAAAACGGTGCCACCACCAAACATCTGTTGTGCTTCAGGACAAAGCCCATCCCCATACATGGGAAACTCTTCTTTCCCTTTGACACGTTTTCCTTTTAATGAGATTATTTTTTATGGTTTAACTCATGTGAGGTGAAGGTCCCCGCACCCCCACCTTTCCTTAGAACCCTCATGCAAGTAGAGCCCTGGAGAGTCTGATCTACATTCATTGACACACTGGAATCTTACTATGAATAGAAGCTTGAATCCCAGCTGCTTAAGAAGAAAGGGTAAGCAGTCTGTGGCATAACCGTACAGTGAGATGTGGCATTGCCATTAACATGACAAATGTGTGGGCCATGTGGATTTTTGGGGAAGATTTATATGATAGATGCTAATCGTAACAAATAAAGCTTCTTTTAGGTTGTAATAATTGCAGTTATGAAATTTACGTATGTATAGCTGTAAAGATCAGATGAGGTTGTTTACCCCATAGACATTTATTGAATGTCTTCTGTACTAGTGTAGGAAACAGGATGAGTAAGATACTGTCCTTTGTTTCAAGAAACTTAAATTCCTTGGTAGAGGAATGTAAATTCTCTAGGGCATTACATCTTGTAAATGGTGACAGTTTTTCCCACAGGCCAGTTTATAAACAAACAGTAGGAAAAGCCCTGTTTCTTTTTAAATGTAAATGTAAAGATGGGTAAATGTAAAAAAAAAAACATAAAAAATGTAAGAATGTAGGATATAGCAATGAAAATTAATAGTTATGTTTGAAGGTAACTATATATGTTTATTTGGGATTGATATTGGGAATGGAATGGAAGTATATGGCCCAATACAACAGTGATTTACAGATCTAATTACAATTTCTCTTCAAGAAATTCAGATGACAGAATTATCTTATTCATCCTGTACGTAGAAACTAGGTTTATTTTCTGTAGTGAAAGTACTTAAGGGTGACTCTTTGTTTACATAATAGGCGGGAAGGAAAGGAGAAAAGCCTTTGGCTGAGGGTTCACATTTGTTTGTTTTGCAATTAGGTAGAATTCTTTTGACTTATTTCTGTCTGCTGCAGTTGTAACCCTGGAAGGGCTCCTCTGCCAGCAGCACAGAAAGCCAAACTCTGACAGCGGGTGTTTGCAGTAAAGTCAGGGTTTAAAAGGGGAAGAACAAAGATGCTGGGATTTAGCATCATTTTGCAACATTTCTTAATTGTGGATTTGGGAGTCAGAACAGCTCTTGGTTTACGATTCTCTGCCAGGTGGTCCATGGCTGGGGGACCTGTGAGCTCATCTTGCCCTAGAGAAACAACTTGGCTTTGGACGTTAATGATCAGATCTTACAACAGCAGATTTAGTGTATCATAACGATGTTATCACCCACAGCAGTGTTATCTGGTTGGTTAGTGGTAGCACAGGATTGAAGCACAGGGAGCGAGAAAGGGAATAAAATTTTGGATAGAGAGATTAATCATAAACTCAGTAAGGGAACTCATTTTTTGGGGTGACTTGGTTTTACACATACTGTTACAGTACATGCACTTAGGACTTCCTCCGAAACCTAGTACGTAAAAATATCTAAGGAGTTAGAGGAAGAAAGAAGTGCAGCTACCTAACACCTTTTACTAAGTTTAAGACACTTTAAGTTTCATGCTTCAACCCTTTTCTTTCTCTTTTTTATTTGGTCACACCCATGACATGTGGAAGTTCCCAGGCCTGGCAAGGGATTGGACCCGAGCCACAGCAGTGACAGCACCAGATTATTAACCAGCTGAGCCACAATGGAACTCCAGGCATTTCTTTTTCTCTGTGATGTTTGCTCTTGAGTTGTGATGGAAAGATTTCAATTTAACTGCATATTGTTTAGCTTCTAGTGAACAGTTACATGAGCCTATTAGTGTTTTTATCCCTGCCTGTAATGATTTATTTAAAAAGCTTTTATTTTGACATAATTATGGAGTCACAGGAAGTTCCATGTAAAGGCACAGGATGATACACTTTTTGTCACACAGTGCTTCTTATCTGTTACCCACTGAAGTTTTTTGTTTCTGCCACCTCTTCCTGCTATTACTTCTAGAGTGACTGTCTTAGTAGTTGAACAAATTACCATGATCTAGAGAGAAATATTTGTGTCTTTGGGAATTTGAGAAAACTGAAGGTCATTGAAAAGTTTATTCTGGGTGGTGAAATAGTCCTGTAATTCAATTAATTTAGGATTAAAGAAATTTCTTCTTAGTGATTTGAAGCCTGCATCTGTTTTTTAGGGCCACACCCTCGACACATAGAAGTTTCCAGGCTAGGGGTCGAATCGGAGCTGCAGCTGCCCACCACAGCCACTGCAACACCATATCTGAACCGCGTCTGCGACCTACACCACAGCTCACAGCAACACCGGGTCCTTAACCCACTGAACGAGGCCAGGGATCAAACCCGCAACCTCATGGTTCCTAGTCGGATTCATTTCCCCCGAGCCACTACGAGAATGCCCTGAAGCCTGAATCTGTTAAGGTCATGAATTTCTTTGGTTATGGTTCCTGGTTGACAACTCCAAATATCTGAAGGATATTTTATAGTATGCCATAAATATGCCTTGGATCAGGCAGCCCATGCTTGCTTTTGTGAGTATTGGGGTACATTTCTGGTATTTTTATGTAATGATGTGATGCCTCATTTAGACCATGTGTTATGTCAAATTATAAAGACATAATGGATTAATGAAAAGAGTCTGAAAACTGTTAGTATGACCTGTGGTCTTGGAAGTGATACAATTTATATTTTCCTGTTTATATTGTATCCTTAGAAATTTCGAGCTAGACAAGGTTATATGTATATGTTTTATGTACAGTGTTATCTTGCAGAAGGTTAGATAAAAATATTATCTGTATTTGAGAAATCTGAGGGACATAAGGCTGTTAAGGGGTGAATGAACATATAGTTTGGATCTGTAGGAGGAGAGTGAGGGAGTAAGAAGGTATCATAGTCTAGATGTGAGATTAATAAGGCTGATGGAAACACGGGAGGTGTTGAGATGCTGGATAGTACTTTAGCACTGTTTTTTTTTTTTGCTTTTTAGGGCCACAACTGAGATATATATATGGAAGTTCCCAGGCTAGGGGTCGAATTGGAGCTATAGCTGCTAGCCTACACCACAGCTCACAGCAATGCTGGATCCCTGACCTACTAAGTGAGGCCAGGGGTCAAACCCTCATCTAAAGAGGGGGTACTAGTTGGATTCGTTTTCGCTGTGCCACAACGGGAACGCCACTAGATAGTACTTTAAATAGTTGTGCTTTTTATGGAAGAAACATTCTTCTTTCCCCCTTTTCAACAGTAATATAGCAGTTTCAATATACATACTGATCGGCGTTCTCCTGTGGCACAGCAGGTAAAGGATTTGACATTTTCACTGCAGTGGCTTGGGTTCGATCCCTGGCCCGGGAACTTCCACATGCTGTGGGTGCGGCCAAAAAAAAGCATACTGTAACAAACAAATTCATATAATACAGACGTACATGAGTGTAGGAAATAAAGTCTAAGTGCTTATCTCATTATTCTCTGCTTCTGTGCCATCATGCTAACTGATTTTTGGTTGTTGGTGGTGTGGTCTGCGCACGTGGATTGGAAAAATAATATCTAGACCCATAGGAGGTGAGAAGTAAGATAAGTTTATTGAGATGAGAGACTACTAGTACAGCAGGATGACTTCTGATGATCAGCGAGAGCCGCCCCAAAGGAGTGGTCATGTCTGTTTCTATAGGCCAGGGAGAGGAGAAGTCTTATCTTAAGGATACGGCTGCTGTTTGGTTGGGTATTTATAAGGCCCCTACAGGGGCGGGGTGAGGAGTGGGCCACATACCTTTCCTAGTAGGGGGCAGGAAGGAGTAGGCCAGGTTGCTCAAGATTGGGAGGGGGCATTACAGTGAGACAGGTGGGGCTATGACGAGGATCTGGTCATTCTTGCCTTGGATAGAGGCTTTGAGTTCTATCTCTTTGAAGGGTCCTTGAGGTCCCACATTGGGTACACTTACTTATGATACTTAGATGTTTGTTATGACACATCTTATAGTCTCATCTATATGGCATATGTTGTAATAATAATGTTTCATAGGCCCTATAAATAATGCAGAGTTTATAAAGTGAAAAGTAAAAGTCTCTCCCCTTGTCCCACTTTCTCTAGGTAACTACTTAAAAAATAATTATTTTATTATCGACAATTAAAAACATACACAGCAGAAGAGGGAAGAGTGGTGTACTCCTCTGTACCCATTGCCCCGTTTTAATATAATCTCATGTGTATGCTTCCTTGCAGTGCTCAATGGGTTATTCTGATGCAATTCCTAGATGTCATATCATTTTGTCCTTGAGTATTCAGAATGACTCTCTGTATTGTAAAGACTTTTTTTTTTCTTAATGGATTTTATTTCAATTATAGGTGTACATAAATCATCACAAGTCAATTTTATAGATTTTGTATCCCAAACCCCCAGTGCATCCCCCCACCCCCCAGATTGTCTTATTTGAAAAACCAAGGTTTTCCAAAGTCTGTGAGTCATTGTCTGTTCTGTAAAAAGGTTCATTGTGTCTTTTTAGTTTCC
>PVHT020000140.1:9261858-9292491 GCA_004024745.2 Catagonus wagneri | reverse complement strand
TCACTGAGCTGTTTTTCTGGGCTTTTCTCTTTCTCCCTTATCTGAGTTAGAGTTTTCTGTCTTTTCATTTTTGTAGGTTTTTGGTGTGGTGACCTTTGTGTCGACAATAGAGTTGTAGCCTCTCTTAGTTCTGGTGTTTGCCTCCCCTGTGGCTAAAGTTGGTATGGAGGGGGCTTGCTGTAGGCTTCCTGATGGGAGGGAGTGATACCTGCTCACTGGTAGGTGGGGCTGATTCCTCTCCCTCTGATGGATGGGGCTTTGTCTCTGGATGAGATTAGAGGCTGGCTGTGTGCCTGAGGGGTCTTTAGTCAACCTGTCCACTGATGGGTGGGGCTGTGATCCCACCTGAATTGTTGTTTGGCCTGGGGCTTCTCAGCGCTGATGGGGGGGACCAGATTTTCCCAGAAATGGCCACCTCCAGAGAAATGCAGGCTGCTGAATGTCCCCAAGAGCTTCACCTCCAATATCCTTCCCCGACAACAAGGCACAGTCACCCCTGTTTTCCCAGGAGATCCTCCAGGAATTGCAGTCAGGTTCCACCCAGATTGCTCTGGAGACTGCTTTGCCCTGGGACCCAGTGCACGTGAAAGTCTGTGTGTGCCTTTCACGGATGGGGTCTCTGTTTCTCCCAGTCCTGTGGAGCTCCTGCACACAAGCCCCGCTGGCCTTCAATGCCAGATGCTCCGGGGGCTCTTTCTCCCTGTGCCCGATCCCCAGGTGTGGGGATTTGACGTGGGGCTCAGAACTCTCAGTCCTGTAGCTGAGTCTCTGTGATGCAGTTACTTTCCAGTCTGTGGGGCTTCCCACCCGGGAGGTACGGGGTTGCTTCTATCGCGTAATCGCCCCTCCTACCTCTTGAAGTGGTCTCCTCTTTGTCTTCTGGAGCAGAGTATCTTTTTTGGAAGTTTACAGTCCATTTGGTTGAAGGTTGCTTGGCATTTGGTTGTATTTTTGCTGTTATTTGGGAGAGAATTTGAGCTCCAGTCCTTCTATTCCGCCATCTTAATCCAATCTCTCCTATTGTAAAGACTTTTAAAGAAAGCCTTACCCACAATATGTTTATTACACTTAAAAAGTTACCGCTAACTCAAGATCGTCACATACCTACACTGTGTTAAAATTTCCCCTATTGTCTTAGAATTTGTTTGTTTTTATTGATTTATTTGAATTAGAATCCAAACAGGTCCAGATACTGTGTTTGGTTTTGTGGTTCGTTTCATTTGCAGTGGTCTGCTTTTCCTCCTTTTCATGACATTTTTTTGCTCAAGAAATTACACTTGATGAACTTCTTTCCTAAATTGATCCCCGCTGTATGGAAGCTGAGTCTGCTCTTCTCCCAAGGTGTCTGTTTGTGTAAGCCGTTCTCAAGGCTCCTTATACTGAATGTGGTTTTGCTATGTGGAGATACATAGAGATATAGATTTTTTCCTTCATGGCCCTTAGTTGGTGACCATCTACTTCGTCAAGGTCACTGAATAAACTGATGTGCCATAAGCAGTGTTGGACACATTGAAAGACTGTATCAGGCTCCAGCGTGTAACTTCCTAAGGGATTTCCGTGGACCGTTTTGATTACATCCAAATCTTGCTCAAGCAATGACTTTATTTTCTCATTATCTTATTTTAAAAATCATATGTGATTATTTAATACCTTTAATAATACCAAAAATAACAAAATTTGTATTAATACGTAAATCCTGCTTGATTACTTCAGTGACAGTGAACCACCATAGCTTTCTGCTCATTGTTTTATTTATTCATTGCTTTTCATTTTCACCTTTTTTTTTTTTTTGGCTTTCCTGGGGCACATGGAAGTTTCTGGGGCAGGAATCAGACCCGAGGTGCCACGCAGTGACTCGAGCTAATGCAGTGACAATGCTGGATCCTTAACCTGATGAGCATCCAAAGAACTCCTACATTTTATTTTATTTTTTTAGGTGGATGGAGCTTGCCTTATTTTTATTCAAGTATAGTTGATTTATAATATTGTGTTAGATTCAAGTGTATGGTAAAGTGATTCAGTTATATATTTTTTTCAGATTTTTTTCCATTTTGGGTTATAACAAGATACTGACTCTAGTTCCCTGTGCTATGTAGTAAATTCTTGTTGCTAGCCTATTTTATATATAGTGGTGTATATCTGTGAATCCCAAACCCTCAGCTTATCCCTCCTCCCCTTCAAGTGATGACTTTAGAACCTGTGTTCCACTTAGATGTGACTCCCCCGTGGTGAGCGGGTACAGGATTGGAATTGGGAGGAAGTCTTGCATGATGGTTCTGAGTTCTATACTGGTAATAAGTTTTATCTATTGAAGTTTCTGTTTTTAGGACAGATTAACGGCAGTAATTTCAGTCTAGATAATTGCTACCTTGTTAAGTATTATTTGAGATAATCATTCAGGCATTGAAAGTAACTTCCCTTTATTTGTCCTTGACTGTTTCCTCAGTATCCCAGTACCATCTCAGGATGTTATTCATGTGGGGGAGGGTGGAAAGTGAGAGAGGAGGGAGCAGTACCACGCTCTAGGTGCCTTCCCTGCATTTCCACACCAAAGCAGTTTTTTTTTCCCCTTGTATTTATACCTTAAGATTTCTTGGAGTTCCTTTGTGGTGTGGCAGGTTAAGGATCTGGCGTTGTCACTGCTGTGGCCTGGGAACTTCCACATGCTGTGAACGTGACCAAAAAAAAAAAAAGGGATTTGTTTTAGGAGAGTGGGATAGGGTTTATAGTTAATAAACATTGTCTGAAAATGATTGCTGTGTATACATATACTGTTTGGATAAAGGCTGACATCCTTTTTAAGAAAATACATTTCTTCTCCCTCATACTTACCTAGTATATTGTTATTTTCCTATAAAACTTTATATAAAACTATATGTATTTTATTATTATTATTTTTTATGGCTGCACTGTGGTATATGGAAGCCCCAGGCCAGGGTTTGAATCTGAATCACAGCTGCAGCACCGGATCTTTAAGCCACTGCACCAGGCTGGGGATGGAAACCGTACCTCTGTAACAACCCAAGCTGATGCAGTTGAATTTTTAACCCACTGTGCCAGAGCGGGAACTCCCAAAACTACGTATATTTTAGTATAGGAATCTCAGGTGATTTTTCTATGATTTGAACGTTCAACTTTTGATTTCCATTGTCTTTTGGGACAATGTAATTGTTCAGGTTCAATTGGTATGTAATGTGTTTTTCCCTTTTCCGTAGGGTTTCAGCAGACCTCCCATCTCTCTTCTTATGAAATTATAACTCCTTGGAGATTAACTAGAGAACGAAGAGAAGCCCCTAGGCCCTCTTCAGAGCAGGTAAGTTACCTCTTGAGAGATATGTATGTCAGTTTCACTCTTTAAGACAAGAGTGTTATGTTCAGCAGTGATTGGGTTCAGTGTATAATGTGGGCCAATGATTATGGCACCAGTGTCCATTAGACATTATTCTAGTGAAAGTGACATTGATCCTTAGTGGCTTTTTTTTTTTTCCCAAGACAAAATAATCAATTTGAAGCATAACAGGATGAAATAGTCAGTTAAGTAAAATTATATGACTGGGGTAGGATGCTGATTACATGGCTTCCTGACCCTTAACTCACTGGTGATGGTTGCAGTGGTCTAGTTGTAAGAACAAGAATTCACCTCGCTCTCAGTGTGTGATAGGTAGAATACTTCATGCTATATCTTCACTGACACTGGGGAACGGTAGTGTGTTATGTGTGTATTTTTCATATCTGGGACTCTTTGCTCAAAAGTGAGTTTTATCTCCATATTAGAAGAAACAGACTAAGCTAACAGGGTAACTGGTACACAAAAATTATTTTTATACTATTTTTTTTATTGTAATATTCAGAAAAAATATAGTTGGGTCTCAACTCATTTTGCAAACTCTCCAACTTTATAGACGTATAAATAATTTAGCTTTAGCTTTAGTGTATGCATTTTTTTTTTTATTGGTCTTTTTAGGACTGCACCTACAGCATATGGAGGTTCCCAGGCTAGGGATTTAATCCGAGCTGCAGCTGCCGGCTTACACCAAGCCACAGTAACACCAGATCTAAGCTGCATCTGTGACCTACACCACAGCTCATGGCAATGCTGGATCCTGAACCCACTCAGTGAGGCCAGGGACTGAACCTGCGTCTTCATGGATACCAATCAGATTCATTTCCACTGGACCAGGGTGGGACCTCCAGTTTTATTGTAATTTAACAGTAACAGGGCATAAAAGATGGAATTTAGTTTATTAGCTCTGAATTGCGAAGCTATTTCTAACTGTAAGGAATCTCACACATTATTTAGGGACGAGGCTTCATGAAGAAGAGAACACGGAAGTTAGCATCAGGGGCCTCTAGTTTTAGCCCTCCCTCTGGGTACTAAGCAGATTAGGTAGATCATTTGTTTTCTTTTCTGTAAGTAAGAAACAGATGACTCTGAGAGCTCCTTCCAGTGGAACAATTCACAATTTTTCCTTGTTTTCCTTTTTTTTTTGGACAGAGCATTCTACTCTTTGATTTTTGTTTTGCCTTTAGAAGAGAATTAATTGGCGTTTTCTTTGTTGTTTTTCCCCCTTTCTTCACTTTTAGCACAGGGACCATGTTTTCCAGTTTATTCTGTCTCTGATGATCTTCATCAGCACTGCACACTCAGATGCTTGGGATTGTGGCAGATGTTGTGTGTGCTCTGGGATGAATATTTGGGGAAGAGGTGGAAGCACTGTTTGAGCTCTGGGGAAATGGCAGCCAGCAAAACAGATGACGTCCATGCCCCTGTGGAGCTTCCATCCTCATGGCGGTGGTGGGGAGGAGATAAATAAGTAATGCAGATTCATATACAGATTAAGGAGTTCCCTGGTGGCTCAGCAAGTTAAGGATATGGTATTGTCACTGCTGTGACTCAGGTTGCTGCCACGGACTGGATTTGATCGCCAGCCTGGGAACTTCTGCATGCCATGGGTGCAGCCAAAAAACAAAATAAAAAAAATTAAAGATTACTTAAGATCGTAATAAGTGCTATGTAGAAAATTAAAGCAGGGTTGGGGGTGGGGAGTATTGGATTTAGGGGTAGGGGTGAAGGGCAGGAGGAACTGAGATTTTTATTAAGACATCCAGGGAGGACCTCACTACGAAGGTGACCTTGGAGCACAGCAGAGACCGGAAGGAAGGGAGTGAGCAATCCAGGCAGGTACTTGGGGAAGAACATATCACAAAATGACTCTAAGACTCTCAGAATTCTTTTCAGAAGAGATGACAGTGATGTTTTTACATTCTGTGTTTGCCCAAGAGCAGAAAAGATAAAGAGGCCCATGCTGAAACTGTGGTGATGGGAGGAACCTGTTTTTTTTTTTTTTTTTTCCTTTTTAGAGCCAAACTTATAGCATATGGAGGCTCCCAGGCTAGGGTTGAATTATAGCTACAGCTCCTGGCCTACACCACAGCCACAGCAACGCCAGATCCAAGCCGAGTCTGTGACCTACACCACAACTCACAACTCAGGATCCTTAACAATTGAGCGAGGCCAGGGCCGGAGCCCACGTCCTCATGGATACTGTTGGGTTTGTTACTGCTGAACCACACTGGGAACTCTCAAATGTAATGCCCTTTTTTTTTTTTTTTTGTTTTTTGGCCTCCCTGTGGCAATATGGAGTTCCCAGGCCAGGGATCAGATCCGAGCTGCAGTTGTGACCTAAGCCACAGTTGTGGTAATGCCAGAGACTTAACCCATTGTGCCAGGCTGGGGATTGAACCCTTATCCCAGTGCTTCCAGGACACTGCTGATCCCATTGCACTGCAGTGGGAACTCCTAGGCCTGGTATTTTTGATGTCTTAGTGCAGATGGAGGTGGATAGTGGAGTCCTGCGGGCCCCACCCAGGATGCGGGGGTAGTATGCCAGGTGCTGGCCCTGGTCTTTGCCCTAGAAGTCAGAAGATGAAGCGCCCTGGGGGTGGGGGTGGGGGATCCTGCTGTTTCTGGGTGGAATATTCTCTTTGAGTCCAGAAACAGAAGGGAGAATAAGAGGATGCTTCTGATAGTATTATTATTGTTGAGTCCCTCCATGACCGTCATTTTTTATTAGAATTCAGGCAAAGTTGAATTCCCTGTTCTAGAGGTCACATTATGTGCTTCTGGTAATGAAATGGTGATAGGCTGGGGAAGCTGTTTTAATGTTAGAGGCAGAGAAGATCCCACGGGCCCAGGATGCAGAAGTGTAAGTGCTTTGTCTCAGTTCTTTGACTCTGAGATGCCATCATTGAGAGCTATACTGTTATTTAATGTCCCGCCCACGACAATGCAGAACCCGGCCAGCTAAACTGCTCTGCGTCTGTATGACGTGTCCCAGTTTCAGAGGTGTTCATGTGAGGGGGCAGAAGTGTGTCTTATCATCCAATAGAATGTGTTGAACTGTATAAAGATATAAAATCATAAAAGTATTAATTTCTTCAAACTTTTGGATAACTATAATGAGGGCTAATCTCTTGGAACTAAGAGGTTCATTTCATTTAAACAAAAGAAGGAACCACTTTATGCTGTAATATAGGGATGGATTTAGTAAAAATAATGTCTTAAGTGGGAGCTCAGTTATAAATGAACTTAAGAAGAGTCCAGGTGAACATGCAGGTCATTTTCCACAATAGGTTATTAAAGGTAGGGAAGGATGATCAGCCCACATTTTTCTTTTTTATTATTTAAAAGCATATTTGAGATTCTTTAATAAAAGTTTCAGTCAGTACCAAATTATTTTAAGTCAGGATGGAGTTTCCAGTGTCCTGTAAATACCTGTTGTTGAAAAGTAATTGAGAAGATAGTGTTTTATTGTTCTTTTCTCCTTTGTGCATTTAGGTATCTTATGTCATTCAAGCTGAAGGAAAAGAGCATATTATTCACTTGGAAAGGAATAAGTAAGAAATTTAATTTACTTTGGCTTTTCAGTAATGTTTTTTCCCCCCCAATAGCGTATTGGTTTCTTTTCTAGTTAGTTATTGCTTAGATTTGATAAAAAGGTCAGAGTTATAAGAGTAGAAGTATGGAAAAAAACCATACTGTTTTGCATTTCTGTTGACATCTGAGCAAGGGAAGATACATCTAAATTAAAAGAAGAGAAAGTTGTATTTCAGAAAACTTTTTAATTGTGATTGGCCCAAGGAACAAGGGAGCAGGGGGTAAAGAAATCTGCAGTAGTTTTATCAGTCTGCTCGAGCTGCCCTAGTGAAGTACTGCAGGTTTAAACAACAGACCCTTCTTTTCGTACAGGAGACTGGAAGTCCAAGATCAAGGTGCCAGCAGGGTTGATGTCTGGCGAGGGTTCTTCTCTTGGGTTGCAGTGGCCGCCTGCTGGCCTGTGCTCGTGTGACCTCTCCTTAGCCTGTGTGTGCAAGGAGGGGTTAGATGGAGGGGCAAACTCTCTGGTGTCTCTTCTTTCAAGGACACTAATCCTGTTGGCTTAGGGCCCCACCCTTCCTGTATGACCTTATTTAACCATTACCACCGCCCCTCTCCCCTTAATCTTGTTTTCTCATTTTGCCTTGTCTTCACCTGATTTCACCTTGGTAATTTATGTTCTGCTGCTGTCTTTTGGGAATGCCATGCTTCTGTCTGCTATGAGTCATCACCCATCACTTTTTCCCTTTCCTTACGTAGCAAAGCCTCCAAGATCTTTAGAGAGAGATCCCAGATAAAAAGCCACCTAGCAAGCCTGTTTATGCTGAGGTGTGAATGATGGGATATAAAGTGCTGCTCAAGGTGTGCTCCTTGGAGTTCGTTAGAAATGCAAATTCTCAGGTCCACCCCTAGAATGAAACAGAATTGCAGGTGTCATAGCAGTCTGTGTTTTAATAAGCCTTCCAGATGACTTTACTTTTCCTAAAAAAAATTAAACCTTTTTTTTTTTTTTTTTACTATTTTTACGGATCCTTGAGTTTGAACATTTTTTATCTTAGAAGAAGATGCTGAGCCAAAGGGTAGGAGATCTCCCTGGCAGGATTTCAGGCGGTGCGGTAGATATTTTCAGAAAGGCTTTCTATGTTCCAGGTACTGTACGAGGTACTTTTAAGTGTATTAGTTATTTAATTCCCTCAAAACTCCTGAGGATCCTGCTTGATCGCAATGTAAAGATGTCATTATGTCTTTTGTCTTTCTTTTTTTTTCTCTGTTTTTTTTTTTTTGAGGTCCACACTCTCAGCATGTAGAGGGTCCCAGGCTAGGGGTCTTATCAGAGCTACAGCTGCCAGCCTACACCACAGCCACAGTGACGCAGGATCCGAGCCGCATCTGTGACCTACACCACAGCTCACGGGAACGCTGGATCCTTAACCCACTGAGCGAGGCCAGGGACCGAACCCGCAACCTCATGGTTCCTAGTCAGATTCGTTTCCTCTGTGCCATGATGGGAACTCCTAAAGATGTCATTATGTACAAAAACCTAGTCTCTCTAAATATTTCCTCGTACTCTTTCTAAAGGAAATGTGAATCAGTATTATTTCAGTGAAAGAATAGTTCCTTATGTCTGCTTAGTTTTCAGCTTATAAAGTATTTTCATCACCTTGATCTCACTTAACATATTGTCATAACAACTTGGTTTTAGAACAGTGTTTGTAGTCCTCGCTGTATGGACATGAATACTGAGGTTCAGGAAGGTTAGTTGACTTACTCAGTGTCACATAGTTTGTAAGAGGAACACAAATCCAAGCTATCTGGCCTGAAGTCTAGTGATACACATGTATGTGCTATGTCTGGTCTACATTCCAGTTCTTCTTGAGTTGGTGAGCAAATGGTACTTTTCCCGGCGGTTGTAAGAGTTGCCAGGTCTTTGAAAAGTAGTCATCAAAGCTAATGATCACTAGTGAGAAGAAGTTAGGGTGGATAGCCCATAATAAAATGGCTCAGATAGGCTCTCTAGTAATGGGAAAATTGTGAAATTCAAGGGAGGAGTGACTATGTTTGAGTAACACATTTTTTCTTTATTTTTTTTTCCTCCGAGTAACTTTAGAAGAGTGGTCCTAAATTTTTGGGTCACAGTCCCTTGAGAATCTGGTAAAAACTATGAAGCTTCCTTGCAGAGGGATGTACGTAATTGCTTACACTGGGGTACTTGACAGGGACTGGGGACTGTGGGGCAGAAGATCGCATACGTTTTCTCTGCCTGTGCTGAACAAATTTAAAAATAAAATAATGGAGTTCCTGCTGTGGCACAGCGGGATTGGTGGCATCTCTGGAGCACTGGGATGCAGGTTTTATCCCCTGACCAGCACAGCGGGTTAAGGATCCCACGTTGCCACGGCTGCTGTGTAGGTTGCAGCTGCAGTTTGGATCTGATCCCTGGCTTGGGAACTTCATATGCCTAGGGCTGGCCAAAATAAAACAAAAGCAAGAATGAAAAAATAAAAATAAAAGGTGAGTTAGCTAGGAAGTCAAAATACTACTGTTATTATTGATAAGGCCTGGGTTAGAGGATTTGCATAGAATGAGAGTCCAGTGGACCTCACAGTCCTGAACCCAGGATTAGTCAGATTCAGCCACTTATGTACCTCGGCACCTCATGGTGGCAGGCCTGGCCCTGGGGGAGTATGGTGGAACTTGTGTTCCCAGCAGACGGGCAGTGACTTCCAAGGAGAAGGAAGGGCAGAGCCAACCCAAATAGCATCTCCAGTTTATTCTTTTCAAATTGGTCACCAGAGGGAGCAAAGAGTATGTGTGTGAGTGCATGTGTGCGTTTGTGCTCGTGAGAGTGTGTGCGTGCGTGTGTGCGTGTGTGTTTTGGGGAGAGAGAGGAGAGACAGTGGTGGGACTGAACAGGATTGGCTAAATAATTAAAAGGACTCAAAACTCCATGGGCTACTCCCAAACTCACACAAAGAGACTTTCATAAAGGTAAAGGTACAGGACATGACGATTTCCAGGTGGGAAGCTGTACCCACCGTTACCCCGTCCTGGGTCCTTTCTCAGTTGCGCAGATGTGCTTTGTCTTCAGATTACCAGCCACTGGGATGTGAGTGAAACATCATCTTTTCCAGGGAGCACAGGCACAAGTTTACAGAGGGGGTCTTTTCTACTACACTGGTCATGTGGCTAAAGTCAGGCACGGTGTCACTGATCAAACAGCATGCAAGCCATCAGTCTCTCCATCTCTTAAATGTTCTAAACAGCCTGGTCCTGTTTAGAGCTTTAAATGGCAGATCCTAAGTCTCTAGCTAGCACATTGCATCCCTGATTTGTGCATAAGCCCTAGAGATAAGTATATTGCTGCTTCCAGTTTTGTTGCCAATGGGAGAGATTCTTTGCTTGACTGAACTTTGGTCAGGCTACTGAACTTCTCCTAGCACACCTGTGCACTTCCTTGGAAAATCCAGTTTGTACAAGGACCCTGCGAAGAGTTTAGCAAGAATCCCCCACCCTTAATCTCTGATCAGATTCCTCATCCTCCACCATCTCCCAGGTGATATCTGGTCACCCTCTGGTCTTCTGTAAGAATCCGTTAGGTCGGGTTAGCTGGAGCCTCCTTCTCCCCTGATGTTTCCTCTCAGTAATTTTCCATCTGCTCACCCTGACCCTGCTTACACATTCCCACCTGCACATGCTGTACTTGGATTTGAGCCTGATCCGTCTCCCCCACTGTAAATCCCACTGCAGTAATCTCCATACCTATTGTGTTGGTCCTGAATAAGGTTGCCCTCACCATCTTTAATAGTCATGGTGCCATGACTTGAATGGGATCAGATTCATCACTGGACCTCCCCCTGGACCTCTCCCTCTACACACCTTGGAAACCTTGGTCTTTAGTCCTGACTGTTTGATCGGGGATCCACTGGTGAGTCTGACTCCTGAACCATTGCTCCATTGAAGCTGGTGAGGACAGACTTGATGCATCAGGTTTTAAGTATACTCTCAGGTTGGGTTAGAGTCCCAGGCTTCTTTTTCCACAGGTACCTCCGGAGCTGGAGGGTCTTCCTGGCCTCCTGTCCTGAGTGGGGATTAGTCTCTGACTTCCTTGGCTGGAAGTCCCTCCTTGGCTTTGTGTGGCATCTCTCTGTTCTCTTTGTTATTCTCCTACTGGAGCTTCTTCATCAGCCGAAACCCCACTTCTTAAATCCTGCTGACTTTCGGCCAGCTCTTTCTGCCTCCTTTCTTGTTGGTGTGATGTCGAAGAGGATCATTTGGAGCTTTGTTGATTTCTTTGGGAAACTTGAGATCTCCCCAGATTGACCCCTCACATGCCTCTGCTCCTCCTTCCTCCTCTTAGCACCATGAGAGTTCTCTCTATTCCCCTTGGATTCTTTGACAAGTGCCGCTTCAGACCTCCACCCCACTGCCCCTCAGAATTTCCCTTCCCACTTTAGCCCCTCACCTCCCCACAGTCACTTCCACTGTAGGCCCCTTGCCCTCCATCCAGGGGCTCGCCAGAAACTCGGGTACCCCTGAAAGAAACTACTTGAGTCTGAAAAGATGAAAAAAATAGATATTTGGAAAGAGAACTGATTGATGTATCACTCATGTGGGCTTTGGAAGCGTCCAGACAGCAGTGAGATGTCTTCTCAGTCACTTACCTAAAATCTAGACCACAGCCAAAGAAGGTTCCATATCACAGCCAAAGAGAATCTTTGAAGTCTCCTCCAGAAATATTGGTAGGCAGGTAACCTTAACTTGTTCCATTTGCCAGAGATAATTCAGATGAAAATACAGAGTGGAGATAAACCAGTGAGATTGTATGACCGTTTTATTGACTCATGGGTAAAATTTTAGAATGAAAGCTAAAAGTTCCCTGTTTGTGTCTGTATGTTTATGCATGTCTATGTATGTTAGAGATGTGTGGTAGTTTCCTACCCATGGATGGTCTTGCCACATTAATTTATAAAATCCCTTAAAGAGTTCTATTCAAATTGGCTTAGAGATATATGAGCACTTAATATAAATTGTTTTCCTAGAACTCTCAGGAATACAGAAACTAACCTGTGTGTGTGTGTGTTTAAGTTCACATGATCTCAATCTTTTTGCTAGTTTTTATTTTTTATATATATTTATTATTATTTTTGACTGCACCCATGGCATATGGAAGTTCCTGAGCCAGGGATTGAATCTGAGCCACAGCGCGGCAGCACTGGATCTGTAACCCACTGTACTGGGCTGGGGATCGAACCTGGGCCTCAGCAGTGACCTGAGCTGCTGCAGAGACAATGCTGGATCCGTAACCTGCTGTGCCACAGCAGAAATCCTTTTTGCTAGTTTTAAAATTCTTGATATGATTGTCTGTTGATAAACTCTGACTTCAGAGTTGTCAGCATTAGCTCTATAATGCAGGTATACAATTTCTTCTACCTGTGTTTACTGTTCAGACTTTAAGATTATAAATTATAAATCCACCCTCAGAACAAAATATATAGTAAAACGAATTACTTGATGTCAAGCATGCCAGTTTAAAAAAAAAAAGAGGGAAGAATCACATATAATTTTTTGGTTCTTTGCTTTTGTGATTTTTTTTTTGGATACTTGCTTGATTGTCAACAAGTTAAACAATTTAAGATGATGGATGGCTAGCTTTGTTTAATTAATGTCTCATGAAATTTTCATGAGTGATTCAAGAATAATTGTTCAGAACAAGTAAATTAAATAGATGTGAATTGAATGTCTTTATAAATTTTCAGTAGTAATTATGTTTTATGTCTCCTTAAAAATAGTTTCAAAATTTTTTCATAACTTGAGAAACCTTAAAGCTATACTAAATTAAGTTAAAGGTGAATAATCATTGACTAGATAATTTCCAAACGAAATAAAATATTGAAATATTAATTGCTGAAGATAATTTTAATTTTTTTACCTTTGGCATCTTATTTTTATACCATATAGAGAAGCTAAATATATTTGGTTCTGTTAATGAGCGTGAGAAATTGCACTGTGAAAAAGACACATCTCTAGAAATTATGAAATGATGTATTCATGAATTTTCTACAGAATGATAGCATGTAGCAGTTTGCTGTTGCCTGCTTCTTAGTTTTTACTGAAAATTGGGTTACTAATGGTTAAAAACTTAATATATGTAAGTGAAACTACTAGGAATAATAAGGCTAAAGAAAACAAACTGTATGTAAGGAAAATAAGGCGTAGTCTTGACAAGGAGGGTATGAAAGGTACGTTTTGCTAAGGGAAAAAAAGAATGATTTTGTCCCAAAGTAGAACAACTTGTTGTTCCAGAATGAGAAAATAAAAAAGTAGGACATGACTTAAGAAAAAATTTTTTGAAAGTATATGGAAAAGGGATCTTGGAAAATAAATCTTTCCCTGTGTGGCCAAAGTTGGCTAACATTGATTGGATTTATTTGTGAAGTTTTTTGGTTTGTTTTTTAAATTTACATTAGTATTAATAGTATACTGATACAAAAGCAGAGTTTGATTTTCTTTCTGTTAAAACATTTTCTTAGATTATTAATTTGCTCTTAATAGGAAATTGTAAAAAAGGTTGTTTTCTTTACCTTTTAAGTAAACAGCTTGGGAACACCAGATTTGTGTTTCAAGATAATTTCCCATGTGTCATGTTTTTATCAGATCTTTGATTATTTAAGAAAACCGAATCTCAATATTAAGAGTGCTAAGAGATTTTTGTTGTGTTTTGTTTTGTTTTTTTTTGCCTTTCGTCCTTTAGGGCCACGCCCGCGGCATGTGGAGGTTCCCAGGCTAGGGGTCTAACAGGAGCTGTAGCTGCCGGCCTTCACCACAGCCACAGCAACGCGGGATCCGAGCCGCGTCTGCGACCTACACCACAACTCATGGCAATGCTGGATCCTTAACCCACTGAGCGAGGCCAGGGATCGAACCTGCAACCTCATGGTTCCTAGTTGGATTCCTTTCATCTGAGCCCCAATGGGAACTCCTTTTTTTTTTTTTTTTTTAATAACTAACTCCATTTTTGCCTTTGAAATCCTTTAATTGCGGCTTTGGTTAAATGAACAGCTTAGTGTTGTTTCACAGTGACACCTGTGACCCTATTTAGTGAAGTGTTCAAACCCTTTGGTATTTTTGACAGCTTCCCAAATCAAATTCTAGGTGGAGTCTTTTTAACCTCAAACTAATTCTGAAACTTCCCAAGTGATCCTTGGAAAATCTCAAAGGATTTGTCTCTCTTTTTATAAAAAGAGAGATATTAAACTAATTAGACTTATTTGATGTGTTAACATATCTTATTTTCACAGCAATATAGTTGTTTTGCATAAATTTGTTCTCCTTGTGACAAGAAACAATTAGAAACCTTGGTTATAGTACCAAGGCTTTGGAATGTCATACTTGAGAATATTGTGTATTCAATCAGATAGCTTTGAGGAACCAAGGTTGACTTTAAGAAGGCAATGTTTATACAGCTCCTCTTGGACAAACAGGCCTGTTCCTAGCTTTCAGGGTTTCCTACTTTACAGGAGGGTAAGGAAGATCACTTCTGGCAGGCCCTGGAACCTCAGGTATTTTGGGAACCTCGAGAAGAGAGGAATTCACTCAAATCTGGAGATATTGCAGGCAAAATCTAGTGGCGAGTTCTTGACTTGGCTTCTTAGCTTCGAGAGGCTTTTAAAAGTCCAATCTGAGATTCCTTATGAAATGTACCAGCAAAGCAAACTCATACAAGGGCCTCTGTGGTCAATCACTATTTCTGCTGCAATGATGCAAATAACCAGGCCAAGTCTAATGAGACCAGACTTATTTGCAAATGAATTAGTCTTACTTTTACTTTCATGGGAATGGGAGTGACTATAGAGAGAATGTTTTTTGTTTCAATGGCAAACTATAGTGAACCCCAGCTCCTTCTTTCTTGGACATCTTGCTAGCCTTACCAAATCCTGAATTCTTCTAGTTTCCTCCAATATCTGGCTACAGCTAGCTAAATGAACATTTCCAGTTTTTATCCTTCCTGACTTGGAATCATCAAGAGCTAAAACCTCCCTTTTCCTGAAGCTCTGCTCACTGCAGCTGGAAGACTTAACAGAAACTTCGAAAAGCAATTATTATAACAGATCACATTTGGACAACCTCTATGCCTTCTGCTGTATGGACCATTAGGACGTGCACTGAAGTACCTGATACTATCGCCAGAGACATTCAAAGTACAAACCAGGAAAATTTGTCAGATGGCTAATGCCGTCCTCACTCTACCACCTGAAGATGCTCTGAGCTCAAGCCTGAAAAATCTTGGTTGCTGCCCACTGGACTCAGAAACTGGGTTTCTAACTATTAATCTTTGTTTTTCTTTTATTTTCATAGCAGCTCCCCTCACTAAATGCCTGACTGCTAGCACCACCCAGCAAATGTCCTCTACTACCAAGTTCCAATAGATGACTCAGCTGCTCTGTAATGAACAAAAGACAACTGAATGAGGAAATGGACTTGTGTTATTCAGAGGAAAGAAGAAAGTCTCTTCTTCCTTGAACAAGAGGGGAGACTGACAAAGATTCTTTGCTTGGCCAAACATTAGGCAGGTTCCTGAACCTTCTCTGAGGCCCATCAGTGCACTTTGTTGTAAAATCGATTTTCAGCAAGAACCTCCTCTCCCAACCCCCGCTCTGAATGTCTCATCAGGTTCTTTGTCCTCCACCCTCCCGCCCCTGTTCCTTAGCAGTGTCTGGTCTCCCTGGCCTGTCTTGAGCAAGAATCTGTTAGATTGGTTTAGCCAGACTAATCCTGGTATCTCCTCTTAGTAATTTTCTGTCCACGCCCCCCATCCCCTTGGCTAAAAATTCCCATTTACCCTTTTGGAGTTGAGCCTGATATTTCTCCCCACTCCCTGTAGAATCCCTTTGCAGTGGTCCCTATTCTGATCTTGATAATAAAGAAGTCTGCTTTACCATCTTCAACGAGTGTCATTGGATATTTTTTTCTTTAACAAAGCTCACCCGGTTTTTAAACATGGGGTTCACGCTACCAATCTCCCCTAACATGGAAGGAAGTTACAGGAATAAGCAATAATTGTTCCTCCAACAGCTGACACAGAGAGAGTAAAATCGTTTATTTTCTTCTGGAAATATGATTGCTATATAGCCTAACTTTTACTTATACTATGAGATGTATTAAAAGACTTTAGGGATGTTACACATGATTTTTTTGCAACCAGCATTTTATGACCATGAAAGCAAGTGGGCAGCTTAAACATTCTTTCTGAGGGAGCAGTGCATAAGATTTCAGATGCAAGTCCATTTATGAGCTTTTTGTTCTAAGATAGCTCCTTCTTTAAATAATCATTTTATCAGGTGAACATTTTTATTTCTGCTCATCTCTTCTAGGAATGCCTTATGAATTATGTTCTTAGTTACAAATAAATAAAATCATTTTAAGTGGTGTGTTTTGTTCCTCTTGCAGAGACCTTTTGCCCAAAGACTTTGTAGTTTACACCTACAGCAACGAAGGGGCTCTGATCTCTGACTATCCTGATATACAGGTAATCTCTTTTCCTCTTTGACCCTATGGGAGAATTTAAGACAATTATAATTTTAAAGTGAGTTCTCTTCAGGTGCTCAGGACTGTTACCTTGTGCTACCCCAAGGCCCAATTTGATGTTAAAGTGTTCGAGTGTCCTGGGGTGGGAGAGTAGTAAGTGCTTTTACACAGATTTAGCTGTGCCTTACAGTTCTCCTTGAACTCTGTAGTCAAGTGTTTTTTTTTTTTTTTTTGGTGAAAGACTAGGAAAATAATCTTCTATTTAATGATAACCCTTACTGATTTCCACTGGTTATTTTCGTGGTCAGAATTAAGGATAAAAGCTCTTTAGTTTTTAAAGATGGTTAAATATATAAGTAATGATAGTAGTAGTGATAATAATAATACTCCTAATATGCTTATAGCAAGCAAAGATCAAAGTCACTTTTTTTGCCGTGTACTGAATTTTTTTCCCATTGGTGTCATTAATGCCTGTCATAAGATCCTCTTCTGGACTGGGTTTCAGTTGGCTGCTGTTGTGTCTTCTTGGCTGCGATTAAAAGTGTTAAACATGATGTTCTGCTGCCTTGTTTTGCTTCTCGGTTTAAAGGTTATTGGGGTAGAGTTGTTTGTATAAAGTATCCCCTGGAATCCTGCCTACACATTTGTGTAAGCTGTAGGGTGACAGTGGGTCTGAAGATTGTCCAGAGAATGCTGTGTGATGTTATGAGATGCCAGTAGTGTAAATAAAAGTTTTAATTTATTAGCCTTAAGGAATTTTGTTAGTTCTGCAATTTCTGTGATGATTTTCAGCAATGTTACAGTATTTGAAGATAATACAGTTTTTACCCTTTAGAATCATTGTCATTATCGAGGACATGTGGAGGGCGTGTACAATTCATCCATTGCTCTCAGTGACTGTTTTGGACTCAGGTAAGGAATTTTCTTGATCAGCTTTTTTTTCATTCCCTTATTTCTTTACTCTTTCCCTATCTCTGTCTCCAAATCAAGTCACTTAAATTGAGATTTTACTTTGATGTTGCTGAAGGTCTTTAAAGCTATGGTTTAGATGCCTTTGTGATTTAGGATAGTACCTCTCTGTGATTTAGGATAGTACCACAGTTGATGGATTTTAATATCTAAGGAAAAAATTGCATCTATTGAGACCAGTAAATAATTTTTTTTTTTTTTTTTTTTTTTTTTTTGCTTTTTAGGGCTTCTCCTGTGGCATATGGAAGTTCCCAGGCTAGGAGGTGAATCAGAGCTACAGCCGCTGGCCTGTGCCACAGCCATAGCAATGAGGGATCTGAGCTGCATCTGCAGTCTACAGCTCATGGCAGTGTTAGATCCTTAACCCACTAAGCAAGGTCAGGGATCGAACCTACATCCTTATGGATACTAGTCGGAGTTGTTACCGCTGAGCCATGACAGGAACTCCAGGATTGCTAAATAATTTTAACTACTTAAAACAAACAGACTTTATTACATTTCTTTAGATCTATAACATTTTCACCTCTATTTTTTCGTTTAAGTCCCATAATGACTGTGAAAAGGGGCTCATTATTTCCATATTTAGGTCAGCAAGTTGAGGTTAAGAGAAAGAATATCAAGTGAAATGATAGTACTATTAAAATTAAATTTATTAAGGGCCTGACTGTATGACACTGATTGTTGCATGAGTGATTGAACTAATAAATAGTATTTTTAGCTCTCAATTATATAAGATGGCTATGATTATCTCCATTTAAGTCATGACACTTGTAAAGCAGTTGCTGTATGCCAGGCAGTGTTATAAGTAATTTGTGTTTATTAAATAATTTAGTTTTCAGAGCAACCCTGTGGAGAATGCAAACTAAGGCAGAGCTTAAATAATTTGGAGAGAGGCTCACAGCTTGTAGGAAACATTTGGGATTCAAACTCTGGTCCTCTGACTCCAGACTTCAAAATTTTGGCCACTGTTCTGAATTGCCTTTCATTTTCCAGCGATTCTTCACAGAGATTCAGTAACTTCCAGGCAGTGATGCTAGTTAAGAAGCAGTCTTTGGGCTTTAAATTTTGGTCTGCCCGACTCTAAAGCTTCTCTTTATTTTTCGCTGCCATGCTACCCCTTCTTACCTAAGAATAAGGACTTGAATTCAGGTTTCCTAATTCCTTTTCCTATGTGTTCTTTTTTTTTTTCTTTCCCATTCTAAAAAATTGTGTACGTGTAATGCAACATTTAGAGGCTTGCTGCATATAGAGAACGTGAGTTATGGGATTGAACCCCTGCAAAACAGCTCTCATTTTGAGCATGTCTTTTATCGAATGGATGACGTGCACAGAGAGCCTCTGAAATGTGGAGTTTCCAACAAGGATATAGAGGAAGAAATTGCAAAGGATGAAGAAGAAGAGCCCCCAGGCGTCACTCGGCTACTTCGAGTAAGGACCTAATGTATTTCTTCATGGCCCAGCCTAAAGTTTTGAAAAATGGTATTCGTGTGTAAACCCATACCCGTTATTACTGTTTTGCCAGCGGTGTGCCAGACGTTGTTATGAGGACTAGGGGATAAAAAGGGGGGCCATACATAATTCCTGTCACCAAGTTGAGTACAGTCAGGCTTCTGAGTTTTGGAAACTAGGGCTTATACAGTAACTGTATTTCTTTTTATCATTGTTACATAATAGCGCATTACACTGACTTTCAGAGAGCAGCGGAGGTTTTTTTTTAATATTAGTTTTTAATTTTTTTTTCATTTATTTGTTTGGAGCAGTGGAGTTTTTTCTTGTATTAGTGAGCTTTTTATTATTACTTTTTCTTTTCTTTTTTTTTTGTCTTTTTGCCTTTTATGTAGAGCCGCACCCACGGCATATGGAGGTTCCCAGGCTAGGGGTCTAACAGGAGCTGTAGCTGCTGGCCTTCGCCATAGCAACGCAGGATCCGAGCTGCGTCTGCAACCTTCACCACAGCTCACGGCAACGCCGGATCCTTAACCCACTGAGCAAGGCCAGGGATCGAACCTGCAACCTCATGGTTCTTAGTCGGATTTGTTAACCACTGAGCCACAAAGGGAACTCCTACTTTTTCATTTATTTGTTTATTTGTCATGCCCATGGCATGTAGAAGTTCCCGGGCCAGGTATCGAAATCGCTCCAGTGATCAAAGCTACAGCGGTGACAACACTGGATCCTCAACCCACTGAGCCACCAGGGAACTCCAGCAGTGGAGTTTTTTATGTGGATACCCTTTACACAGGCTAGAGCAGAGATTCTGCAGCTCTAAATTGAGTGAGAGACTGATTGAGGTTTAGGATTTTAATGATCTCAGATGTCTTCCTTTAGGATTCTTTGCTTACTCTTATCAGGGTCTCTTTCTCTCTCTCTCTCTTTTTTTTTCTTTTGCTTTTTAGAGCAGCATGTGGAAGTTCCCAGGCTAGGGGTCAACTCGGAGCTGCAGTTGCAGGCCTGGGCCACAGCCATGGCAATGCAGGATCCAAGGCACATCTACGACCCACACCACAGCTTGCAGTAATGCCAGATCCTTGACCCACTAAGTGAGGCCAGGGAATCAAACCTGCATCCTCATTGACACTGTGTCAGGTTCTTAACCCCCTGAGCCACAACAGGAGCTCCTTGACAGGGGTCTTTTAATTTGAGCTGTTTCTAAGACCAGAGGAACCTAAGCTGCAGGCAAGTTTATTTTATTTCTACATAATAAGATGATATTGTTGTGTAAGAAGAGGCCTGTGCAGCTTCTAGTGTATTTTAAGTAACTCAATATTAGTTTATGGCATTCTTTTCTTTTCTTTCTTTCTTTTTATTTTTTTTTGTCATTTTACCTTATCTAGGGCCGCACCCATGGCATATGGAGGTTCCCAGGCTAGGGGTCTAACAGGAGCTGTTGCTGCCGGCCTTCGTCACAGCCACAGCAATGTGGGATCCGAGCCGCATCTGCAACCTACACCACAGCTCACGGGCAACGCCGGATCTTTAACCCACTGAGCAAGGCCAGGGATCGAACCTGCAACCTCATGGTTCCTAGTCGGATTCGTTAGCCACTGAGCCACGATGGGAACTCCTAGTTTATGGCATTATTTTCATTGCTTCCCCTGCCATTCTTTTTTTTTTTTTTTTTTTTTTTTGACTATTGGACTTATTAAATTGTAATCCTTGGAAAATGCTTAAATTTTAGCTCATTCTACACTTGATATAAATTTCTGTAGGGGTTCCTATTGTGGCTCAGCGGTAAGGAATCCATCTAGTATGCATGAGGATGTGGGTTTGACCCTTGCCTTTCTCAGTGGATTAAGGATCTGGCGTGGCTGTGGCTATGCCATAGGCTGGGTGGCTGTCTCCGATTCGACCTCTAGCCTGGGAACTTCCATATGTCGCAGGGGTAGCCATAAAAAGAAAAGAAAACCAAAACCAAAACCCACATGTTTTTGGCTTTATTGATCTAGGATGTATTAAAGTCATTTTGTGAAGGTCTTAGCAGACATGAAATTAGATTAGAGGTTATGGTCAGATCATTATGTATGAAGAAAACGTGTTACCTTATACTTTTTTTCCTGCTTTTCTGATGTTCGTTTTTTTGACAGAGAAGAAGAGCAGTCCTGCCACAGACCCGCTACGTGGAGCTGTTCATTGTTGTAGACAAGGAAAGGGTAGGATTGGTGACAGTTTTTCTTCTTTTTCATGAAAAGCAGACAAGAAGTGAGCATCCCATGAAGGGCATAGAAAATATGTTTGTATGGATTTTTGTTAAATGTGATTTTAAAACTGAAATGACTTTTTTTCCTTAATATTCACACTTGATATTTATAATGTTTTCAGAAGCTCAGTGTAGCAAATGAGATTACCTCTGCCTTTATCTTTTACTGGTGTTTTTCTTTCCCTCTTCTTTGGGTGATTTGCATATGCTACATTTCTTTTTTCTTTTTTCTTTCCTTTTCTTTTTTTTTGCTTTTTAGGGCCGCACCTGTGGCATATGAAAGTTCCCAGGCTAGGGGTCGAATTACACCACAGCCACAGCTATGCCGGTTCCAAGCTGTGTCTGCGACCTACACCACAGCTCACTGCAATGCTGGATCCTTACCCACTGAGTGAGGCCAGGGATTGAACCTGTATCCTCATGGATACCAGTTGGGTCTTAAACCACAGAGGCACAATGGGAACTCCCTGCATATGCTACATTTCTTAAGTGAAATGGCCCTTAGTGAAACTAACTGCCTCTCAGGATCTTGAGACATTTTCAGATGAGTTTCAAGGACTGCGGTAATAAATCCTGTTAATCAGATATAAGCAACAAAGCTTAGTTGCTTTGCTTTCTAGAACTTCAGCTCACCTCTACTTTACTTCAAGAGATAGATAACTTCCAGGTCCTGGCAGGCTCTCCAGGGAGTGGAGGAAGGGTGATTTAGCTCAGCAGTTACTGTTTATTTCATTGTACAGGATAACACCAGGGTATTTTCCTTAATAATCCTTAAGAATTGTGCTTTGCTCAAATAAGAAAAGCAGTGTATCTCTTCCAGCATTTATAGGATTATCAATTTTAGATAACAGCTACTGTATAATGTGTACCCTATAGATCGTTTGAAATATTTTGACTGACTTTTACCTCAATTTTTTTGTTTCTGTGAAAACGTTGTTTGCAAAAACTTAATATAATTGACATGTCCTTTCTTATAAGATGCAAGAAAGTTTTGAGGTTAAAAGAAAAATCCCTTATTGTATGTTGGTTGGAAAAGAACAAGGCATTTCTTTTTCTTTTTTTATTAAAGTATAGTTGATTTATAAGGTTGTGACAGTTTCTGCTGTATAGAAAAGTGATCCAGTTGTGTGTGTATGTATATATATATATATATACATATCCTTTTTTTATATTATCTTCTGTTGTGATCCACCCCAAGAGATCGGGTATAGTTGCTTGTACTATACAGAAGTACCTTGTGTATCCATTCTAAATGTAATAGTTTATATCTAATAACCCCAAACTCCCAGTCCATCCCTCTCCCACTGCTCCTCCCTTGGTAACCACAAGTCTGTTCTCTGTGTCTGCGAGTCTCTTTTTGTTTGTAAATACGTTTGTTTGTGCCATGTATATATTTTTTGTCTTTTGTCATTGTAGGGCCACACCCATGGCATATGGAGGTTCCCAGGCTAGGGGTCCAATTGGAGCTACAGCTGCCAGCCTACACCACAGCCACAGCAACGTGGGATCCAAGCCGCATCTGTGACCTACACCAAGGCTCACGGCAATGCTGGATCCCTAACCAACTGAGTGAGGCCAGGGATTGAACCCACAGCCTCATGGTTCCGAGTAGGATTCGTTTCCGCTACGCTATGACGGGAACTCCTGTCTTTCTTATTTTTAAGAGATAGAAATATATGCAGGTTTTGTTCATTATAGGTTCATTCCACAAGTGTAGAAGGAAAAAGCATAAAGGAATATCAACAAGCTTGAACTCTTTTCCAGATAATGTGTAAAAAGTTCCTGTAGAGTGTTATGGACAAGTGACAAAAATAGAGATAGGAAATGTTTTTCTTTATTACACTCTGCAGATAGGTAGGAAATGGCTCAAAATGAAAATGGATCCATCAAACTTTGTCAAATGCATTAAAATTTTTTTGTTTGTTTAGGAGAATCATGCATGGTAAAATACCTAATTGGTAAAATCTGATATATTCTGGTATTAATGCCCTTATCATAGAGCAAAACAACACATTTCTTTTTAAAATTTTCTTTTAATTAGTTATTTAGTTGTATTAAAATAATATTAAAACAGATATTTGGATTTAGCCAGGTCTCAAAGAAATGAATCAGTCATGTCAGTTGTTTGTCTTAATATGGTCAAACTTGTACTTATCTCTTTATTTCTATCTACATACTGTGTTCACACTAGTACATAAGTTAATCTCTGATTATCAAATTTAGCCCAGAGTTTAGAAATGGGTTATTGCTAATACCTTTAGCCTAAGAGATGAAAGGATCAGGAAGTCCTTTACATGGTCTTTTATTCCTTTACCTATGTGGTTTGATTGCTTTAAACTCTACCTTTGTGAAATGCTTGAAAATATTTTCACATTAAAATGAATAAAAAGACCTTTAAGAATGAAACTCATTTAAAGTTGTACAACTTTGGGGAAAATTAGGATTTCAGTGCTTTTTTACACGTGGACCTGTTTTTCTTTTATTTCTATTTATCACTAAAATGTATCCTCTAGACCTATTAATTTGAAATGCAGGAGAATGTCTAAATGCCTCAATTTTTGTTTCAGAGGAAATATTTGGAGACTTGTCTTCATTGTAAGAGATTATAGAATTTTGGCCCTAAATTACTTGATAATAATGGTTTTCCTTCTCTGCTTTTCAGTATGACATGATGGGAAGAAACCAGACTGCAGTGCGAGAAGAGATGATTCGTTTAGCAAACTACTTGGATAGCGTAAGTTATGTTTTCTATCAGCTGGGAGTATTCTCTCCTCTCCTTTCACAGTCTCCAAACACAATTTTAGTTTTTTAAGTTAATTTATTTTTTGTCTTAAATTTATATGTCTTAAAATTAATATGTTTTTTTCTATATGCACCTACGGCATATGGAAGTTCCCAGGCTAGGGCTCGAATCGGAGCTGCAGCTGCCGGCCTATACCACAGCCACAGCAATGTGGGATCTGAGTTGCATCTGTAATCTACGCCACAGCCACAGCAACTCCAGATCCTTAACTCACTGATCGAGGCCAGGGATCGAGCCCGTGTCCTCATGGATACTAATTGGGTTCATTACTGCTGAGCTACGGTGGGAAATCCCGCAAACACAATTTTAAAATTGTCTCATTTTGAGCTCTGATTATTCTAGAGCTTAAGGCACTCAGTCTTTCAGGGGTCTGCTCTCTAATTTGATTTGTAACTTTTTGATGTTTAAAAAGGAAGTATAATTGTAGAGAGATTCTGAGGCAAGCCAGAAATTTCAAACTAGCATCTCCTTTATCTTTAGAGTAGTGCTGACAAAAAATCGGTTAGGCAGTCTAAGAAGAGATGGAGGGGTTCCCTGGTGGCCTAGTGGGTTAAGGATATGGTGTTGTCACTACTATGGCTCAGGTCACCACTGCATTGTTGCAAGTTTGATCCCTGGCCCAGGACTTCTCCTGAATGCTGCAGGCATCCCCCCCCCCAATAAAAAAAGAAATGGAAAATTTTACTTAGGCCAAATTTGAGGATTGTAACCTAGGCAGAGGATCTCAGAAAGCCTTGGGAATAGTTTCCTCTGTGAGAGGTCAAGGCTTAGTTATCTAAGTTTTTTGAGACACAGGGCTGGACATTAAATGCTGTATATTGACAGTTTACACAATCCAGACCTAAGTTTCACCATGGTTCCTTACAAGATCAAGAAGGAATGTTATCTCTTAAGGAGTAGTCTTTTTGATGGTGAGAGAATGTTGCAGTTTATGACTGAGCAGGTATTCTTGCCGATGGGGGAGGCCCGGTCCGTGCATAATGCAGATCTGTAAGGCACAGTAGGGGGAGAGGGGAGGCCAAAGGGCAGAGAAAAATTTATATGTTTAAATCTTTCCTGTCTTGCCAGAAAATATGAATTTTATTTCACAGTAGATAGGCTAAGGTCTCTTGGCATGTTTGAAAAGATCTTTGAATTTTCACTGAAGAGATCTTATTTTGAATAAGTCTGCTTCCTGCTCCGAAACCATAATGTGACAGTGTAAGAGAGAGAGAGAGACAGAGGCAGAGGGACAGAGAGAGACAGAGGGAGACAGAGATGGAGGGAGGAAGGTTCATTCACTGGGGAGATGTTGAAGAATTAGATACATGCTCTGATAAGATAATTTCATCTCTACGTTGGCCCCTTAATATGAATACCAATTATAATAATGATAATGATAGTGTTCTGTTGAGTATTTATAACGTACTAGAAACTGGGCCATGTGCCTTATATTTATTTTTATTTTTTATATTTTTGCTTTTAAAAATTATTATTTTTCAAATGAAGTATAGTTGATTTACAGCACTAGTGTTAATTTCTGCTATACAAACATGGATGGACCTAGAGATTCTCATTCTAAGTGAAGTTAGGCAATGAAACACGTCATCTGATATCACTCATATGTGGAGTCTAAAAAAAGGATACAAGTGAACTTATTTTGCAGAACCGAAACAGACTCATAGACTTTTAAAAACTTAGGGTTCCAAAGGTTACGTGTGGGTGATGGACTGGGGGCTTGGGACTGGCACATGCCCGCTGAGTTATATAGAATGACTGGCCAATAAGGACCTGCTGTAGAGCACAGGGAACTCTACCCAGTATTCTGTGATCGTCTATATGGGGAAAAGAGTATGAGAGAGAATGGATATGTGTATATGTATGACTGGGTCACTTTGTTGTATGGCAGAAATTATCACAACATTGTAAATCAACTGTACTTCAATAAAACTTAAAAAAAATCTGCTGTATAGTAAAGTGGGCTGGTTATACATATATACATGCCTTTTTATATTCTTAATGGTTTATCTTAGGCTATTGAATAAAGTTCCCTGTGCTATACAGTAAGACCTTGTTGTTTATCCATGCTATGTATAATAGCTTACATCTGCTAATCCTAAACTCCCAATCCTCTGCTCCCCCTTGGCAACCACAAGTCTGTTCTCTATGTCTTTGAGCCTCTTTCTGTTTTGTAGGTAGGTTCACTTGGGCAATATTTTAGATTTCAGTATCTTACAGTTATTAACTCATTTATTCCTCACAATTATCTCTGGGAAATAGATATGAGTTCCATAATCCTTTGTCTGAACCTTTGGGGTACATGTCGTTAGAATTTTTGATAAATTGAGAAAGGTAATAGAGTTCACCATACATGCATATGTAGCGTTCCGTTCACTAAGTGTTACCTTCACCTCCCACGAGGTCTTTTTTTTTTTTGCCTTTTTGTCATTTTTTAGGGCCACACCCGCGGCATGTGGAGGTTCCCAGGCTAGGGGTCTAATCGGAGGTGTAGATTAGCAACGCAGGATCCTAGCTGCGTCTGCGACTTACACCACAGCTCACAGCAACGTCGGATCGTCAACCCACTGAGCAAGGCCAGGGATCGAACCCGCAACCTTATCGTTCCTAGTCAGATTCGTTAACCACTGCGCCACGACGGGAACTCCATCCCACGAGATCTTGAGGCAGCACCTTGCAATCAAACTCACTGATATGTCTGTAGTGAAAAGTGTGAGTATTCACATAATTGAGCTCGATATGGACTATAAATAACCTTGCATTATTTTAGGGTATGTTTTTGAACTGAAATACCAAAACCTTTAAATATCTAGAGCTTGTCAGATTTGGGGATGGAAGATAAAAAGGACTTTGAACGTTTATTCCTTCTGTTTAATGGATGAGGAAACTGAGACCCTTGAGAGATTAGAGTCTCATTATATTGAAGGAAATTTTTTTCCAGAAGGGAGGAGTCCTGCTTTTAATTTATGTAGTTTTTTCTACTTAATTATAACTTAAAAGAAATTCTCATATTCTTTATTTCATTGTATTATTTTTTATTGACGTATAGCTGATATACAATACTATATATATTACAGGTATATAATATAGTGAATCACTGTTTTTTTTTTTTTAGGGCTGCACCCATGACATATGGAAGTTCACAGGCTAGGAGTTGAATTGGAGCTGCAGCTGCCGGCCTGTACCACAGCCACAGCAGATCTGAGCTGCATTTGCGACCTATGCCACAGCTCATGGCAGTGCTGGACCCTTAACTCACTGAGCGTGGCCAGGGATCAAACCCATGGTCTCGGGATACTAGTCGGGTTCCTTACTGTTGCGCCATGACAGGAACTCCGATTCACAGTTTTAAAGGTTATACTCCATTTATAGTTAGTATAAAATATAGGCCATGTTCCCTGTGCTGTACAATGTATCCTTATATATGTTTTATGTATAGTAGTTTGTGCCTCCTAATCCCCTCTACCTGTACTGCCCTCCTACTTCCTTTTCCCTACTGGTAACCACTAGTTGGTTCTCTATGTCTTTGAATCTGTTTCTTTTTTGTTATATTCACCATTTTGTTGTTATCCTGTGAGATTCCACGTATACATGATATACAGTAGTTATCTTTCTCTGACTTATTTCTGAGTCCATCTGTGTTGTTGCAAACGGCAAAATTTCATTCTTATAGCCGAATAATATTCCATTGTTTATGTATACCGCATCCTCTTCATCCATTCATCTGTTGATGGACACTTAGATTGCTTCTATATCTTGGCAATTGCAGATAATAATACTGCTGTGACCACTGGAGTGCATCTATCTTTTCCTTTTTTAATTGAAGTATAGTTGATTTACAATGTTGTGATAATTTCTTCTGTACAACAAAGTGATTTGGTTATACATATATGCACACATCATTTTGAATTCATGTTTTTGTTTTTTTGGATATATACCCAGGAATTATTCTCATAATCTTTAATATATTTTATATCTCTGATTTCTTCACAGATGTACATTATGTTAAATATTCGAATTGTGCTAGTTGGACTGGAGATTTGGACAAATGGAAATCTAATCAGCATAATTGGAGGTGCTGGTGATGTGTTGGGGAACTTTGTACAGTGGCGGGAGAAGTTTCTTATAACACGTCGGAGACATGACAGTGCACAGCTGGTTCTGTAAGTCATTCTTTTTTAAAGCTACTATTAATGACAAGGTTAGAATAATAATTTTTGCTTTCTTTTTCTTTTCTCAGAATCATATTCTCTTAAGGTTTTTAAGAACTTATTTAAATTAGGAAAACTTAGTTTGTTATACAGGACAAGTGGCAAGATGATAATTAGACCCTTGTTTTGTGTTGGAGCCCCAGTAAACTTTATCCC
Source organism: Catagonus wagneri (assembly GCA_004024745.2). Classification (NCBI taxonomy): domain Eukaryota; kingdom Metazoa; phylum Chordata; class Mammalia; order Artiodactyla; family Tayassuidae; genus Catagonus; species Catagonus wagneri. Next base: position 9,264,256 of record PVHT020000140.1, on the reverse strand, counting down.
ATGTTCTCCTTCCTCTTTCTTGGGCTTAACTTCCTCGTTTTGCTATGACAAATTTCCAGGTTTCTTCTTTTGAAGGGATGTATTGAAAGCAAGAACTTTTGACCTCTTGCATTTTGGAAAATGTGTTTCACAGTCTCGGCACAGAATTTAAAAATGATCTCAATTTGGCCTCTGATTATCCTATGGCCTAATTAACTCATTCTTTCAAAGGCGTGCTTTCTACTTTATTTTGTAAAGTTCAGGCTATTTTGCTTGGTGTAATATTCTAGGCATGAAATCTCTTCCCTTCACAATTTTGAAGGCATGTCTTTTGACTTCCAGGATTGCTGCTGTTGAGAAGCCTTAATCCATTCTGATTCTCTATTTCTCTCTTGCTCTCTTTTTTTTTTTTGCTTCTTTGGAAACCTGTAGGATTTTCTCTTGGTTCCCAGGCTTCTCAATTTTCCCAATGATATGCTTTGGTGAAGGTCTTTTATCACTCACTGTGCTGTGTTCTTAGTGGGTAATTTAGTCTTGAAACCGACGTCTCACAGTTCTAGGAATTTTTCTCAAATTATTTTATACATGAATTCATCCTCTTTCTTTTTATTATTCTTAATTTGTTCTGGGATTCCTTTTATTTGGCTATTGAGTTTTTTGTGCTTGTCCTGTAATTTTACTGTCTCTTGTCTCCTTTCTCCTTTCTGTCTTTTTTTCTACCTTCCTGGATATTTCCTTTAATTTATCTTCTAAGGTTTTTATTGAGTTTTCCATTTCAGCTTTCTTATTTTTAATGTTTAATAGCTCTTTTTTATCTCCTTAAATTTTCTATATAGTTGAACTCTTATTTCATGGATCTAATAGATTTTTAACTTTCTTTGAGATATTTCTGATACATGTTTAAACATTTTTCTTCTTTCAACATAGCATTTTCATAGTACTATAATAAAACTTAAACTTATATTCAAAAAACTTATAGCAAAACCCTCACTTAAATATATTTATTAAAACATTTCATCCTTAAAAATTTTCTGTGTTGGTGGGCTGGCTTTTTGCAAAAAAGTATTTTATGTAATAATTTTTGCCTCCCTCAACGTTAATGGTACCTAAAACTCACAATTTTTTTCTGATGAGAAGTTTCCCTTGATTTGATATTGTTTTCTTTATCATATGTGTTAATTTAAAGCGAGGCATAGAGTTCCCATTGTGGCTTAGCAGGTTAAGGGCCCAACATTGTCTCTGTGAGGATGTGGGTTCGATCCCTGACCTTGCTCAGTGGGTTAAGGATTCGGCATTGTCTTAAGCTGCAGTATAGGTCGCAGATGCAGGTTGGATACAGTGTTGCTGTGCCTGTGGTGTAGACCAGCAGCTGCAGCTCCGATTAGACCCCTAGCCTGGGAACTTCCATATGCTGCAGGTGCAACAGTAAAAACAGAATAGGATAGGATAGGATAGGATAGGATAGGATAGAATAGAATAGTAGAGTAGTGTAGAGTAGAATAGATGAAATGAAGTAAAAGCGAGGCACTGAGAATGCCTAAATGGATTCTTATGGCCTCGTAACCACAAAGGCTTGGTCCTGACCTTTTTATTAGTTTTTGGTAAAATTGTCCCTGGAAGTGTCCTCATACTTTGGCAGTGGTCTTTCTAGTCCATGAAAGACCAAAGGAAGAGGCGCTAAGCACACTCCCTGTGTCTTGCCCACCCACACCTACCAAGCTGTCTCTCTTCTTTTGGTCTGCTCCTGCCACATTAGAGGCATTTCCCAGATGTCCTGGTTGTTGTTTGTGGCTAAGAATGGGCTACTAAAAAGCCTTTTGGAAGCACTGAGGACCTAAGTGGGGTTTGGAGACAGTGGGGTTCACTACAAGGTGTTCTAGCTAAAATATTTCCTTGGCAGTCCTCTTATGTGAGTTGTCCTGGCCAGTCAGAAGCCCCAGAGAAGGATTATTTGTTCATTTATTTAAAAGATAAATATTAGGTGTACACCTAGGCCCTGGGGTATAGCAGTGAACAAAACAGAAATTCTTGCTCTCGTGGAGTTTCTGTTGTGGAGGAAGAGATTGACCATAAATGAAATAAGTATATATTCGGTGTTACGTAACGCTAAGTGGGAAGGAGGAAAATAAGCAGGGAGGGTAGAGGTGGGAATGTTGCAGGAGTGAGGTTGATGTCGTGGGTAACGTGGCGAGGGAAGGCCTCATTGAGGAGGTCACTGTTGAGTAAAGACCAGAAGGAGGTGAGCAGATGAATTAGGGTTGTATGGTGGGGGTCCTGAGATACAGGTGTGTCCGGGAGTAAAGACCAGAAGGAGGTGAGCAGATGAATTAGGGTTGTATGGTGGGGGTCCTGAGATACAGGTGTGTCCGGGAGTAAAGACCAGAAGGAGGTGAGCAGATGAATTAGGGTTGTATGGTGG
>PVHT020000140.1:9197847-9260858 GCA_004024745.2 Catagonus wagneri | reverse complement strand
ATGAATTAGGGTTGTATGGTGGGGGTCCTGAGATACAGGTGTGTCCGGGAGTAAAGACCAGAAGGAGGTGAGCAGATGAATTAGGGTTGTATGGTGGGGGTCCTGAGATACAGGTGTGTCCGGGAGTAAAGACCAGAAGGAGGTGAGCAGATGAATTAGGGTTGTATGGTGGGGGTCCTGAGATACAGGTGTGTCCGGGGTGATAGAGGAGCCATATGGAGACATCCATCATGACTCTTCTGTTCCCTGTGCTCCCTGCCTGCAGCCTCCTGTGTGACTGTGTCATTGGGTTTATTATCTGTCTCTCCACTAGAACTTTTGAGTATATAAATGTAATGTATTTCAGGAAGGTCTTCCATCTGGAAGGTGGAAAACAGCTTGGCTTGATATCTGAGAACATATCTTCAGAAGTTCCCTGGTGGCTCAGCAGGTTAAAGATCTGGTGTTGTCCCTGCTGTGACTTAGATACAGTCCCTGACCCAGAAACTTCTGCATGCCATGGGCCTGGCCAGGAAAAAAGCCCATATCTTCACTCGTCTGAAAAATGAATTTGTAATATTAACCTCACTCTCTGATAATAAAAAGAGATAAGGCTTGAATTAATTGTAATTTTATTTTATCTTTTAATTTTTCATCTTTGGCTGTGGTGTGCAGTGGCTTGATGTGGAATCATTGTTCCCAGACCAGGGATCGAACCTGGGCCACTAGGGAGAAAGCACCGAGTCCTAACCAGTAGTCTACCAGGGAACTCTCAGTTGTGATTTTTTTTTTATTAAAGTGTTTTATTATAGTTGATATATAATGTTCTGCCAATTTCTGCTATACAGCACAGTGACCCAGTCATATACATATATACATTCTTTTTCTCATATTTTCTTCTATCATATTCTACCACAAGTGACTGGATATAGTTCCCTGTGCTGTACAGCAGGCCCTCATTGCTTATCCATTCCAAATATGATAGTTTGCATCTACCAATCCCAGACTCCCTCCCCCTTCCCCCTCAATAACCATAAAAGGTCTGTTCTCCATGTCTGTGAATCTGTTTCTGTTGTGTAGATAGGTTCATTTGTGCCATATTTTAGATTCTGCATATAAGTGATATCATATGGTATTTGTCTTTTTCTTTCTGATTTACTTCTCTTAGTAAGAGAATCTCTAGTTGCATCCCCAGCTGTGATTTTAAAATGTTATTTATTTTGCCAATTTTCTCCCAATTTTCACAGGTTCTACCAATCAGTGTGATTACCCAAAGAAATAGGAGCAATGTGTACTTCCCCTCTCCCCCATCGCCCACCCCATACATTTTATAACTTTTACCTTTTGTCTTCATTCAGGAAGAAAGGGTTTGGTGGGACTGCAGGAATGGCGTTTGTGGGAACAGTGTGTTCAAGGAGTCATGCAGGCGGGATTAATGTGGTAAGTCTTGTTCTTGATCTTCATCTTTGGACATTTGTCTTAGGACACATCCAGCACTCATTGCTTCTATTCTTCATCTCCTAGTCCTTGCGGTGCTACTTCGGGTATTATGAGGGACGTGGAAATAGCCAGATGTGTTCTTTCCCTAGAGACTGGATTACATTTTCTAATATGTATTACATGTTTATTAGCACCTCAGGTTTCAGGGATAAGGAAGCAGAATCTCCATTTGAGAAAATTCACTTAGAACCATGAACTTGTTTTCCCACCAACCACCATGAATAACTTACTGGTGCTAAAGGAATTGTTGCTTCAAGGGTCTGCTTCTGTCATCAATATGTTAAGTCACACCAATTTCCAACTATGGTGCATATACACTGCTGATGCTTGATTTATCACTTAGGCCATCAGCATGGTACTGTTGAATTTCCCTGGGTGAAAAAAAAATTCAAGAAACAAAAAACATATCCTTTTAGCTCAGAAACCTAATTAACACCTCCCTGTGTTGGGACAGTTCGGGCAAATCACAGTGGAGACGTTCGCATCCATTGTTGCTCATGAGTTGGGTCATAACCTTGGAATGAATCACGATGATGGCAGAGACTGTTATTGTGGAGCAAAGAGCTGCATCATGAATTCTGGAGCCTCGTGAGTCACCGAATTCTTTCTTTTTATTCTTCTTTATATGGGACTGCAGATCAGTGTTTTCTTAAACCCTGTGGTATACTCATGTCTATGCTGAACAAACAGGAACAATTACTCCCTGACCCTTGAAATAAATTACATGGTAACACCAATAAGAAGTTTGTCTTTCAACTAAATAAATAATTCCAAAGAGCTTTAAGAAGGAAACATTTATGTAGGCACAGATCTGTAACTACACACTTCTGTAAAGTGATCGAGAGACCTAAAGAAAATAAGAACATGGAAAAATTTACATCTGAATTAGAAACTAGAGAAAAGTTTCTGGTAGATTCATTGCAGGTCGGATTAGAGGATATGAAGTGTTTACTCACAAAGCCTCTTTTGAAAATGTGCTGCCTTGTCGCTAAGTAGAAGAAATCCTGGAGTTCCTGCTGTGCCACAGTAGGATCGGCGGCATCTCTGCAGCGTCTGGAGGCCGGTTTGATCCCCGGCCCAGCACGATGGGTTAAAAAATCTGGCGTTGCCACAACTGCAGTGTAGATTGCAACTGCAGCTTGTTGGATCTGAACCCTGGCCTGGAAACTCCCCATGCCACAGGGTAGCCGAAAAAGAAAAAAGGGGAAAAAAAAAGAAATCCCTGACATACTCCCACTAACATTCTCTTTTTTTTTTTTTTTTTGTCTTTTAGGGCCACACCCTCAGCATATGGAAGTTCCCTAGCTAGGTGCTGAATTGGAGCTGCAGGTGCTGGCCTACGCCACAGCCACAGCACCTTGGGGCCTGAGCTGCGCCTTTGATCTACACTATTGTTTAATGAAACACTGGATCCTTAACCCACTGAGCAAGGCCAGGGTTTGAACCCCTGTTCTCATGGATACTAGCTAGATTTGTAACTGCTGAGCCATGACGGGAACTCCTAGCGTCCTCAATTTTATAGATAAAGACAAAGAGGAGGAAAAAGAAGAAATAACATATCGCACTCTTCTCTGTTTTTTTGGCCATGTGGAAGTTTCTGGGCCTGGGATCGAACCCAAGCCGCAGCAGTGACAACACCAGATCATTAACTACTGGGCTGTCAGGGAACTTCTGAACTCTTTTTCTATATCAGATTCTGTTCTAGGCACCTAAAAGGTGTTAATCACTTAATGCTCAACAACATGTAGGTACTTTTATCTCTCTTTATGGAGGGGGAGACTGAGGTCACATCTGTAAGTAAGTGGTGAAGCTGGCGTTTGAAGTTAGGAAGTCTGGGTCCAGAGCTTGTGATCTTAGAACCTCTTCTTTTGCCAGGGTTCAAAAATAATTATAATAGAGGGTCTAAGTAGGAACAAAAACAACTAGGTTGCTTGGCTTCTTTTTGATGAAGATTAATTGTAATGCAGCAAGGTTCCTTCCTAATTAAGTAGGCAGTAGTGCTCAGCAGAGAGGTGGGCACAGCCACTGTGCATGTGTGGAATAGAAGCTGAGCCAGAGAGAAAATGAGATATGAAAGATATTCATCCTGGAGTTCCTGCCATGGTGCAGTGGGTTATGAATCGGACCGCAACAGCTCAGGTAGCCACAGAAGTGTGGATTTGATCACCAGTCTGGATTAAAGGACCCAGCGTTGTTGCAGCTGAAGCTTGGATCCAGTCCCTGGCCTGGGAACTTCCATATTCCTCTGGTATGGCCATAAAATAAACTTATAAAAAAATATAGTAAATTAAAAAAAAAGCAAGATGTTACATTTAACAAACACATGGGGAATAGCCATGACTCCTAGTTTTCATTTGTTCTCCTATTCCCCTCCAGTTCCTGGAACACTGAAAAAAATAACACAGACTTCTCTGAGCCAGCCCTTTATCTTCAGAGCTGAGAGTATAAATCTGTTTACATCCTGGTGTAAAAGGAAGCACTCAGGCAAAATTTACAGGAAAGTTTATCTGTTTTTGAGCACATAGTCTGCTGAAAAATAGATATGGAAGACTTAGAGTAGTACTATGAAAGAACTATATTTAGTTAAAAATAAAAAGGCAGTTACACTCACCAGAAAAGTCTTGATTGTAAAAGATTTCCTGTAGGAGAGGGAAGTAAATTTAACATTTGCTTTCATTGGTGGGGTTGAGGAAGACATGAATCATAAATTCGGGGAACAAGGAATAAATAGTCAGCAATGTGATAAGACAGGAGCCTAAGATGAAGAAAAGAGCATTTGCAGATAAGGAGGAGTTGTCCTGAAACAGTGTCATAGTGGAATTTAAAATGGTATAGGGGAGTTTGTGTTGAGGCTCAGCAGTAACCAACCCGAATAGTATCCATGAGGACTCGGGTTATATCCCTGACCTCGCTCAGTGTGTTAAGGATCTGGCATTTCCATGAGCTGTGGTGTAGGTCACAGATGTGACCTTGATGTGACATTTGACTGAGTACTGGAAGGAGCTAAGTAGAAAGTTAGCCCCCAGGGAAGAGCAAGTATGAAGAAAATGTGGTCAGGACAAATTTTCCTTTTTCAGGATGGGAGGGGGAGTTCCTGCTATGGTGCAGTGAGTTAATGATCCGGCTTGTCTTTGTAGAGGCACTGGTTCGATCCCCGACGGGCGCAGTCGGTTAAGGATTCAGCATTGCCGCAGATTCGATCCCTGGCCTGGGAACTTCCATTTCTTTTCCCCTTTGTGGCTGTTTCTTTAAAACGTATAAATAATCCAGGCCCTTCTGCTTTCACTGCTATCAGGCTGGTCTGTCATCACCATTAAGTGGATTTCTGTGAGCCTCCCAATGGGGTTTTAAACGAAGGTGAAGAGTGTGAGAAAATAGAAGTCAAGGGTGATGGAGATTTTTGTCCTGAGTTACTGGAAGGAAGGCATTATCATTAAGACAGGGAAGCCAGGGGGCAGAGCAGGTTTTAGGAGGGACTTCGGGAATGTAATGGATGTCAAGTGGAAATGTCAAACTAGAGTTAGTAATAATTATCTGATAAACAAAGGAGACTTTGATTATTTATTAGATTATTTATTTATTTTTCAGCTACACCGACAGCATGTGGAAGTTCCTGGGCCAGGGTTGAACCTTAGTCCCAGCGGCGATGACACCTGATCCTCAACCCAGTGAGCCACTAGGGAACTCAGATTATCTGCCATTTATTTTTATTTTTTTTTTTAAGTTTTATTGAAGTATAGTTAATTTACAAGGTTGCGATAATTTCTGCTGTACAACAAAGTGACCCAGTCATGCATATACACATATCCGTTCTCAGAATCTTTTCCCACCTGGGTTATACCAGAATACTGGGTAGAGTTCTCTGCCATTTTAAATATTCATTTCTTGCCGCTTGAAGATGTGACTTAAAATTGTCAGAGTGAATGATCACTATGTCTTAAGATATTTCTCTTAATGTTTATTATAGTGGTTCCAGGAACTTTAGCACTTGCAGTGCAGAAGACTTTGAGAAGTTAACTTTAAATAAAGGTGGAAACTGCCTTCTTAATATTCCAAAGCCTGATGAGGCCTACAGTGCTCCTTTCTGTGGTAATAAACTGGTGGACCCTGGGGAAGAGTGTGACTGCGGAACTCCAAAGGTCAGTTCAATGTGTGATGGTTGCTTTGCGAAATTACCTTGGGATTTGCAAAAAATTCAGTTTGGGCAACACTGGCATAGGAGCTAAAGTAGAAGTGAGGGGCACAATGAGGACTGGTATTTTGCTTGTTAGGGGTATGTTCCTGGGATAGGTTGTAGAACATAGCCAATGGTGTCATCTGTTCTGTTGTCTAGGAAGGCATGTTTATTCTTCTGTTTTTTGCTGCCTTCTGCCATTTCTGTTATGGTTATTGGGTCTTTTATTTATTTTAAAAAACTTAGTGGTTTTTCACTTGGCTCTTTACTTGTGAGCTTTCACTATTCTGGCACTGCCATTACAGAAACTTCTTTTTTCGGTTGACCTCGTTTTTTTTTAAATTTATTTGACCTCATTTTAATAGTAAATTGAAGCTGGCCCATTCTCCAGAGTTCTTCATTTACGAAGTTCTTGCTACTCAAATTAGTATTCTCCCTTTATTAACCTTCAGCTCACCTACTGGTCTCTGGCTTTATCATACCCATTACCCACGCTTACTGCCATTAAGTCCATGCCACCTTTGTTATTATTGTTCTATATCTCAGCCATTCTCTCAAAGTGGCCTGGTTAAGCCCTCCTGAACAAGGCTTAGGAGGAAAACACTTTTAAATTTAATTTTGAAAATTAAAAACATTAAATTTAAATTCTAAAGAAATTTGTTCAAGTGTGTGTAAGCTTTACTATATTCTCTTGTCTTTTCATAAATGCTGCTGTTTCTTTTTTACCTGACCACATACACCTGACTTTTTCCAGAAGACATCACAGTCTAGAAAGACAATATGTATTTTATGATGGAATTGAGATGGGCCTTCACTGCACTATTGCTGAAGGTTAGGGACCTCTGCTAAAGGTTTTACATGGTATAATCCTCACAGTAACTCTAAGTGTTGATTTTTCTATAGTCTCATTTTCAGATGAGGAACATAAGACCTTATGTTAAATCTCTAAATTAACATTATACTGTTAGATGGTCCAGGCCCTTCTTTCCAGGCATTCTCCTTAAACAATTTATATGTTTTGGAGTTCTCTTGTGGTGCAGGGGGTTAAGGACCTGGTATTATCTCTGAGGAGGCAAAGGTTTGTTCCCCAGCCTAGTGCAGTGGGTTAAAGGTCTGGTGTTGCCACAGCTGTGGCGCAGGTTACAGCTGTGGCTGGGATTCGCTTCCTGGCCCGGGAGCTTCTATATGCATGGTGTGGCCAAAAAAGAGGAAAAAAAATTGTACTTTCACCATAAACAAAATTTCTACATGAACAGTGTATTTCCTGATTTTCTTTTCCTTTATGAAGCCATCTGTCTGTCTTGCACAGTGTTTTTGAAAGAAAAAGTAACAGCTTTATTGAAATATAACTGAATACAATGCACCCCACCACCCCCAATTCAGACTTAGATAAGAGAAGGCTTTATTCAGAAGAAAGACTATTGTGAAAGGGAGAACGTGCTGATCTGAAAGCCTCTCAGAATCAAACAAAAAGGTTTTTATTTTATAGAGTAAAGGTGGGGGTAAACAGAGATAAGCAGAATCTTTTAAGGGGAAGCCAGATAAGCAAGGGAAACGTTTGGTGAGGTCTGATAGGATATTGTCCTGTGGTCAGCTGGTTTCCAGAAGAAGCTGATGTGGGGGGTGATATTTGTTCCCTCTTTGGGCGGGAACAAGCAGAATTCAAGAACCTATAGAAAAGAGAGAAGCCTTACTAAAGTTTGGTTAAGACAAAACAAAGAGTAAGAGGTGATTATAAACACTTGTCAGCAATGAGTGGCACCTGTTGGAAAGCATAAAAAGTTCTGTTTTGACACCTGCTTACATATGTGAAACTCTCAACACAATCAGGTTAAGGCACATATCACCATCCCCAAAAGTTCTTTGTGACTCTTGGCAATCCCTTCTCACCTCTGATTGTTCCCCCATCCTCCTCAGGCAATCGCGGATCTGCTGTTACTATTCATTAATGTGTTTCCTAGAATTTCATGGAAATGGAATGACTTTTTTTTTGGTCTAGCATCAAAAAACTCAGCATCATTATTTTGAGATTCATCCATGTCAGTGGTTTATTCCTTTTTATTGTTTATTATTGAGTAGTATGGATATGTTACATATTGTTTATCTGTTGATATACATTTGCTATTTCCAAATATACAGAGAAAGCTGCTATGAACACTCACAGACAAGTCTTTATATGGATTTATGTTTTCATTTCCTGTGGGGAAATACTTTCGAGTGAAATGACTGGGTCATATGGTAGATGTATATTTAAATTTTCAAGGAAATTAACTATTTATTTATTTTTGTTTTTTGGCTGTGGCATGCAGTGGCTTGGTGTGGGATCTTAGTTCCCAGACCAGAGACTGAACCTGGGCCATAGCAGTGAAAGTGCCGAGTCCTAACTGCTAGGCCACCAGGGAACTCCCCCAAGGAAATTTCAAAGTGTTTTCCAAAGTGGTTGTACCATTTTACATTCCCATCATTGTCCATGTATGAAAGTTCTAGTTCTTTCATGTCCTTGCCTCCACCTCAATTTTCAGTTTTTTTTTCAATTTTAGCTGTTCTATTGGGTTCCCTCATTGAGGTTTGAATTTGAGTTTTCCAAATGACTAGTGATGTTTAGCATGTTTTCATGTGTTTATTTGCCCTCTCTATGTCTTTTTGGTAATACCTTTTTAAACTCCTCCCTCACTGAAAAAATTAGATTGTTTTATCTTCAAGTTTTGAGAGTACTTATATTCTGGATACAAGTAATTTATCAGATATATGTTTTGCAAATATAAGTCTCCCAGTCTTAGCTTGCGTTTTAATTACTTTAATAGTATCTTTAAAAAAAAAAAGATTTTTTATTTTCTAATATTGAAGTATACTTGATTTACAGTGTTGTGTTACAGCAACATTTGTACAGCAAAGTGATTCAATTACATGTGTATACCACCTATTACCTGTATATATAAGTATATATGTATACTTTTCCTTTATAGTACTTTAACGATATCTTTTTTGTTTGTTTGTTTGTTTTTTGTTTTTTCTTTTTTGGCCAAACTTGTGACATGTGGAAATTCTTGGGCTGGGGGTTGAATCAGACCTGCAGCTGCCAGCCTACACCACAGCCACAGCAAAGCCAGATCTGAGCCACGTCTTTGACCTACACTGCAGCTCATGGCAATGCTGGATCCTTAACCCACTGAAGCCAGGGATCTAACCAGCATCCTCATGGATACTAGTTGGGTTCCTTTCTGCTGAGTCACAATGGGAATAATAACAATATCTTTTGAAGAGTAGAAGTTTTACATTTTGATGAAGCCAAAAGGTTGTGCTTTTGGTATTGTATATAAGAATTCCTTGCTTAATCCAAGATTACAAATGTTGTCTAGAAGCTTAATGTTTTAGGTTTTACTGAATCCAAGCCGCATCTGTGACCCACACTGCAGCCTGTGGCAACACTGGATCCTTAACCCACTAAGTGAGGCCAGGGATCAAACCCACATCCTCATGGATACTAATCAGGTTCTTAACCTACTGAGCCACAACAGGAACTCCAAGACTGACTTTTTTCACTAAGCATAATGCCTCTGAGATCAGTCTAGGCTGTTGCATGTGTTAATACTTTATTCCTTTTTATTGCTGCATAGCGTTCCGCTGTATGGATATTACTTCAGAGAACTGGAATAAAGTTTATGCTGGTATTTCCAGCAGCTCAGAAGTCCTGCCTGTAGTTGGTTTTATCATTCACCCATTAAAGGATATTTAGATTGTTTCCAACATTTTGCTACTATGAATAGAGTTGCTATAAATTCTGTTCCACAGTTTGTCATTAAAGATAAGTATGGTCTTCATGAGTAACAGATAAAGAATCTCAGCAGAGAAATGAAAGAACCAAATAGAAATTATGGAACCAGAAAGTCTAATAAATGAAAGATTCTCTGGATAGAATTAATAGCAGCCTAAGATAGCAGAAAAAGAGTCAATGAGCATAATGTAGAACAAAAGAAATAATCCAGTCTAAAGAACAAATAGAAAGAATTAAAGAAAAATGAACAGAACATCAGAGACATGTAGGCAATATCAGTATTGCCTAACATAATTTTAAGTGAAATGCCAAGAGGAGAGTGAGAATGGAAATGTATTTAAGGAAATAATGGCTGAAAATTTCCCAAATTTAAGAGAAAACTTTGAGCTACAATTCCAAAACACTCAGTAAACCCAAACCAGATTATTACAAAGAATGATTGTAGGCACATTGTAATCAAAGTACTGAGAAAGACAGAAAATAATGAACAAAGCCAGAAGAAAATGGTGAACAAATGTATAAATGGCTGCTGATTTTTTTTCCCTGAAAAAATAAGGGGCCAGAAGACAGTAGGACAGCAGATTTACAGTTCTGGGAGGAAAAAAACCATTAACCTAGAATTCTATACCTAGGAATGTAAACATTCTTCAAAAATTAAGACTGGAGTTCCTGCTGAGGCCGAGAGGGTTAAGAATCCTACTTCAGTGGTTTGGGTTACTGCAGAGGCACAGGTTCAGATTCCTGGACCTAGCACAATGGGCTGAAATATCCCTTGTTGCTGCAGCTGTGGCGTGGGTCACAATTGCAGCTCAGGTTCAGTCTCTGGCCTGGGAACTTCCATATGCTGTGGGTGTGGCAAAAAAAAAAAAAAGCTACTTTTCTCTGCACTCTTCTTTTTTCTTTCTTTCCCCCATCCTTTTCTTCCCCCTTCCCTTCTTTCCTTTCTAAGCAATTCAGACCCGAAGACATTAGTTGGAACACAGGAGAATAGACATCTCTGGGTGGGAGGTTGGAGGGGTGGGGAGCCATGGTGGCCCAAAGTGGGGTGAGAGAAGCCAAGCACAGTAAAAAGATTGCATACACGGGGTGAAAACCCACCCAACAGAGAAGTCAGACCCTGAGCCTGAAGAGAAATGCATTTATGGATGCTTAATTTCCTGTGATCGTTAAACTTACTGTTATAGACTGAATGATTGTTTCCCCAAAATTGGTATCTTGAAGCCCCAATCCCAAGTATGTCTGTATTTGGAAAAGGGACCTCTAGGGAAGTAATTAAGGTTAAATGAAGTTATAAGGGTGGGCCCCGATGTGATAGGATTAGTGTCAGAAAGAGACACCAGAGAGGTTGCTTGCTCTCTTTTTCTGATCACATGCATTGAAGAAAGGCCATGTGAGCACACAGCAAGGAAGCAGCTGTCTGCAAGCTAGGAAGAGAGTCCTCACCAGAACCTGAACTGGCTGGAACTTTGGTCTTGGACCTCCAGCCTCCAGAGCTGTGAAATGATACATTTCTTTTGTTTAAGCCATTAGTCTATGGTATCTTGTTCTGGCAGTCCCAGCAGATTAAGACACATCCGTTCTGTGATTTCAATCCTTTGAAATAGGTTGAGACCTAAGTATTAGCTAAACAGTCACAGATAAATCCAGGATAGTTAAGTGACTCTTTCCAGAGAGTACCTGTTACAGCCAGGCTAGAAAGAAGCATAGATGAGCGTTTTGTTAATGAGCACTGATGACAATACTGCATTTCTTCTTTGACAGTCATTTTCTCTTCACAGGAGTGTGAATTGGACCCTTGTTGTGAAGGAAGTACTTGTAAACTTAAATCATCGGCTGAATGCGCATATGGCGACTGTTGTCAAGACTGTTGGGTAGGGAATTACTCCCTATTTGGAAAAAAAATAGAAAAAGGGAAAATATGCATTTATCAAAATTGGTTTTCTCTTTTTTATTACATGATTACATGAAAAATTTTATGCCACTTGTTTGCAATTTTGTATCATGGTCTTTTAGGACAGATGGTCTATTGTGAAATTTTTTTCTTAAGCAGAAACATTTTTTTCCCTGATTTTAAGTGATCCAATTTTTTTTAATTAAAATCGACAATACCAAAATGTAGAAAGTAGACACTGAAATACCCTCTATCATTTTACTCTCTTCAGGTTGTCATTGTTGGTAATTTATTAATTTAGTCACTTTTTCCTATACAAGTGTGAATGTGAGAGAGAGTATGCTTAAGTGGGTAAACATGGGTATACATGTTTTTACACCTGCTTTTTTTTTTAATAAGATTCCATGGACTTTCTTCCATTTATTTTCTGCAAGGTTGTATAGCTAGTATTACTTTATATGGCTGTACCATAATTTCTTTTATCTGGTCCATTAATGATAGTTAAAACCTTTAGATTGCTTCCAGTTTTTGTTTATAAGTGGAATGGTTGGGACAGAATATGCATGTGAAAATTTTTGACACACATTTTTTTTATATCTTTTACAAATGTGCCAGTCTATATTTGCTGGTATAATCAGTACTGTACACAGTATTGGTTATACAGTGTAGTCATCATACTTATTTCCTTATACTAACGCTGGTTGCCAGCCAGTGTTATCATCCACATATTTTTGATAGGTGTAAAGTGCTTGTATATCTTTGTCTTATTTGCATTGCTTCTGTCTATCAGTGAGGCTGTGCTTTTTCATTTTCCGTATCTCATGACTTTCATTAATTGCCTGTTATCATCTTTGTTTCCTTTTCTATTGGGATAGTTAATCTTTTGTTTTTGTTAGAACTTTTTATAGATAAAAATACTATGCCTTCTAATCTGATTAATTTGTGGGAATTTTCCTGATATCCTTGTGCAATTTCAACTCTATGACCTTAGTTCCTTCCAGGAGGTACTTTGTGTAGAGGAAAAACCAATGAATGTGATGTTCCAGAGTACTGCAATGGTTCTTCTCAGTTCTGCCAGCCAGATGTTTTTATTCAGAATGGATATCCTTGCCAGAATAACAAAGCCTATTGTTACAATGGCATGTGCCAGTATTATGATGCTCAGTGTCAAGTCATCTTTGGCTCAAGTAAGATATTTTATTTGTATTGATTGCTTTTATTTTATTTTTTCAGTTTTTGTTAAAAATGGAAATCAAACATTGTTGTTAAAATTGAAGGTCAGGGAGTTCCCATAGCTCATTGCATTAAGGACCTGATGTTACCTCTCTGAGGATATAGGTTTGATCCCTGGTCTCACTCAGTGGGTTAAGGATCCAGTGTTGCCGCAAGCTGCAGCGTAGGTCACAGATGGGGCTAAGATCCAGTGTTGTTGTGGCTGTGGCATAGGCCGCAGCTGCAGTTCCGATTTGACTTCTGGCCTGGGAACTTCCATACAGTGTAGGTGCGGCCATAAAAAGCAAAAAAAAGATTGAAGTTCACCCGTTTCCTCTCTCCCGTCTCCTTCTTTCTTTCTGCATTGGCAGTCATGGTCATGAATTTGACGTGTCCAAGTTCAGTGATTAATTTTTCCTTTACCTTCTCTCTAGTCTCTTTATCCTGTATATTAACATTATATATATGTATATATGCACAATGTCATTTTCTAGTTTTAATAAATAACTATAAATAGTATGGGAATGTTCCTATAGGTTTTCTGTTTTCATTGTTCACTTAAAATGTTTTTGAGATCCATCTTGCATTGCTATATTTTGATAATAGAGCATTAGAGTATTCCATTCTATATATAAATGGAATCCATTCTCTTATTAATAGTAGTTAATACATCTTTTTATTTTTTTGTATCTCTTTTTCATTTTTATCAAAGGTATGCATACAACAGATTAAAGAGCCCAATGATTCACAAGGTTTATGAAAAAGTAAATATTCCCATGTAATATCCCCATCCCTTGAGACACCCACTTTTACCTTTTCTCGCTGATTTCTAGCTGATTATTTTGTTCTTGAGACTGTCTCCAGGTCTTTAGATAACCTCTTAGTAGTGCTACTTTTTGATTTTTCTGTTCTAGGTATTAACTATTAATTCTTCACCATGGAGGATGAGAAAGAGAATTTCTTACCTTCTCTCAACACTTTTCAGTTCTCACCTACTCATGTTCATTTTCCATTTTCTCTTGTCTTAATAAGGATTAATTTCAATTTTAGTAGAGTGGTGTTGACTGTTATGATATTGTGATTTGTGATTTAAGAAAAACGTGGTCTTTGTCCAGTTTCTGCTAAAACCCACGGAGTTTCCCAAGTAATAAGAGCCACAAAGTATCTTTTGTTATGTCAGTGAAGTGACTTTTGGAAAGCCCATGGATAACTTAAGGATGGGGCTGGTTGCCAGGGAACTAACCCTGCCATTAGAAGTTGGAAGTTCTCCTGTGGCACAGTGGGTTCAGGCTCAGATTGCCGCTGTGGTGTGGGTTTGATCCTTGGTCTGGGAACCTACATATCCCCCATGCCAAAAAAAAAAACAAAAAAAACCCAGAAGTTGGAACTTTAAATCCCCCTCTGGGGACCAGATTCCCCCCCGCCCCCCAAAAAAATCAGAAGTTGGAACTTTAAATCCCCCTCTGGGGAGGGAAGAGGGGCTGGACATTGAGCTAATCACCAGTGGCCAGTGATTTAATCGGTCATGCCTTTGTAATGAATCCTTGTAATGACCCCGAAGGACAGGGTTTGGAGAGCTTCTGACATGGTGAACACATGCAGAGGCAGCGAGGGTGTCACACTGGAGAGGTCCTGGGACCTCGGAGCCCCTTCCCCCACACCTCGCCCTTTGCATCCCTCCCTTCTGGCTCTTCCTGGATTGTATTCTTTTATAGTGAACCAATAATATAGAGAGAAAAGTGTTTCTCTGGATTCTGTGAGCTGCTCTGGCACATTAATGGAACCCAGGGAGGGGGTCCTGGGAACCTGGATCAGATAGAGTCTGAAGAGAGACTATCTAAACATGAAATGGGACTTATTTAGGTTGGTCAAAGTCATGGTATACAGTGGTGGAGACCTGTGAACTTCTGATAGATTTTGCAGCAATAGGACAGGTTATTGAAGACCAAAAAAGTAATTACAGATAGGCATTTTACTGAAGTAAATGCTGTTATCTACCAAATATGTTATCTTCTTAGAGTCCTGCAAAAAAGTCTAGGACTAAAGGAACCAGAGTTAGTGTTTTCTTTGGAGATTATCTAGAATTTTTATAGCTATTTCTGTTCTGTAGAAGGGCTTTGCCAGAGCTGTTGCCATGTGACATTGATCCTCTGCCTCTTTTTTTGCTCCATCTCCTTTCACCTCACATCCATTTTCTTTTAAACTAAATAAACGTAGATGTGTAAAATAGACATGTGAATTTCCATTAGCAGGTAGGAAGTATTGCTATTTTGGCTTCACAATAACTCCAAATAAAGTTTTTTTAGGAATGTGTAATTAAGTGGAAAAATTGAACATTAAATGATATGTACATAAAGTATAAGAAAGCAAGAATGGATTGATGTTTTATCAGCTGTCATTGCCATTTGTCAATCTAATTAATACCTAAATTAAGCATCCCTATATTGTAGATATTTTTAAAAACCTGATTTCACCAACCCTTCCTAGCCTGAGCTAACCAGGGGTGCAGTAGATCTGTGTTTGACAGCAGTGGGAATTAATATGCTGAAAGTGCTACCATACTGTGAATGGTTTTTAATTTATTTAGAATTTCATAATGTTTGATGACACTTCTTTTAGGGCCTGACTGTTCTAGTCCAGGGTAACTTTTTTTTTCCTTTTTTTTGGCACATTACCACATATGGAAGTTCGCAGGCCAGGGATTAAATCTGAGTTGGAGCTGCAATCTATTTCACAGCTGTTTCACTGCTGGATCCTTTAACCCACTGTTCCAGGCTGGGGATTGAACCTGTACCTCCTCAGTGACCTGAACCCCAGTGCACTCGGATTCTTAACCCACTGTGCCGTAGTGGGAACTCCCTGGCTAACTTTTAAGTACCATCTGAGTTTTATTTTTACATTTCATTGTTAATTATAAAATGTGGAACAATATGTTTTATCTGTGGTTCCTGAAACTTTTTTAAAGATATTGAGGCAGTCATCCAAGCATATGGACTGTGGTAGGGAGTACTTTTATTTCTGAATTAAATTGCCATAACTTAAAAAAAAAGTTTTTTTTTTTAATATTGCAGAAGCTAAGGCTGCCCCAAGAGATTGTTTCATTGATGTGAATTCCAAAGGTGACCGATTTGGCAATTGTGGTTTCTCTGGCAATGAATATAAGAAGTGTGCCACTGGGTAAGTGGAGGCGAGATCATAAAAGAATATAAAAGACTGTAAGGCTGGTCATCTTTAGTGTCTTTTACAGCTCCTTGTGACTGCTGACCTTCTCTTCAATTAACTTTTCAGACCTTTAGTTTTGCAACACATGGCTTCAGAGAGATTCTGAATAGAGAGGGTAAAATCATTCATGTCTTTTGCCATTACCTGTCCAAAATTTAATGGCTTATAGAATCCTACTTTTCTTTATCCTTGTTCTACATAAGAACCCCAAAGAAACACTTTTCTTCCTTTTCCTTTCATTAAAAAATTATGCTATTAAGTCCACAGTTAAAACTACCTGCAGAATTAATTCTGGACTTTATTATTTGCTTCTAACTCTGTGTAATTTTCAAGTGACAAATTAAAAACCTTTTTGTTTCTTTGACATTTCCCTATTATGAAAAATTAATGATATTACAGAATTATAAATGTCATCCATAATATCTCTCTCTCTGTATGTGCATTTGTATTTTGCATTTCTCCTGTCATTCAGAAGTGCTTTGTTAAATTTTTGTTGTATTTCCTTCTCACATATATAGGCTCATAAACACATATGTGTGCATCATACATGTATATACATATATGTATTTGTACTCCGAGAGCCATATCTGTACATATAAACAAAATTGCATAGTATGATTTATACTGTTTTGTGAGTTGATGTATTCACTTTCTACTATATTAAGAGCATTTATAGGATATACCCAACTTCTTTTAACCATTTGCTTATGCTTGAAATGTAAGTTGTTTCTGGTAATTTTTTTTTTAATTTTTAAACTTTTTATTGTGTGTAGTTGCTTTACCATGTTGCGTTAATTTCTTTCGTACAACGAAATGATTCAGTTTTTCATATCAGTAATTTGTTATTTTAAACAAGGCTATGATAAATTCAGCTTAAGTATTTGTTTCTCTGATTATTTCCTTAGTAGATTCTTTCCGGTCAGAGAATATGGAAGATGATTTTAAGGCTCTTCATAGATGCTTCCAAACTGAACTTCAGAATGATTAACTGACTTATGCTTCCACTGCCTCCTCATTAGTGTCAGAGTATTGTCTTAAAAAAATACTTTTCTGAGTTCCTGCTGTGGCACAATGGCTTAAGAATCCGACTGCAGCAACTCCGGTCATTACAGAGGCACGGGTTAAATCCTTGATCTGGGAACTTCTGTATGCCGAGGGTGCAGCTATACAAAAAAGAAAAAAAAAAGGGAGTTCCCATCGTGCCTCGGCAGAAATGAATCTGACTAGTAACCAAGAGGATGAAGTTCCCATCGTGCCTCGGCAGAAATGAATCTGACTAGTAACCAAGAGGATGAAGGTTTGATCCCTGGCCTCTCTCAGTGGGTTAAGGATCTGGGTTTGCCACAAGTTGTAGCTTGGGGGATAGGGGAAAGAAAAGAAAAACAATATTTTTCCAATTTGTAACATCAAATAGGTATTTCATTTTTGTTTTCAACTAATTTGTAAATAATTAATTTGTTGTTCAGAAATATTTAAAAGTATATTAAGAAAATGTGGCTTCCATTCCTTTTTTTCCCTGTTCCCACCCTACCCCAAGGGTGTGTCTTTTAGCTTCTTGCCTGTCTTTCCAGAGTTTCATTATGCACATGTACAGTCTTACTCCCACCTCCTGCCGTGTACATGGTATTGTTCCATTTCACCACAAGAGCTATTTTCTCGCTCAGTGCATAGTGTCCTCTTTTTAAACTTTTTATTTATTTATTTATTTAGATTATTTCTGTTTTTATTTTTTAAAATGTTTTAAAGTATTTATTAAAATTTTTTTATTTCATACAACTTAAATAATTTCCGGAGTTCCCATTGTGGTGCAGTAGAAATGAATCTGACTAGGAACCATGAGGTTGCGAGTTCGATCCCTGGCCTTGCTCAGTGGATTAAGGATCCGTGAGCTGTGGTGTAGGTCACAGACATGGCTCGGATCTGGTGTTGCTGTGGCTCTGGTGTAGGCCAGCAGCTTTAGTTCTGATTTGACCCCTAGCCTGGGAATCTCCATATGCCTCAGGTGCATCCCTAAAAGACAAAAAGACAAAAAATAAATTTTCTTTCCGTTTATAGTTATCTTAATATTGTCTGTGTTCCCCGTGTTGTACAATACATCCTTTAACCTTTTTTTTTTGGGAGGGGGGCACACCCATGGCATTTGGAAAATCCCAGGCCAGGGACCAAACCCATGCCACAGCAGTGACAATTCCAAATCCTTAACTGGCTGGGCCACCAGGGATCTCTCCTTGAGCATTCTTACACTAAATCACTTGTTAAAGTTTTGAAATGAAAAATTTAAATATATAGAGATCTTTAAAGAACAGTATGATTCATACCCATATATCCTGGATTAAGATATAGTTAATATTTTATCATATCTACTTTGTCTAGACTTTGCTTCCTTTTTTTTTTCCTCTTGTCCACACCCACAGCGTGTGGAAATTTCTGGGCTGTTCAACCCTAGTCACAGCTGTAGCATTGCTGGATCCTTAACTCACTGTGCCATGTGGGAACGTGCTATTGAACGATTTTAAAATAAACTATCACCATTATGATGCATTATTTTTAAATTCTTGAGTGTTTGTCCCCAACATATAAGGCCATTCTTAATACCATTATCATATCTAGCAACAAAAATTAAGTCTCCTAATGTCATGTAATGTCTGGTCAATATTTCTGGTTTTTCCAGTTTTCCTCAAATTGTCTTTTATAGCTTTTTTTTTTCATACCAGGACTTAACCATGGATCATATATTACATTTAGTTGTAATGTCACTTAAGTCATGAGGAAATGAATGGATTAGTAGTCTTTTAGGGTGGTCCATGTTCTGGATTTGTGTGCTGGTTTCTTTTTTATTTTTTTAATTAAAAAAAAATTTTTTTTTTAGGGCCACACCTATGGCATATGGAAGTTCCCAGGGAACTTGAGCTGCCAGCCTACACCACAGCCACAACAACGTGGGAGCCAAGCAGCACCTGTGACCTACACTATGGTTTGTGGTAACATGGGATCCTTAACCCACTGAACGAGGCCAGGGATCAAACCTGCATTCCACAGCAGGAACTTCCTGACTTGCATCTTCACATCCACTGTCTCTTCTCTTTTCTGCTGTGTTTAAAGAGCTGCTTTGATCTCTGTTGCTCTCATACACTTTCTCTGTTGAGATTCCCATCAGCTGAATGACAATAAACTCTGTCTCTATACAAAAATATGTAGCTTTTCTTTTGTATCACCACTGGATGCATCTTATGCTTGCATTATTTCTCTGCCTTTCCAGGAATGCTTTGTGTGGAAAGCTTCAGTGTGAAAATGTGCAAGAAATGCCTGTATTTGGAATTGTGCCTGCTATTATTCAGACTCCTGGGAGAGGCACCAAATGTTGGGGTGTGGATTTCCAGCTTGGATCAGATGTTCCAGATCCAGGCATGGTGAACGAAGGCACTAGATGCGACGTTGGGAAGGTAATCAAAATATTTTCTGTTGACAAAGTAAAATTTGTAAAAATTTAAAATCATTGTACAGAGTGAGAGGTTCTTTCCTGGTTATCAAAAAGATCGATATTTATTGTAGAGATTTGGAACAATAGAAAGCTGCCAGTAACAAAATTAAGAATAACTCTGATTCTACTATCCTGATTTCTTCATTGGATTTATATGTTACATAACTTGCGGTTGTATGTTATATGTTATATAACTTGCAGTTTCTTTATTTGGTCATGCCCATGGTTTGCAGAAGTTTATAGGTCAAGGGTCGGACCTGAGCCACAGCAACGACTTGAGCCACAGCGATGACAATGCCAGAGCCTTAACCTGCTAGACCGCTAGGAAATTTCTGTAATTTATTATGTTACATTTTCTAATTGGTTTTTATTTTTTTATCTTTTTATTGCCTTTTAGGGCTGCACCCGTGGCATATGGAAGTTCCCAGGGTAGGGGTCGAATTTGAGCTACAGCTGCCGGCCTACACCACAGCCACAGCAACGTAGGATTCGAGCTGAGTCTGTGACCTACATTATAGCTCACAGCAATGCCGGCTTCTTAACCCACTGAGCGAGGCCAGGAATTGAACCTGTGTCCGCATGGATACTAGTAGGCTTTGTAAACCACTGAGCCATGATAGGAACTCCCTCTAACTGGTTTTTATTGATAAGAGAAGCTATTTTGTTTATATTTTGACCAGGTATTATTGATAAAGTGGGAAAAAATTCATTTGTATATATTTACTTTGTTACCAAGCCATATACTTAATGTACCCACTGCCTTTAGAAGTTCCCAGGCAAAGGATCAAACCTGTGCCACAGCTGTAACCAGACATAAAATTCTTAACCTGCCAAGCCATGAGGGAACTCTTATTGTTATATATTTTTATTGCTGCTGACTGGTCCCTGGGTAGATGTAACCATCCCCAGTGCTTTTTTTAGGAGGGTAGCTCTGGGACAAGGGTGTGCTTTAGGGTCAACAGTTGAATTCTCAGATAGCAGACGTATTACCAGTTGTATGGACAGGTGGCTCTTCCATCAGGTACCTAGGAAGGCTGCTCTCTTTTCATTGTTTGGGCTCCTGGCTGGGCAGAACTGGCCCTGGACTGTGTCTGAGATGGGCTGGAATGAAACACAGGGTGGTTTCAGATTCCACAGCCAGCACTGAAGTCTGTAGACTTGGTTCCCTTTTTTTTTTTTTTTTTTTTTGGCCACACCCAGAGCATGTGGAAGTTCCCGGGCCAGGGATTGACTCTGAGTCACAGATCTGAGCAACCTGTGCCAACACTGTGTCTTTTAACCCACTGCACTGGGCTGGGTATTGAACCAGTACCTTCACAGTTATCCTGTATGATTCTGCGGTCGAGTGTAGGACCAGTTCAGGATCTCATGAGGCACAGACATGAATGTCTCTTCTCTGGTGTCTCTTCAGAGAAGGTCGCTAATCCCATTGGACCAGGGCTTCCCCAGCATGGCCTCAACTAACCCTAATTCTGTACACATCTCCAGATACCACCATATATGGGTTAGAGCTTTAACATATAAATTTGCAGGGGACACAGACTTTGAGCCCATAACAGACAGCCACTAGCATGGACTTTAATTAATAGAAGTAAGGTAATGGTCACTCCTACCTCATGCCCATGGCAGTTTTGCCTCCTGATCAGTGAGCTAAAGTCTCAGCATTTGACCATGTCAGTTGTTTTAGGTTGTTTGCTCTTGGTTTGGGCATAAGTGAGTAATACAGATAAGTGTATTACTCAGGGTTCTCCAGAGAAACAGAATCAATAAGGTGTGTGTGTGTGTATACACGTGTGTGTGTGTGTGTGTGTGTGTGTGTATATGATTTCTTATAAGGGTTTGGTTGGAGACCCAGAAGAGCTGATGGTGCAGTAAATGTAAATCTCTAATTTAGGGAAAGAACATGGAGAAGTGGACAAGTGTGAAATTTAAGAGTACTTGTGAAGAAAAATCCTAGTAGCTTCCAGAGACAAATTCTCTGAACCACCAAAGCAAATATGGGTCACATATAAAGGGATGAGATTGAGAACTGAATTCCGGAAGACAAGAAGGCAACATTTCCATGTTTCTGAATGATTCTCAACCTTCCATATGCAACCAAAGTAGCAATCAAGTGAGAGGGCACTATAAAAACATTCCAGACAACTTGTCTTTTCAGAAAATTTATCTTTTATTTATCTTTTTTCAGGAAATAACCTAACATATGTTCCAGCAAATGAGGAAGTAAACCAGAAAGTGAATTAGAGTCTAGGATCCAGAAGAACGTCAACGAGAAAGTCTAAGATAGACTGTATCAGGCCAAGAGAGTTATCCGTTTATTTTTTTATTTTTTAACTTTTTTGTCTTTTTAGGGTCACATTTGTGACATATGAATATTTCCAGCCTATGCCACAGCAACACCAGACCCTTAACCCACTGAGCGAGGCCAGGGATCGAACACATATCCTTGTGGAAATTAGTTGGGTTCTTAACCCTCTGAGCCACAACAGGAACTCTGAATAATCAGTTTAGATTGGAGCCAGGGGACTCTGCAGGGAGACTTCTAGAGAAAGAGGGAACTAGAAAGAGGAAAAGACGTGAGAGCTTTTCTTTTTCTTTTCTTTTCTCTCTTTCTTGGGGGGCTGAGGAGGTTGAATATTGATATGACAAAAGCCAATTGTGTAAGAAGAAAAGTGAGTGTTGGCTGTTGTGAAAACAAAAGCTATACAAAAGAAAATACACTCTTAGTACTGGGCTGTGAAATCAGCAGTGTTTTGTCTTCATTATTGGCAAGGGATACTTATTTCCCTACTTTATTGTTTCCTTGTGGAGGAACTTTCATTAATATAACACTCCTAGGCTTTTGGGTGACATCAGCAATGCGGCTGAATAAGAGGTCCCTCAATTTTGTCCCCCGCCCTGCCCCAACGATGAAAATTTGGCATCCATTCATGGACAGAAGTGCCTTTGGGGGAACTTTGGGATTCAGTGCCAAACGCTAAGGGACCTAGGAGGAGTCTTGGCCTATGTCTGTTAAGTAATAGACAGACAGACCTCAGTTCTAGATGTGGCCTATGCCTGGCTCCAGCCCTTCTGGGCTGCAGTCTGGAAGCCCCTGGAAAGTACCGTCTTAGTCACCCACAATGAGAGAGCCTTTGTGAAAGTCCGTGTTTCCAGCAGAGAAGTTCCAGCACAATGTTGGAGGGAAAGAAAAAAACACTGGATGTGTTGGAGAGGGTAAGGGGAATGGTTTGATTTTACCCTCGACACCCCTTACCCAAGGTAGCACAGCTTAGGGCCATGAGAGATGTTTTTAGCTTCTGATCTCTACTGTGAGGGGAAATGAGAGCAGCTGAGTGAATACATGGCCTTCCCCAGCTGTATGAGGCCATTCTATCCCATCCCATCCAGAGTGGTGAGTCATGAGCTACATGATGGGGGGTGGGGAGGTGAGAAGAGGCTGGGAGAGGAGCACATAGGATGTAAAGGAGTGCAGATCCTACTGGGAGGTGGACTCCATCAAGAAGCCAGCCCACAAGTGACTGGGGATGCTGTGCCTGTGGATCTTCCCAGGTGGCCCACAGGAACCCCCATGCCTCACCCCTCACCCTGTGGCCAGCACCCTGTGTGCCCTCTTGACAGTGGTGTAAGAGTGAGCTTTCTAAGACAGCTAGTGTGTGTATGCAGAGAGCCAGGCAGAATCTGCTGGCCAGAGAGAGACCACAGATTTGCGCTTTGAATTTGGAGAGAGTTGTCAGCACTTGACTTGGTATGTTGCAGGACCTAGAGAAGGCAATGAGCTTAAGAATTCTGTCCCTAAGAGGGGATAAGAGACATGGAGCAAGTGTATCCAAGAAAGCCTCAGATTCCCAGCAGGGCTGAAGAAAGGGATTTCTCTCATAAAGGTAGTAAGTAGAGACTGGAGAGGTTGACTGCCACTTCAAATGTGAAGATGGTAATACAAAACTTTTAGTAACATGAAAAATCAGGGAAACTTGACATCACCAAAGGATCACAGTAATCTTCCAGTAATTGATCTCAAAGACATGATTGATGATCTGTAATGTACCAATAAAGAATTCAAATAACTGTTTTAAGGATGTGTAACAAGAAAATGCAGAAAGACAATGAGATCAGGAAAACAATACAAAATCAAAATGAGAAGTTTAACAAAGAGGTATAAATCAAGAAAAAAAAAAAAAAGGAACCAAAGAGAGATTCTGGAGCTGCAGAATACAATGGATGAAATGAAAAAAAAAGAGAGCATCAAACTCAGAATGGCTGAAGCAGCAGAAGGAATCTGTGAGTTGGAAGACAGGAATTTTGAAATTATTCATGCAGAGGAAAAGAAAAATGAGAGAATGGGAAAGATTAAAGGAAGCCAATGTCATCTGTGGCATAACCTCAAAAGAAATAATTTCCAAATTATTGACCAGAAGGAAACTAGGGAGAAGGGGCAGAAAGTGTATTTCATGAATTAATAGCTGAGAATATCCCAAAGATCAGGAGAGAATTGGTTATTCAAGTTCCTGAAGCAAATGGGTCACGAAACAAACTCAACTTAGAGATCCTTTCCAAGACACATACATTATAACAAATTCATCAAAAAATTAAAGAAAAAGAATCTTAAAAGTAGCAAGAAAACAGAAACTTGCAATTTAAAAAGGAAATAGCACACGGCCATCCATGGATTTAGAGCAGAAATCTTATGGGCTGTATTCATATTTATATTGTATTCACTTACTCTCAAGTCTATATTCATAGCTTTCTGTTTTTCTGTTGGGTTATCTTTTTATTGTTGTTTTTACAAGCTTTTCCTATATGGAGAATATTAACTGCTGTTAATATTTTTTTTAGTTTGTCATTTTTTTGGCCATAAAAATTTTAAAACATCCTGAAATCATTTTGATTTTGTCTCTTAAAAAGAATGTCTCTGGATTTGCATGAATTTAATTTCATAGTTAGTCATGGTATTGGAAGATAGGTTTGGTTTATTGACAAAGTATCCTTTTATTCTTATTTTGGTAAGAATTTTAAAGATGAAAATGTTTTACATTTTATCAGATACTCTTTTGATAATCTTAATGACAGCTTATGTGAGGTATTATATAGTAGTAGATTTCCTATCATTAATCCTTTTCTATAGTAACAGGATCATCTCTGTCAGACTTGAAATAAATCCATTTGTAAATATTTTACTTTGGATTTTCACGTCTATATTTGTATGGAAAGATACATTATAGTTTTATCTTTGTTTTTGGCCTTTGTGTCATCTTTGTCCTTTTGAATTGTTAGTTTTATGTCAATTAGTTTAATTTATTTACTTTTCTACATTTTCAATAGTAGGGAATTAACTATTACTTAACAAGTTTGAAAGAATTCACCAGTGAAATAACCTATACCCAACTCTTTCTTTCCTGGCTAGTTTATTAATGTGTTCAATTTTCATTACTCATTACTTCTTTTTTTTTTTTTTCAGATCTGTAGAAATTTCCAATGTGTAAATGCTTCTGTTCTGAATTATGACTGTGATATTCAGAAAAAGTGTCATGGACATGGGGTAGGTAATGTTCTCTTTTGGTTTGTTCATGAAAGTAGTGCTGAACAATGAGAATACTCAGTAAGGTTTCTCAGATTTTTAGATATTGGGGAATTTGGATACCTGATACATTTTTCATTCTTAAAAAAGGATGTCTGCAGATTTGCATGAATTGAGTCTTTTCTCTTGGTTTCTCTTCTTGAGTTCATGATTTAGAGGAACAATCACAATTAATAAAAGCGTATTTTCATTTTTTGAAGGTATGTAATAGCAATAAGAATTGTCACTGTGACAGTGGCTGGGCTCCCCCCTATTGTGATACTACAGGATATGGAGGAAGTGTGGACAGTGGACCTACATACAACGGCAAGTAATATAGAGGAAAATTAGTATGATCTCTAAGTGGCCTATGTCAACCATGGCAGAAAATGGGATATAAACTATTCTTACAGAAAGTATAGGAGTTCCTGTTGTGGCTTAGCAGGTTAAGAACCCAACAGTGTTCGTGAGGATGCAGGTTGGATCTCTGGCCTTGCTCAGTGGGTTAAGGATCTGGCATTGTCACAAGCTACGCTGTAGGTTACAGAAGTGGCTTGAATCTGGCATTGCTGTGGCTGTGGTGTAGGCCAGTAGGGTGAGCTCCGACTTGACACCTAGCCTGGGAACTTCCATATACTGCAGGTGTGGCTGTAAAAAGGAAAAATAATTAAAAAAATAAATTTTGTCTACTTATTAGCAAGTGTAAAATAATATATCAAGTCTTTAATTTTTCATATTTTTATTTTTAATTGGGCTGAATGTTGTTTCATGTAGTTTCATATAACTTTAAACAGAAAACTTTGGTACTTTTACAAATTTCAAATTATGAGGATAATTTCACAGTTTATCACTTGTGTTCATATTTACTATATCCTTAAAGAACAGGAAACAGACAAAATTAATGTAATTAATGAATTTTTAAAACTTATAACGAGACTTAAAATCCAGAAGCTGTAAAACATAAGATTGATAAATTCAGCTACCTCACAATAATAAATTTATGTATGGAGAAAAACATTTTACCATAAGGCAAATGACAAAATGGGGAAAATATTTCCAATTCACATCACAGAAAACCTATTTTCCCTAATATATAAAAAGTTTTTAGAAACTGAGAACAAAAACCAATAGACCTACAGAAAAATAGTCAAAGGACTGAGAAGAAAATGAAATACAGTATTTCTTTAAACATGAAAAGTTGCTTAAATAATGGTATAAAAAAAGAAATGCAGATTAAAATCATATGTTACAATTTTTCATCTGCCAGTTGGACGAAAATGCAGAAGTTTGACTCTGTGGGTGAGGCTGTGAGGAATTCTTGTATATTACTGGCTGACATGTTAACCTGTAACCACCACCGTGGTAGACAAGTTGACAGTTCCTTAAAAAAATAATGAACGCATTTACCCTCTGATACAGCCATTCTACTTTTGGGAAATTATTCTGTAGATACACCTGAACCCATTAGATAAAAATACAAGGTTATTCATTGTAACATTTTTTCTTGTAACAGCAAAGGTTAGAAAAATAAGTTAGAAAAATAGGAGTTCTCTTGTGGTGCAGTGGGTTATGGATCCGGCATTGTCACCGCAGTGGCTTGGGTCACGGCTGTGGCTCGGATGTGATCCCTGGCCCAGGAACTTCCATGTGCCGTGGGTGTGGCCCAAAAAAAAGAAAGAAAGAAAAAGTATTAGTAGGGTATGTACGGACTAAATTAACACAACCTTGTAATGTACTTTTGTATAGCTGTATAGAAAATGAGGTGGTTGCTGTCTGTATAGTTTAGGAAGAACTAGAGTATAGGTAAGTGAAAAAAGTAATGTGCTGAATAGGATTTATGCTGTGCTATTTTTTTTGTGTGAGAAAGGGTTAAAAACAAAAAATTTTGTTCTTATATTTGCATGAAGAAATACTGTAAGATTATATAAGGAATTAATAAAAGTGGTTACCTTTGGGAAGGCAGACATGAAGGGGCTGGGCATGAGGTGTAAGACTTCTCAGTGTATCTCAACTTTTTTTTTGATCGTATATATTTTTTATTATTAAAGTATAGTTGATTTACAATATTTCGTCAGTCTCTGTTGCACAGCAAAGTGACCCCATCACACACAGTTCCCTGTGCTGTACAGCAGGACCCCTTTCAATTTCAATCAGTATGACTTCTGAATAATGTGAAAAATAATGTAAAGTGTATCACCACCTAGCATGGTCTAGTTAATGAGTCAACTTCTGATTTAATGATCATTAATATAAAATCCTTCTTTCTAGAAAAGAATACTGCCTTGAGGGATGGACTGCTGGTATTCTTCTTCGTAATTGTTCCTCTTACTGTATTGGCTGCTTTTATCTTCATTAAGAGAGACCAACTACGGAAAAGCTACTTCAGAAAGAAGAGATCACAAACTAATGAGTATTTAGATTACTTTTCCTTTAAATTCATGTAAACTTAATTTAAAGTAATTATTTATGATGGTGGTCATATCCTAGAGGCTGGTTTAAAAATTGGGTTCTCTAGGCGTTCCCATTGTAGCTCAGTGGATTATGAACCCGACTAGTATCCATGAGAGGATGTGGGTTTGATCCCTGGCGTCGCTTAGTGAGTTAAGGATCTGATGTTGTTGTGAGCTGTGGTATGGGTCACAGATGCAGCTCGGATCTGGTGATGCTGTGGCTGTGGTGTAGGCCAACAGCTGCAGCTCTGATTTGACCCCTAGCCTGGGAACTTCCATATGCTGCAGGTGTAGCCCTAAAAAGAAAAAAAAAAGAAAAATAGGGTTCTCTGTTCTTTTGCCATGATTAGCAGAGTTAAAGGGTAGTGGTGACTCAGAAACCTCTTATAAAGGGAGGAGAAAGGATTAGGGTGACAGCCTGTATGCTCCTGAAAGTGGCTCCTACACTTCATTTTTCTTGACTTTGATTTCTGATAGTGGAGTAAGTAGAATATGGGGCTACAACTTCTGGTTTGGGCTTCGTGAAAAATTTACTTCCATGTCTATTTCAAGTATCAGTTCTCATAGAAGTGTTTTTCAAGTCTGTTTTGAACCTTTTTTTTGGTCGTTTTTGTCATTTTTTGGCCGCACCCACAGCATGTGGAGGTTCCCAGGCTGGGGGTCTAATCAGAGCTACAGCTGCTGGCCTACACCACAGCCACAGCAACGCCAGATCCAGGCAGCATCTGCAACTTACACCACAGCTCATGGCAACGCTGGATCCTTAACCCACTGAGCAAGGCCAGGGGTCGAACCCACAACCTCGTGGTTTCTAGTCGGATTCGTTTCCACTGCGCCACTATGGGAACTCCAAGTCTGTTTTGAAAGCAGGTTATGTGAATCCTCAGCTTTTAAGAAATAAACTGTGATTGGAGTTCCCTGGTGACCTAGTGGGTTAGCGATTCAGAATTGTCACTTCTGTGGCTCAGGCTGCTGCTGTGGTGTGGGTTTGATCCCTGACCTGGGAAATTCCACATGCTGTGGGCATGACTGAAAAAAGAAGCTTTGATGGAAGGAAAGAGACCTGACATTTCTAGTTTAGCATTGGACTCAAACAACGTGCAACTCTCAATGATCACTACTTCTTCTTCTTCCTTTTTTTTTTTTTTTGGCATATGTAGGTTCCCAGGTTAGGTGTCAAGTCAGAGCTGTAGCCGCCGGCCTACACCACAGCCACAGCAACGTGGGATCTGAGCCGCCTCTGTGACCTATACCACAGCTCACGGCAACACTGGATCCTTAACCCACTGAGCGAGGACAGGGATCGAACCCTCAGCCTCATAGTTACGGTCGGGTTCGTTAACCACTGAGCCACAATGGGAACTCCATCAGTGATCACTTCTAATATGTTAGCATTGGAATGTACCCTATATTAGAAGGGACCTGTAGTCAGAGCTAAGTTCAGGTTCCAGTTTGTCATTTGCTAGAATTATGAACTGGAATAAGAAATAAAAGTCTGGGCCTTGATTTACTTCCTCTAAAAAGGGGGTAATGATACTACCTATTTCTTAGGGTTGATGTGAGAATTAAATGAGGAAATTTTAACAAATAAGAACCATAGTGCAATATAATTACTTAATAGCTAATTTTTTATTGTGATAATGATTTCAAAATGTGCATATCTTGCCTTGATTGTTTACCCTTACTTCGTTGCCCTATTCCTCATTTACCACATAATATTTTTCTGGACTATCCTGATGTTAGCTTTATTTTTTTAATGTATTCTAAAACAGATTTATTTTTATTTATTTATTTATTTTTGCTGTTTAGGGCCACACCCACGACGTGCGGAAGTTCCCAGGCTAGGGGTCCAATCAGAGCTACAGCTGCAGGCCTACACCACAGCCGCAGCACTGTGGGGTGCGAGCCACATCTGCAACCTACACTGCAGCTCACTGTAACGCCGGATCCTTAACCCACTAAGTGAGGCCAAGGATGGTTACTAATCAGATGCGTTTCTGCTGCGCCACAACAGGAAGTCCCAGATATATCTTTCTGTCCCTCGTCTCCTAACTTTTCATCACTCTTCAGACTGACCACTCCGTGTAGATAATTACCCAGTCTGCATCTCTGAAATTTTAGTACATTAAATTTCCTAGCAAGAGCTATGTCTTATGCACCTCTGCTTAGCTGGCTTACTGTCACTGTGGCGTGTCTAAAGCTTAGCTGACATCTTTCCAGCCAGTTTGTTTGCTCCTCCTAGACTTCCTAATATTCACAGTGACGCCTTGCAAGCCTAATAATATGCTCTGTTCCTCTCCGATTTCAGGAAGACTTGAGGAGAAAAGTTTGGGAACACTGACCCAGTTGATCGCATTTCATAATTTCTTAAAATTTCAGTTTATTTAATTGTAAAAATGAGGTGAATAGAACTTTCTAGTACCTAAGGATTAAAACTGTGAAAGCTGTTCAAAATGTCATAAAAGGAGTTCCCTCTGTGGCTCAGTGGGATCAGCGGGATCTTGGGAGTGCTGGGATACAGGTCCGATCCCCTGCCCGGCACAGTGGATTAAGGATCTGGCATTGCTGCAGCTGTGGCTTAGGTTGAAACTGTGGCTCAGATGCGATCCCTGGCCCAATAACTTCATATGCCATGGGATAACTAAAAATGAAAAAAAAGTCATAAGAATGTTGGCTGTCATTGTGATCGTTATCAACACCACTACCAACATCATTATTCTGTATGTGGAAAAAAGCGAAGTTTATATACTGTGTCATGTAGAAATGTTGTAATCGTAATTTAGCTTAAAGGTAATTGTATCTTTCAGATCACATGGCAAAAACCAAGCAAAAGCTCCTAGACAGCCAACAAGTGTTCCTGGACATGCTTCTTCAGTGACTCCTCCCAGAGAAGTTGTAAGTTTAAAGGAAAATTTCATTTTCTTTATACTGTATTATGTTATCAAATTTTTAAAGACTAAAATAAATGGTTATATAATATAGAAATAAACATAGATAATTTCCAAAGGATTTAGAAGTGTGGTTTATAGGTGGTCTCTGGGTTAGTTAAAGGAATACCAGTAGGGTCCCTGGCTCAGAGGAGAAGAGAGAAAACATGTAGAGTTTGATAATGTTTTGCCTTGAAACCAAGATTAGGAAATGACGGGGGTTTAGGCTGTCACTATTTTTTCTTGTGTCTGCCTGTGTTTTAATGCCTGGCTTCCCCAGGGCATGTTACCTGGTGCTAATAAGCTTCTGTAATAATACACCTAATTGTCTCAGCATTGGGACCAGTAATCACTGTTCCTTGAAGTGTATTAAGGGAGTATTGGGATAATGATATACTTTTTCTCAGATGCATATATCTCTAAGAACTATATAATATTGCTTTATCTGCTTTGAAACTTTGTATAATGTTTTGTTTACTATCTTATATATCTGCAATGTACTTTTTCCTTTAACATTGCTTTGTGATTTATCCCTATCAACTTATGTAGCTCTCATGGATTCATTTTCACTGTCTGATCTTGGAAAGACAGCAATGAGTGATGGCTTGAAGCAAGGTCTTAATTCTCTGCTCAGGAATTGAACCTGGGCAGCCTGGGTGAAGATCAGGAATCCTAGCTACTAGACTAGCTAGAGTATGAAAGCAGAATTACCCTGATTCTTGCCCCCCTCCCACTCCCCCGGTTGAAAGCAAGAATGTTTCAAGGAGGCAAAGACTGTCAACACAGAAAGTTTACTGTTGGAAACACAGTACAACATGTGGGAGAGCACATAGGGAATGCATTTATCAAAGGCAGAAGCAAAGCAGTAATACACACCCAAAGGAGCGTGGGAGTGGGTGTCCCCTGATTGAGGAGCTTGCCAGAGAGGTGATTTAAATCACTTATAGGGGCAGTTCTTCCAGGTCTTTGTTTTTCTTTGGCCAACTATCTTGTTTTAACTTTCATGCCTGACCAGACCCAGGGCCCTCCCTGATCTGCGTTCACATCTTTTGGCCAAGATGGATGCCAAAGCAAGGCATGGTGGGAAGGTTATCCAGACTTATTATGGCCTGGCATCCCCTCCCTTTCTGACCCAGAGGGAACTCTCTGCACATGTGTACTTTCGGGTCTCCCTAACCCTGAGCATGGGAAGTATGTGACCTCCTTTTTTTGGTCCATTATTTGTTTTTTTTGTTGTTGAGTCTTATGATTTTTAAAAAATATATCTTAAGTATTAAGCCCTTATCAAATATATGATTTGCATATATTTTCTCCCATTCATTTGGCTGCCTTTTTATTTTGTTGATGGTTTTTTTTTTTGCTCTGCAGAATTTTTTGGTTTGATGTTATCCCATTTGTTTATTTTTACTTTTATTGCCTTTACTTTTGATGTGACATCCAGAAAAGTATCCCAAGAGCAATGACTGTCAAGGAGCTTATTGCCACATGGCTTTTTTTCTTCTGGGAGTTTTATGTTCAGGTCTTAATCCATTTTGAGTTAAAGTTTGTATATGGTGTAAGATAGTGGTATAATTTCATTCTTTTGTATGTGGCTGTCTAGTTTTCCTACAGCCATTAATTGAAGAGACTGTCCTTTCCCCATTGTGTGTTCTTGGCTCCTTTGTCATATAATTGACCATAAATTAACTGTCATAAATTAAATAATGCATGGGTATATTTCTCTATTCTATGTGTCTGTTTTTAGGATTACCATAGCCCTATATACAGTTTGATATCAGAATGTGTGATGCCTTCTGCTTTATTCTTTTTTCTCAAGGTTGTTTTGGCTATTTGGGGTCTTTTTCTACTTTCTGCCACTTTGAATTTGCCTATTCTGCGTACCTCCTATGCGTGGAATGATGCAATATATATTCATTTGTCTTTTGCTTATTTTATGTAGCACAGTGTCAAAGATTCATCCTTGTAGAAGCCTGGATGAAAACCTTAGTTTTTATGGCTAATAACATTTTGTTATTCATTCATCTGTTGAGGGACATTTGAGTTGTTTCCACCTTTTGCCTAATGTATATACCATTGCCATGAATATATATATGTACATGTGCTTATTTGGAGTACCTTTTTTCTATTTTTTGCATTTATGCCTTAGAGTACAGTTTTCATATCATATAGTTATTGTATACTTAACTTTTTCAGGAACCACTAAATGTTTTTCCATTGTGGCTGCACCATTTTACTTTCCTACTGCTATGGATCTGATTTCTTTACATCTTTGATCTTTGCACTTGTGTGTGTGTGTGTGTGTGTTTAGGACCACACCATGGCATATGGAAGTTCCAGGCTAGGGGTCGAATCTGTGCTACAGCTGCCACCCTACACTATAGCCGCAGCAATGCAGGATCCCAGCCGCCTTTGCAACCCATGCCACAGCTCACAGCTACGCCAGATCCTTAACCCACTGAGCAAGGTCAGGGATCAAACCTGCGTCCTCATGGATGCTAGTCAGATTTGTTTCCGCTGCACCATGATGGGAAGTCCCTTTTTCTGTTTTGTTAAAAATTTTATCATAACCATCTTAATTAGGATGTTAAGTGGTATGTTGTGGTTTTGATTTGCATTTCCCTAAGGATTAATGACGTTGACTATATTTTCATGTGCTTCTTGGCCATTTGTTTATTTTCTCTGGAGAAATATCTATTCAAGTCCTTTGCTCTTTTAAAAACTGAGTTATCACTTTGTTGTTGAGTTGTGATAGTTCTCTATATATTCTGTATATTAACCCCTTATCAGATACAGGATTTGCATGTATTTTCTTCCACTGTGTATGTTGTCTTTTCACTTTCTTGATAATGTCCTTCGATGTGCAAAATTTTAAATTTTATTTAAATCAAATTTATTTATTCTTTTTTTGTTGCTTGTGCTTTTGATATCATATCTAATAATCCATTGTGAAATTCAAGGTCATGAAGATTTATTCATATATTTTCTTCTAAGTTTTACGATTTTAGTTCGTATACTTAGAACTAAAATATATACCCCATTTTGAGTTAATTTTTGTATATGGTGTGAAGTAGGGATCCAGTTTCTTTCTTTTGCATGTGGGAATCCATTTGTCCTGGTACTATTTGTTGTAGAGACTATTCTTTCCCCACCGAATGAACCTGGCACCTTGGCACCTTGTGGAAAATCAATTGGCCATAGATGTATAGGTTTATTTCTATATTTCTATACTCTCAGTTCTATTCAGTTGGTCTATATGTCCACCCTTATGCCAGTTCTACACCATTTTGATGACTATAGCATTGTTATAACTTTTGAAATTGCAAAGTATGTACCCATCAACTTTATTCTTTCTTAAAGTTGTTTTGTTTATTTGGGAGCCCTTATGCTCTCATGAGTTTGAGAATCTGCTTTTTTACCTGCAAAAAAGGCTGTTGGAATCTTGATAGCGATTATGTTGAATCTGCAGATGACTTTGGGTTGTATTGACAAATTTTGACATTATTAGATCATTGAATCTATGATCACTAGTTGTCCTTCTATTTCCTTAGGTCTGCTTCATTTTCTTTCATCAGTGTTTTGTAATTTTCAGTGTCTTTCACCTTCTTGATTAAGTTTATTCCTAGATATTTTCTTATTTTCAATGCCATTGTAAATGGAATTGTTTTCTTAATTTCCTTTTTGGATTGTTTATTGATGATGTATGGAAATAAAACTGATTATCATATCTTTATCTTATATCCTGCATCTCTGTTGAATTCATTTATTAGCTCTTGTTGCTTTCTTGTGGATTCTTCAGGACTTTCTATTTACATGTAGGATCGTGTTTTCTAAGAATAGACATAGTTTTACTTCTTTTCCAGTTTGGATGCCTCTTATATATTATTTTTCTTGTCCAACTGTTCTGGCTAGATCATCCAGTGCTATGTTGCATAACAGTGGTAAAACCAAGCATCCATTTTTTTTTTTTTTATTCTTAATCTTAGGGGAAAAGCTGTGTTTCTTTGGCATATTGAAAAACTTTCCTTGTGTTCTTGCAGTGATGTCTTTCATGTTGATGGTTACGAGTTCTTAAAGAAGTTCCTGATAGCTCTGTTAAGGCTTTTAGTAGATTCCCTATGTATGAGATTGGGAAAGACAATCTCTCATCTTAAATCAATTTTTTTAAAAATATTAATACAGCAACATCAGTTTTTTCTTTTTGTTTACCATTTACCTTACATGTTGTTACATGCAACTTTTCTTTGTCCTTATGTTTTCTCTTATAAACAGCATATCTTGGATGAAAACATTTTTAAATTTGTCTCTTAATTGGAAACTTAAATTTATTTACATTGAATCCAATTATTAACATAGTTTTTCTAACTATGTTAGTAGAAAAACTAACGTAGTTTTTCTAATAGTATTTCTACTACTATTGTTTTATATTTTTGCTGTTTTCCTGTTTTCTCCCCATACCGAAAATCCTCTCGTATTCTTTTGGGGCAGTTTTGTCCCCCAACTCCGTTCCACATTTCATTTTCCTATTCCATCCTAAAGCTTTACCATAAGTTTAAAAACAGTTTATTTTAGATCTTGTTACTACAGAAAATGTAGCATCAAGCATCCTTGTACATGTATTTTGCATACATGTAAAAGCATATGTCATATAAATTCTAACTGGAGTTTAACTGTCCCTTTAAAGTGCTGCCCCTATGGCTTGGTGGAAAGGGATGAGACTTTTTTGCATCTTTTCTCCATTTTCGCAGAACAAGCAAGTCATTCTGTGAGGCAAAAAAAAAAGCAGGTAGTAGACCACCTGTTCCACAGCAGCACCCAGGGACCAGTCAAGTTCTCCAACACTGTGCATATTCTGCCTCGCAAAGAGCTTGAGGAAATAATTGTATGTAGTGGAGACCACCTTTGTCAAGATCACTTCAACAGTTATTAGTGATTCCAGCTGACTGTCCCTAACTTTCCTTAATGTCATGTGATATTTGGAAAACATTTACTTTGACATTCTTATTTGAGGCTGTTATAGAATCTTAGTTTGTTTTAAAACTATTTCAGTTACCTTGTCAAGGAAGAGTACCATGGATTCCAAAATCAAGGGTTGTAAACTAGTAGTATTTATAGTAAATGTTAGGGACTATTGAGTTTGGGCTATATATTTTTTGGAAGATTTTGTTTAAAATATATTGACATAAGAAATATGTTACCTTTTAACTGAGGTAGTTGATCAGGACCAAGATGAAATGCTTCCATATTATTGAATTTTAAAAATATAGTCTTAGGAGTTCCCATCATGGCGCAGCGGTTAACGAATCCGACTAAGAACCATGAGGTTGTGGGATCAATCCCTGGCCTTGCTCAGTGGGTTAAGGATCTGGTGTTGCCGTGAGCTGTGGTGTAGGATGCAGATGCGGCTCAGATCCCACGTTGCTGTGGATGTGGCGAAGGCTGGCAGCTACAACTCCTGTTAGACCCCTAGCCTGGGAATCTCCATATGCCGCAGGTGCAGCCCTAAAATGACAAAAGCCAAAAAAAAATATATAGTCTTAAAAGAATTATGTATTCTGCTTTCAATAGCAAAGATATGTTGAAGAAGCAGAGTAGTTTTAAATGTCAGCATTATAAGTTGTCTATTGATTTATGTTATTTTATTTTTAAATATATATATTTAAAATATATATATTAAATATATACTTAATATAATTTAAATATATTGATTTTTAAATACATCGATTATTTTATATGGAAAATAAACTGT
The DNA here is from genome assembly GCA_004024745.2 of Catagonus wagneri. NCBI lineage: Eukaryota > Metazoa > Chordata > Mammalia > Artiodactyla > Tayassuidae > Catagonus > Catagonus wagneri. Next base: position 9,224,944 of record PVHT020000140.1, on the reverse strand, counting down.
ATAGAAAATATGTTTATGAGTGCACTGTGGTAATAATTTTTATTTTGCTTTTTAGCCTATATATGCAAACAGATTTCCAGTACCAACTTATGCAGCCAAGCAACCTCAGCAGTTCCCATCAAGGTCTGAATTTGCTTAGATTACTTGATCAGAATAAAAGCCAGTGTTAATGTCTAAATGGTTCCCTGTATTTTAACTTAATTTAGGACAAGATATTTATTACCAACAGTTTAGATAGAGCACGCTTTGCAGAAAAGCTTCTAAGAACTTTTATGTAAGTTTTGTCATGTGCATGCAGTGTCTACTATGCACTGCAGGTAACTGTGGTGATTATGTCATGGAAGTAATAGTCAAGATTGAGAATTTCAGTGCAGAACTAGAAGTGCTGAGCTTATAAACCTAAAAAATGAATCAAATGGAAATTCTGGAACTGAAAAACACAAGAAAAATTAAAGACTCTAGATGGGCTCAGCATCACCAAGAAAGAAGAAAATTCAGTACAATATTTTTGTATTACATAAAATATATCAGTCCTCCCATTCCCCAAAGTCCTTCAAATTACAATTAAATTTCAACACCGAGTAGTGTCCTCAAGTGTAATCTTTATTACTCAGTAAGTGTACATTGAAATCCAGTTAAGCATCAAGAGAAGAATATATAAATTGTGAGGCAGATAATCACTGGGTAAAGTTCTAGTGTGTTACTCAAGAAGGGAGACACTAGATTGGATGAAGGGTATCCACAGGTTAAAGTATGAGGATTGAGAAGGACAGATATAGAAGTCACAGCAGGTTTAGTTCTCAGAGTGGAAACTGTATTTGATAGAGCTGGCATTTCAGCTCTGTATGAATATGTAAAGTTACTTGGTAGTAACTTTGTAGTAATGAAGTAATTACTTAGTAGTAATTTGCTCCCTTAAGTCCTAACAGCACAAGGGGTGCTTAATCCACAGATACAACCTTTATACTACATGGTTGATTATAGAATGGCATGACTTTAAGGTAGTTACTCCATTTTAGACTGATTGGAGACCTTTAACCACTGCAAATCAGATTCATAATAATCTTGAAATAGAATATACCCACAAGAATCGTCAAGTGATGTTCAGGAGGGTAATTCCATTGGGTTTGTAATGAATGCAGCATTATTTCTTTCAGTTGAGAAACATGACTAACTGTCTTTTTTCCCCCCTTCACAGGCCACCTCCACCACAACCGAAAGTATCATCTCAGGGAAATTTAATTCCTGCTCGTCCCGCCCCTCCACCTCCTTTATATAGTTCCCTCACTTGATTTTTTTTTTTTTTTTTACATTGCATTTTTTCAGATATCTTCAGGGAACTGAGCTGATACTTTTTTTTCCTGATATTTTCTTGAAAAGCCTTTCTTCCTGCTGCAATTACGAATGACAACAAAATACCACAAAACAAACTTTATTAATGTGGAAAAATAGAACTTGAGAGGTGGGAAATGAGAAATAGAAGAAATGCGGTAAAGCCAGGGAATTTAGAATAACATTTTCATTTCCATTACTGAATACATTTTACTCAGTCATCTCTGAGGTTAATGCACCTGACATGGATTATGTTACTTTGAACATGTTATTGTAATGATTCTCAAATTACCTGTATTAAAGTTTTGTCATTATGTGCTTAAATATAATTCTGAATTTTGACCTTAGTTATCATTGTAGTTTCTGGTTGAACATGTAATACTTTAATACCTATGAAAACTGACTAATTAGCTGCCAGTAATATCTAATATCTTTCATCTTGCACGGACTAATAATCACTGTATACTAGAATCTTGTCTGTCTCATTCATTATACTAATAAAGGAATATTCTGTCTCCAGAAGAATGCACAAAACCCACTAAGATATCGTAATATTATTTTAAAAGTACAAAAACACTAAAAGTGTACATGTGTGTATTCACACACAATTATTCTATTTTTAAGAACATTCTATGGATAAATGATTCTATGGATTCTATGGATAATAGATTCTGTGGATCTATCTATGGATAATGCATATTAGAAAAGTTAATTTAATAATAGAATTTCTGTTACGAATCATGTTAAAGTGTAGCATCCTTTTACAATAGCATTATTTTAAATAAATTATAAACTTTAAGGTACGAAGTATTTAATAGAACTAATCAGATATGCTGTTGATTCATGGCTATAATAAAAAGCAGGAGCAATTATAATATCTTCAATCAATTGAGCTATCATAAAACCACTTGAGAATTTCATAAGCACTTTAATGAAGTCCAAAATCTGAAACTTCAAAGCTTGCTATTAATATAATTTAGAATGTTTACATTTACTAAGGTGTGCTTGACAATGTCTGTGTTAACACTAATTTTATATATATATATATATGTGTGTGTGTGTATATATATATATATTTCTTTCTTTCTTTTTTTTTTTTTTGGCTGCCCCATGGCATATGGAGTTCCTGGGCCAGGGATCAGATCCGAGCTGCAATTGTGACCCAAGCCTCAGCTGCAGCAATGCAGAATCTTTAACCCACTGTGCTGGGCTGGGGATCAAACCCGTGTCCCAGCGCTCCCAAGACACCGCCTATTCCTTTGCGCCACAGCGGAACTCTGACATTAATATTTTTAAGGTGATTAGGATGGAGAAAGGAAGGCGAAAAAGTTTTCTTAGATCTGAGTGTAAAAAAGTTAGTGGTGTCTGTGTTATTGTCCCAACTGTGATTAAAAAATGAATTTTTTTACTATGGAAGAAATGGTATGAATGACAAAAATTTAAGCACCTAAATTTTTTTCATAACCTTTCATAACAAAGTTTATTAATGAGTTTATTAACTGAATTTCATTAGTTTTTCAAAAAATTTTGATTTATGTATATATATACAAATGTGAGATTTACAATAAATAAAATACTTGAAATTCTGATTTGCGTCACCCAGTAACTTCTTAAATACTCAGCTATTTATAACCTTATTAATTGAAACATTATACTAGTTTTAGATAAAACTACTAGTCAGACGTTTACAGATACTGTCTAATTTTCCAGACTTCTGCCAAATTGTGAACAACGGCCTTTTGTTATTAAAGGAAAAATTAGTTTTGAAAACGACACGTCTCATTCCCCTGAAGATGGTATGTTATTTTAAGTCAGGTATATATTAAAACTTGTAAACAATCCCAAATGAAGATTCTTCCTTTCAGTTTAAATCTCTGAACGAGTTAATAAACCACTGAAAATATTTGTCTGTCATTGATATAGTCCTATTTTTTGCGATTATAATTCATATAACTGAAATTTTAGTTCATACAGCAACTATGCCCCTTAAAACTTTTCTCAGAATTAGATAATTCCTTGGATCTTTGAATATTTAGGAAGTTTTTCTAAAAAGACTCATTAGTCTGAACTTTTGCTTTTATATGTATTTTAACTTAGGTTAAAATATGCTTTTCCCTTAGGTTTGTCCTTCATTTATCTTGAATTGTTATTAAAAATTGTAAAATTTTGGAGTTCCTGTTGTGGCTCAGTGGGTTAAGAACCCAACTAGTACCCATGAGGTTGTGGGTTCGACCCGTGGCCTCGCTCAGTGGGTTAAAGATCTGTTGTTGCAGTGAGCTGTGGTGTAGGTTGCAGGTGCGGCTCAGATCTGGGGTTGCTGTGGCTGTGGCATATGCCAGCAACTGCAGCTCTAATTCGACCCCTAGCCTGGGAACTTCCATATGTTGCAGGTGCAGCCCTAAAAAGAAAAAAAAAATTGTAAAATTTCTTGGTCAGATGTGCCACTTCAAAATTTGAAAATATTAAAGGACTTCCTTGCCATCTGCTAAAGATGTTTTAATAGTCAGGGATAAATGATATGTAACTTTTGATGTCACTCTACAACTATGTTCACGAACATATTACCTTGTTCTAAGGTATTGCACTTTCCCTTTGTATCAAGCACATACCTTGGTCTCTAAATATATAGTGTAAGCACAGTCCAGGTTTTCTAGGCACAGATCAGATTTTATTAAATTCTATAAATATTTACTGGCTCTACCATCTTGCAGGTACCATGTTAGTTACTGTGATATATAAGTTTTGGATGAGACATACCTCCTGTTACAGGGAGAGCCATATATACAACTAAGAATAATAAAAGTCTGCTTTTTTATTTATTTTTATTTTATTTTTTGGCCCCACATGTGGCATGAGGAAGTTCCCCAGCCAGGGATGGAAACCCAGTCACAGCAGTCACAATGCAATGCCTAGTTCTTAACCACTAGGTCACCAGGGAATTCATCTGCTCTTTTAAAGATTTAAGCAGGAAAGACTGAGAAGAAGGACATAACAAAGAAATAAAATAACTAGAAATTCATTCGAAATACTTAGCACTAATTGACAAGCAATTGTAATGCTGTGAAGCAAGATGAAAGCAGTTTTTGGCTCAATTACCCCTAAAAGTAGTGTTAGTCTAGCATTGGCTGTACCTGTTGAGATGATGCAAGCTAGGTGTATACAGTTGACCCTTGAACCTCGTGGCTTTGAACTGTGCGGATCCACCTCTAAGCAGATTGTTTTTCCCCAGTAAATACAGTGCCACTCCGTATCTGCAGGTTCACATCCGCGGATTCAACCAATCGCAGACGGCAAGCAATTAGGTATCACAGTTAGTTGAATCTGCTGCTGAAGAATCCAGGGGGCCAGCGTTGGGACTTGAGTGTCTGGGGATTTTGTAACCACTGTGGGTCCTGTATTCAGTTCCTCTGTGGATACCTAGGAGCCTTCTGTATTCTTGTCGTTTTTCTGCTATGATACTCTTTTTTCAAGCTTAGATTGCCCTGTTGAAATCCCACGCATGCATAAAATCACATCTCAACTGTCAGTTTAGATGTGCTAATTCCCCAAGTGAACTTTTCTGTTACCACGGACCTTTTTATTTTGTGTCTGCCGTTATGTTAATCGGTATGAGAGATTAATTTATTCTTTGGGACTTGAAAAGAATTAAAACATAGTGCATATAGATGGAAACTGGGGGTCGGGGGGTGATGCTGGGAGGGAGGAGGCATTGAAACCCAAGGGAATAGGTAGGCAATGTTCCTTCAGGGAAGACCGGAAGTCAGAGTGGTCCTAACTGGATCAGGGCAAAAAAGCCCCAGCCTGGGCTCCGAATTTAGAAAATTTTGAACATTGTGTTGAAGAATTTGGCTAGAATTTTCTACTGGAACATAGGTACTGTAATTACGGTCAAGAATCTTGTCCATTTCCTTCACTGCATGAATAAATAAATATTAATTATACTGAGAAGTTAACTGAACAAGAAAAAGCCGTCACACGGGTTGTAACCAAGGGTCCGGGGAGAACTACATGGATCAGAGGAAAAAGTAGACACAGCCTGGTTACAAGGTGTTTTGGGTAGTGGGTATGGAAAAAAACCGTAGCAGATACTTTCCGAAGATTTCAAAATCTATTCACTTTTCCCTTTCTTGGAATCTTTTTGAATATATACGGCTAATTTTGTTTTTAATTTAAACCCCCCAACTTTAGTAAACTTTAATTTGTAATTTATCTGTGTTTCCATAGTTTAAATTCAGAAAGTAGAGACATGTCGATACAAAATAACGTACAATGTATCAGTTCTTTTAGGTTCATCCACACGCAGCAAAAGGTTTGCGGGGGACGACACCGCAGGAAGCGCTAGGGTGGTCCGGTAACTCCAGATAATGTGCGGGCCGCGGGGTCAGTGGGTAGGGCGGGCTGCGGGGAAGGGACCGTGAAAAACACCAACTTGAAGATGGGAGCCGGTGACTGGTGGGCGGGGCTCTGAGCACAGGGCGCGCCCAGCGGTGCCAGGTCTCGCGAGAACACCGCCCACCAACTGCCAACGGCAGTGGGACTCCCGCTCAGTCTCAACTCCAAGCTGAGAAGTGGTGACATGTTTCGCCTAATGATGTTGCTGGCGGGGCTTCCTGGCTTGCTAACATCAAGACCGGGTAAGGCCATGGATACCCTGTTACTCTGGTGCGGGGCAGAGGAAGATTTTACTTTTCCTTCTCAAAACGCGTATTTGCTTGGGTCCAACTGCATCCCAACCCGATGAAAAGCCCGGGGCCTTTCCTGCTTTTAGATTCCTGTTGCCACTCAGAAACTGGGCCATGTTTAGGCGCTGCGTTGAGACGGAGAAGTGACTTATGAGAGAGGAAGATCAAGGACAGATCTCCGACTCTGACCCTGGGTTTGGGGCAGCCTTTTATTGTAGGTCTTTTACGCACTTCACAAAACTACCTCAAAATTTCTTGCACTTAGAAACAGCCCAGAAACTTCATGTATTACACTCAGATTCCGAAAAACTGACCTTCCTCGGATAGCATCTGTTCCCATGTAATAACTTCTCCTGCACAGAATAATTTGTCCTGCGATACAAAAAAAAAAAAAAAAAAAAATTCAGTGTCTGCTGTGACAAGGTACATTACAGCAGAATAGGAAGAACTGTTATAGAGCTCTCATAAGTTTAACATTACGGGAGACTAAGGTGCAAGTGAAATTTCAAAGTATGTTTTTATATTCTTTCCCTTTAAATACAGTCTTCTGAGTCTTGCCATTTCTTGTCAGGACAGGGAATGTCTTTTTTTTTTTTTTTTTCTCGCTCATCTGCATAGTGTTCCAGTGTTAAAATTTCTTAGCCAGTTCTCTAATTAATGGGCTTTTGGCTTGTTTCCAGTCATTTTGTTGTTACAGGCTGTTCTCTTGAGCTCAGACTAATTCCATGACCAAATACCCTAGACTGGGTGGCTTGAACAAGTAAAAAATTCACTTTCTTACAGTTTTAGAGACAGGAAGTATATCAGGGCACTGTCATAGTGGGGATCTGGAGAGGTCATCCTTTCTGACTAGTAGACCATTCCCTTCCTGCTGTGTACTCACATCTCTTTGTGGAGAGAGCAAATTCACTGTTGTCTCTTATAAAGGCACTAATGCCATGAGGAGAGGTCCATGTTCATGACATCATCTAACCCTAATTACCTTGCAAAGGGTCCCATTTCTAAATATCATCGCGTTGGGGGTTAGGGCTTCAATATGAAATTTTGGGTACCCACCTTCACCATAACGCCTACAGTATTTGTTTATTTGTACTTCATACCCTGTGATTTATTTACATCATAACTGCAAATTTGTATCTCTTTAAAAATTTTTTTTGTTATCGTTGATTTACAGTGTTCTTTCAATTTCTGCTGTACAGCAAAGTGACCCAGTTATACATTTTTATACATTCTTTTTTCACATTATCCTCCATCATGTTCCATTACAAATGATTAGATATGGTTCCCTCCCTGTGCTATACAGCAGGATCTCATTGCTTGTCCACTCCAGATGCAATAGTTTGTATCTACTAATGCCGAACTCCAGTCCATCCCACTGCAATATTTAAATGAAATGGTTCTCAAACTTTTTAACAGTTGTTGTAATTTTCAAAGAGCCTTTATGTTTTGTTTATATCAATATCATATTAGGAATTAATGGAAGTATTTAGGAACTTTTTTTAATTCATTAAAAAACAAAAGTAATGTTACTGAAGTCAGTTACTGCTTGCTCCTCAAAAGCCAATACACCTGAGACAGGTGTTGGCAAGGAAAGGAAAGGCTGCTTTACTCAGGAGGCTGGCAACCTGAGGAAAAGGCAGACTCATGTCCAAGAACCAGCTCCCCTGTTGTTGATCAGGGAACAAGAGTTTTTAAAGGAGCAATTCAGGGTGTATAGGCAGAGGGAAGGGCTACTTGTAGAACAGCACAGTCAGTTCTGACAGTTGTCCTGAAATTGGTCCTGCAGTCGTCTGGTCAGCATCATCTTGATTGTTTTAAGTACAGTTAATCTCAGTTCCAGGGTCGGTTTGTTTCCATTTCCTAGAGGCCAGTTCTTGGAATTATGTAAGATGGAGCTGCTTATGTCATGGCTGTACTCTGGTCTTGATGTAGTTAACTTCTTCCACCTGGTGGAGGTTTCAGTATCGGCAAAATAGCTTGAAGGATATGGCTCAAAATATTATTTACTGCCCTTGAGGAGAAGTAAAGGTCCTTGACCTTGTTTCATGGCTAAACTGTTATTGTTTTGTTTTGTTTGACCATTTTCTTTGCTTCTGCATTTTTTTTTTCACTTCTCTGATTAAATTTATTCTTTGGCTAAAGTTCTACAAACAAGAGGCCAGCAGAGGATGTGGGGCATGGAGGGGGGTCGGTCCTGGGAAGGCCCCATGTGGTTCTTCTCAGTTTTGGTAATAGACCTATCATATGTTAATGAAACACAGAAAATAAAAACTACATTTTCCAAAACAATTTAGAGAGTGGGATTGTTTTACATTTTGTAAATCTCTTTAAGGCTCGGATTAATAGATGACAGCTAGATTCTCATAGCTCCTCCTGCATTCAGTCTGTTGCTAAATGTTTTATTTGAAGTGTATGAAGAAAATCCAGCTTATGTAGTTGGAAAAGAGAGGAGTGTTTTATGAGCTTTTACAGATAATTGCCAGTATTCCTCTTTGGATGCGACACCGAATACATACTTGATAAACAGTAATGATTAGTTGCAATGTGGAATCTGAAACATATTCATGAAATTTTATTAATATGTTAAAATCCATTGGCCTATTTTAAACTTTAATGGGTATTTTACCCATATTTTTTAATGCATTACCTTTGTTTTTAAATTATGGTTAAATAAACAAAACATAAGACTTACCATCTTAAACCATTTAAAAAAAGAATAAACTTTATTTTTTAGAGTGTTTTAGGTCCACAGCAAAATTGAAAGGTACATAATTTCCCATATGCCATTGTCCCCACACCTGTACTGTCTCTGCTATAGATATCCTGCACTATAGTGGTATATTTGTTTCAATTGATGGCCTCACACTGACAGATCTTTATCACCCAAAGTCTGTAGTTTACCTTAGGGTTCACTCTTGTTGTTGTACGTTCTATGGATTTGGACAAATGTGTAATGACATGTATACAGAATAGTTTCATTGCCCTAAAAATCGTCTGTGCTTTGCCTGTTCATCTCACCCTTCCCCATATGTCCTGGCAGCCATTACTACACCATCCCTGAGTTTATTCCTTAAAGTTTTCTTGTTGAAATCTAATTCAGATTATGTCTCTCCTTTGTTCAAAATCTTTCAATGGTTCCTTGTCTCACCAAGAATAAAGACGTCCTAACTACCACCTATAATGCCCTACAGGATCTCAACAGCTTGTCTCCTCTCTGACCTCATCTCTTACTCGTTTCCTCTTTGCTCATGCTGCTCTAACCCCAGTAGCTCACTTACTGCTTTTCAAACTTGCCAGGCAGTTCCTCCCAATGAGCCTTTGTGCTTAATATTTTTTCTTCCTGGAGTGTTCTGCCAAAGATATTCATTTGTTCTTCTTCACCTCAAGTCTTTCCCAAATGCCATCTTCTCATAGAGACTTTATTTAAAACTGAATCTCACTTTCAGCAGTTTCTGTTCCGTCACGTGATTCTGTGGGTTGACTAGGCTGTTCTGGTTTGGACTGGCTTAGCTGATCTGTGGCTCATTTGTGCTGTTTCATGCATTTGTCATCAGCTCCTGGATGATCAGCTGGATGATCTTGGATGGTCTCACATACTGTTGGAATATGTCCCCTTTCATAGAGTCTCTCACCCTGTGGTGGGCTAGCTCAGGCTTGTTTACATGTGGCTTCAGGATTCCAAGGCGGTTAGAAGCCACAGGGCACAAGCAGTTTTCAAGTCTGCTTATGTTACATTTGTTATTGTTTAATTGGCCAAAGTAAGTCACATGGCTAAGTCTAGAGTTAGTTTATAAGAAGTATACCTGTGGGAGAGAATATAGGAAGGAAAATTATTGTAGCTGTTTTTGCAAATAGGCTACTTACAGGTTTAGTCACAGAAGGTAAAGAAAAAGGGAGTTATATTTTTTGCACAGCAGAATTTGTGGCCCATGAAAATTAAATCTTGTATATAGACTTACAGTTAATCTTTTTGCCTTATGTCTTACTCTTACTTTCTATGGTATCTATCACATCTGATTTCTGAAATTTTGTAATAGTTTTTCTAGAATCTCTCAGTAATTATCATACTTCCATCTTTAGTTTATCTTCCAGAAAATTGTTGAGGTCTCTTGTTTACTGATAGCACTTTTCCTTTTATACTTTTAGAGGGTTTTGGTTGTGAAAAGAGATAAATATGTGGTGAGTTAGCCATCTTTAATCATAAATCATATTGTGAATGTTAATCCTTTGTCTTTTATCTTTTCTTCTGCTCTTTTCTACATCTTTAAAAAGAATTTTAAAAGATTTCTGTGTATTCAAATATGCTTATCTTTTAAGACTTCTGAGAGCTTTGAATCTGGAATATATATTTATATGCATATTATATAAACATATATAAATTTTATTTACCCATTATGTATATCTCTGTATATGAATGCAACTTAATTACTTTTCATGTGGATATTCAGTATTCCTGCCACCATCCATTAGAATATATTTCCCCCAGTGATTTAAAGACTACCTTTTCATATATTCCATTTCATTATTTTTTTTGATGACTGCTATTTTGGTTAATTTCATTATAGTTTAGAGTTTTTCTATTGAATCTCAAAGTACTTTTAAGTAGACATATCATGTGCAAATAATGATATTTAGTTTTCCTTTCTAACGTTCATGACATGTCTGTCTTATTAATTTATCATCTTAACTAGGGCATTCAGAACATCTTTGAAAATAACAGTGATAATAGACTTTGTTACCTAGTTTTATCTGAAATTCTTACAGTGTTTGATAATTTATAATAATTTGATAATGGTTGCTTTTTTTGGTACTCTTTCTAGTTAAGGCAGTTTGCTTCCATTTCTAGCTTATGTTCCTCTTCTGTAATTTTCTTTGTCAGAAAATTTTGGACAGATTCTATTTGTTTATTTTTTCATGTGCATGTGAATTATAAAATCATCTTATGTTGTTTCAAAAAACTCCTGTAGACTTTTCTATTGGATTTCATAAAATTTAGAAATTAAAGAAAATCACTATCTTTACACCTAATAATTGAATATATTTTTCAATTTATTTGACTTCTTTTATGAACCATTTTAGAATTTAAAGTTTTTTATAGATTTAATTATTTATTCTTTTATGAATTTATTTATATAGAGATTTGGAATCCTTTTTTACGTAAATGGTTATTTTCTTACTTTTATTTGTATTTAGGAAAGGATTGATTGGTTTATATATTAATTTTATTTCTAGTCACATTACTAAATCCTCTTTAATTAATAGTTCTCATGATTTTGGGGAGTTTTCCAGATGTATAATATTACCTGCAAAAAATATTAGGATCACAAAATCCTAGAACCAAAGAAACAGGTTTAGATGCTGCATAGATACTACAATGTGGTTAGAGTCACAATGTAGGGAAAATTATCTAACAATGCTGTGGGAGCAATACCGAAAGACTCTTCTACTGAGTATACCACTGTAGTATTTGGGCTCGGCAGCAGAATGGCTCATCCCAGAAGACCAGATGATTATATTACAAATGTCAGAAGGACCAACTGTTCACACATGGGTGCAATCTGACAGTGTTCACTTCTGCATCTAAGTCTTTTTTGGGTGTATGAATAGCAGGAACTAGTAATATTCCTGCACCTTAATTGCAGTGGAGTCTGGTATAGAGTTTTTAGGTTTCCAACGTCTAATAGCACAGGAGGACAAGGTAGAAATGGTTGGAATGATTGAACCTATGTACAGTATCCCACAGTTCACCTGTAGATAGTCTACTTAACGTCCATATTCACCCTTTTTAAGGTTGGTAATATTCTTAGACTTTCATGAAACAACACACAAAATAACTTGCTTCTTCCTCATTTAATGTAATCAATTCTTACACAGAAGAACTGACATATAAGTGTACCAAGTGAAAATCCACTTGCTGGGAGGATATACTTTCTCTGTTCTCTTTTAGGGCCAACTATAGATGGGTTTGTAAGATTATACCAGTGCACTTACTTTTGGGTACTATTGGCATGCTATGTCCCTGCTTTCCTCCATTCAGTTAACTGGTCATAGGATATCATAAAAGTGATGGAAATGTGATAGGAGTAGGCATACTGATGTATTGATCTCTTGGATATGCAACTTCAGGCTTAAAGAACCCATTAAAGTGTTATATATAACACTTCCATTTGATTAGTACTCCTGGGAAAGCCTGATGATTTCAGCCTGTGAAGAATGGTTCAGGTTACAAGATCATAGAATTGGAAAATCACGTGGTCTGAATTTTAACCTCTATCAGAACCCAGTAGTGAGCTAGAAATTTTCATAAAAGACAGATATACTATATTAGTTTCCTGTGGCTGCCATAACAAAATACGACACACTGGGTGGCTTAACATGACAGAATTTTTTTTTCCCCTTCTGGTTCTGGAGGCCAAAATCAAGGTATTTGTAGTATTGATTCCTTTTGGAGGCTCCAAGGGAATCTGTTCCCTGCTTCTCTCCTAGCCTCTGGTGGCCGCCAGCAATCCTAGGCATTCTTTGGCACATAGATATGTTTTTCCAGGCTCTGCCTCCATCTTTATATCACCATCTTCTGGGTGTCTTCCCCTTCTGTTACTTATAGGATATTTGTCATTGGATTTAGGGTCCACTTTAATCTGGAATGGTCTCATCCTGAGATCCTTACCCCTTGCAAAGGCCCTTTTTCCCAAATAAGGTTACAACCACAGGTTCTGAGTGTACGTATCTTTTGGAGCATCACCATTCAACCCACAACATAAACCAGGGAGGGATATCTTTGCTTACCAATCTTAGGAGCCTCTGCTGTGATTCTTCTAGAAGGGCTTAACACAGGCTCTGCCACAGACCCTGAGTGTAATGTAGTTTCTCCTGGTCGTAAAGCAAAAACAGTAGAGCTGCTTGTGCAATAGAGTCAGGTAGCTGAGGAGTCTTCTTTTACTCTGGTATCTTACAAATCTGGTAGCCTAGAGTTTGTTCAATAAGAATGTTCAAAGTTATACAGCCATATGTGATACATGTTGTCTCCAAAATCCAAAATGTGTCCAGTAGATGTTGTGTCTCTTGCCATTTATCATGGAGGTATTTTCAAGTGTGTTTTAGACCACTAGACCATTAATACATGAGTTTTTCGTGTGTGTGTGTGCGTGTGCGTGTGCGTGTGTGTGTGTGTGTGTGTGTGTGTGTGTGTATTTATTATCTTACAGTTATCATACAGGTCTCATTGGCTAAAATCAAGGTGTTGGCAGTGCTTTTTTCTTTCTGGAGGCTGTAGGAGACCATCTGTTTCCTTGTCTTTTTCAGAGTCAAATCGTTGTTTGGATCTTTTGGTTTGTGGTCCCTTTCCTCCATTTTCAAGGCCAAGAGCATTGGGCTGAGTTCTTTTCATATGGCCACCTCTCTGGTTCTCTTTTCTGACCATCTCTTCTACTGTTAAGAACCCTTGTGATTTAAGACCACAGATAATCCAGGATAATTTTCAAGTTTTAAGGTCAGTTGATTAGCAACCTTAATTCTGCTTTGCCATGTAACCTAACATATGCACAGGTTCTGGGGATTATGACTTGGACATCTTTGGGGGCATTATCATATCTACCATGGATAGTGAAATTTTTAGGGTCCAGGTAGAAGAACCAGAGATCATAAAGATTTGAGGCAATGTGGTTGGTGAAGATACATTATCATCACTGCTGAGTGAAAATGGAAACTTGCTCCTGGAATGTTCTGCTTACTGGAATAGAGAAAACTATCTTTTTCTATCAATGGTTACATGTTGTTGCCAATGCGTATGTTGATTTGCTTCAGCTGAGACCATGTTTGGAACAATATTTGTTACTACAATCATTATCTGATTACACTTACATTCTCTTTTGCTTATTATCAGTTGAGCAGATCAAACAAGTAAAATAATAGAAATCATTGCCCTTGATATAATTTCTTGATCTAGAATGACTTGTGGTTTAATGTTTTGGTCAGGTGCAGACAATATTCAGAGGTTTCCATTTGGCCCTTTCTAGCATAATAATCCTCATTCTATGAGTCAGGAGGACAAAATGGGGATCCAAAAGTTTCTGATTATATCTCTTTTTATATACTGTTCCATTATTGGGCAGATTATAAAATGAACTTGTAGACTCATGAGTGCTCTCAAAGATTTGAATCTAACTTCCATTCATCACCTGATTTCTCTTCCTAAGATATATCTTTTCCTGAAGTGAACCACAATTGTATTTTAGGCAACCCCAAATCACAATTAGTTTAAAGCCATTTGCTATTTCACCAAAGGTCTGAGTAAATGAGTTTTGATTTTGTGGATCCAGTCTGAGAATTTTCTTTTAGTTGGTCACTTAATTCTTCTCACATTTATTGATATGACTGAGATATTTAATCTACTGCTTCTTGTTTATATCATACTTTTCCAAATTCATGCTTTTCTTTTGGTAAATTTTTTTCATCATAAAAATCTGTGACTTTTTGGTTTATCTGGATGCCTTGTGTTTGCCTGTTCTTCACTTAATTTGAAATATTTATAATATATATTATATAATAGATTTAATGTTTTATTTAGGTAGTAACTAGTGATTCCTCACTGTGAGTGATGAGGAAATTTGGTTTCTTACTACTTCTTTCCACCTCCTGCACTCACCTTTTTTATAAGACTATAGTTTTTAAAGTTCTCTTAAACCATTAAATAATATGTTTCTACTTTTACCACTTGATTTTCAGTTTTTTAACATTTTTTGGAACCACACTGCAATAAATTTAAGGAAATCAGTATGCTATGGTATTCATCTTCTGCTATACTTCCTGATAAATTGAATATATTAATATATTTTTATCATCATAGTTTCTAACACTTGTATCCTCTTAAATGATGATTCCCACCATTCTTTTGGCCTTTATATTTAAGTATATTATAATGCTTGCTACTAGACCTTTTACTTCAACTCTTTTCATAGTTTTACTGGGAGAAGTTTGTCTGCCTTTTGTGACAGGCACATGTGAAATATTTTCCTTGAGTTTTTCTTCCTAAAAACTATCTCTTGCCTCTATATTTGAATGACAGTTTTGCTAGGTATAAAATTTAATCTACACTTTTTTTTTCTTCAAGCTTTTTTTTTTTTGACATAATTCTTCAGCTTTTTAACCCTGAATACTGTTTATAAAAAAAAAAATCTCAGGCCAATCTGCTTTTCTCACCTTATGCTCAATATGATTTCCTTTTTGCTCACATGGCCATAGGATTCTTTCTTTATCTTATACAGCAATAATTTTTTGTAGAATACGTCTCAGTTTTAGTTATTACCAGTTATTCCTGCAATGCAGTGTACTTTTCAGTAAATTGTTTAAATCTTTTATTTCAGGAAAGTTTTCTTGAAGTATTTATTTGCTTACCTTTTAATCTGTTTGTTCTGTTTTCTTCAGAAACAGCACAATAAATACCTCTTCCTGCTCTTTTTTTTTTTTTTGTCTTTCATAATGACTTGTCTTTTTCAGTTAAGTGTTTTCAGGATTTTTACAGGAGTACACAGAAATGATTCATTTGCATAATAAGTGAGCCTTATGAAAGAACCTGATTAAATATTTTGTCAAGTTTAAGACACAATTATTAACAGTTTTTTCTCTCTTCAGGTTTTCAAAATCCATTTCTACAAATCATATTTCCAGAGAAAATCCAAGCAAGTACAAATGATAATTCTGAAGTAGAAAATGTAAGAGATTTTCCATAGTTTATATTGTTATATGAAATTTATTTTTATTACATAGCAGCAAAATAACATCAATTCTGTTATAGTATGAATATAAGTAACCAATGTTACTGCCAATAAGGAATTTAAACTTTTGATGGTAAAAGCAAATATATAATCATGATGTTCTGTTTTGTCTAACATTTATCATTTTCTCATGGTAAAACTATTTTTAGAAGTTCAAAA
This sequence comes from Catagonus wagneri, assembly GCA_004024745.2. Lineage (NCBI taxonomy): Eukaryota > Metazoa > Chordata > Mammalia > Artiodactyla > Tayassuidae > Catagonus > Catagonus wagneri. The sequence continues at coordinate 9,208,998 of PVHT020000140.1, read as the reverse complement.
AAGGAATATTATTTGAAAGATAGTGTCTTATCTGAATGATGTCTAGATAATTCAATGAATAGAATGATTTTCTCCAAAATGGGTAAGGAAAATCTCTTTTCCTTGGTCTCTACCCTTGCACCTACCAATTCTCAGAAAGTATAAACCCTTTTTCTATTATTTTTGTTATTCATTGATTTATTTAACAGAATTTTTTTGAACTTGTGTGCATAACTACATGCTAAGAACTTTAGGAGATAAAAAAGAAATACAAGAAAGCAATCCATTCTTATAAATGGCCAACAATTTATATTCAGTCTTAGGTATAATTTACACACCACAAAATTCACCCATTGTGAGTGTACAAATCAGTGATTATTAGTATGTAAATAGAATTATGTAAATATTGCCACAATCCAGTTTTAGAACATTTCTGTTGTTTTAAGGTCCTTCATGCCATTTGTAGTTCTCCTCTGCTTCCATCTCTAGCTCTTGGCAACTGCTGATCTGTTTCTATAATTTTGCATTTTCTAGACATTTTGTAAAAATAAAACATACAATATGTAGGATTTTTCATTGGGTTTCTTTCACTTAAGTTTATCATTTTGTAGCATTTATCATATTTCATTAATTTTTAATTTCCTAATAGATGTGGATAACACACTTGTTTATCCATTTACCAGTTGAATCCAAGATTGTTTTCAGATATTGACAATCTTCAGTCATTCTGCTCTTAATATTTATGTGTGGACATATAGTTTTCTCGCGGGTAGAGTCTTAGAAGTGAAATTTCTATGTTATATGTTAAGTTTATGCTTATCATTTTAAGAAACTGCCAAACTATTTTCCGTAGAGCCCGTATTAGTTTATATTTCTCATCATCAGTATATGAGGATTCCAGTTTTTCAACATACTGTCAACACTCGATGCTGTCTTTTTGTTTGCTTGTTTGTTTTTTGTTTTGGCTGTACAGCTTCTTGGTGTGGGATCTCAGTTCTCAGACCAGGGATCAGCCTGTGACGTAGTGGTAAATACACCAAGTCCTAACCACTAGACCACCAGGGAACTTCCCCATCCCTTTTTTTTGATGTCTGTTTTGATTACTTATTCTAGTGGATGTGTAGTGGTATCTCACTGTAGCTTATATTTGCATTTCTCTAATGAAAAATGATGTTGAGCATCTTTCATGAGTCTGTTAGCTATCTAAATATCTTTTTGGTGAAATGTCAAATTATTTGTCTATTATTTGTCTGTTATATGTCTATTAAATTTTATTTTTAACCTATTATTTTTAATATATTTATTGGGGTATAATTAACAGATATATGTTAGTTTCAGGTGTACTATGTAGTAATTCAATGTTATTATAAATTATGACATGATTACCACAGGGAAAGTATTTTCAGAAACTGTTGAAATTACTGTAACATTTTGCAAATAACATTGTGGTTGACTTATTTGAGAAATTATATTGGGAAGGTCCATAAGGGAAAGAATTTCTTGATCATCAAAAGCCTGTTATTAAAAAGTAAAACAGGAGTTCCCGTTGTGGTGCAGCAGTTAACGAATCCGACTAGGAACCATGAGGTCGCAGGTTCGATCCCTGGCCTTGCTCAGTGGGTTAAGGATCCAGCGTTGCTTGAGCTGTGGTGTAGGTCGCAGACGCGGCTCGGATCGTGGGTTGCTGTGGCTGCGGCATAGGCCGGCAGCTACAGCTCCGGTTAAACCCCTAGCCTGGAACCTACTCATGCCACAGGTACAGCCCTAAAATGACAAAAAGGCAAAAAAAAAAAAGGTAAAACATGTATTGCTGGTATTATTCAATAAATTCTCTTGTGGCCTCCATTAAACAATCCTTCTACATTCTTTAATGGTCTAATTTTCTTTACATATCTGCAAATAGAGTGCATTTCTTACTAACTCCCACAGTGAAAGTATAGTTGAAGTAAATCTCATATACTAACATCTTAATGATTATTATCTTTTTGTTTGGAGAAACATATTCATCCAGGAACTACTTAAGGGGACTTGTGCATCAAGTCCACTTTAAAAAGAGGTAAAGATTACCAGCATCTCTATTTGGTTATGATATTCGGATCTCTAAGTGGAATTTTTTTTTTTTAACCAATGTAAATTTTAAAACTAGGACAGGCAGCTGCTTCAGTGCCATGATCTTATGTTTGGTATTTCTGCCTTGTGTCTTACGTGTACCTGTTTTGCTTCTTTCTTCAATTTATTTCTGGTTTTACTTAAAATCTAAACATTTTAGAATAATTTTAGATTTACAGAATAATTTCAAGGATGCTACCATAGTTCCCATGTAAGGTCACTCAGTTTCCCTTAAAGTTAACATTACATTTGTCAAAACTAAGAAATTAACATTGATACATTACTTTTAACCAAACTATAGGATTTATGTGCATTTCAACAGTTTTTCACTAATGTCCTTTTTCTGTTCTGGGATCTAATTCAGAATACTACATAGCAGTTAGTTGTCATTACTCCTTTGCTGTGTTTCTCAGTCTTTACTTATGTTTCATGACCCTGTCATTTTTAAAGACTGTTATTCAGACGTTTTGTAGAACTGGGATTTCTCTGATATTTTCTTATGATTAGACTGAGATTATGAGTTTCAGGGCAGGTGACCATAGAGGTAAAGTGCTCTTCTCATTACATCGTAGCTGGGGGTACATGGTATCAACGTGACTTAAACCCAGTGATATTAACATTCCTGTTGCATTTTTGAGCATTTTCTGGACCTTTTAACAACTTGCCTTATTCTTTTTTGATTTGTACTGTCTCCTGGTTGCCTCTTATTTTCACAGATCCTGAAAGGTATATCTTTTTGTGTGTGTGTGTGCTCTGGTGTTTCTGTCTTTTTGGTTTTTATGTGCTTTAACTAAGTTTTCTTTTCAGTGATGCTCTAACTCTTGCTTTTCACATGTTCTCTTTTGAAGGATAAAATCTCATCACTTAGGTTCACTGACCAACTGATATTGCAACTTATTGCCATCCATGTTTTAACTAACTTGAGATTAGTAGTGATAGAGTCAAAAGCTATGCCCAATTCTGTTAAAGAATTTTCTGTTTAAAAATATGGGAAACAGGCCATACATTTAAGGAAAATGGTTAAAATAAATAATTTTTGTACCTAAAAATGGAGTAATCTTCCAGTGATGTAGAGTACCTTATTATCCCAATGATGCTACCTGAACACACATTATAGCATGACACATAGTCTCTTCTTTCAGAAGAGTTTAAAATTCAGTTACATATAGATTTCTAGTGCTATATAGCTCCTTAGATTGGGCTTATTTTTGTGGAAATAGTAAGAATGGATTATATCATAAATATGATTTTTGATATATTATTGCAGACTTTAAATCATAGTCTGAGACATTTTAAACCATTTTTGGAGGAAATAGCTAATGTAAAATTATTGTTTCCCTTCTTTTATTACATTTGTCTTCACTCTCAGTTGTTCTGGATTCTCTAGGAACAGGTATCCTATATTATTCCAATAGATGAGAAACCATATACTGTGCATCTTAAGCAAAGGTAATTTTTCATTCTTTAGTTTTAGATTTAATTTTATTTTGAATGAATTTTTTACTTATGATAAAAATAGGGTATTAAATATAATGTGGTTGTTATTAAAATTTTCAGTTGTCTCAGAAGAACAGACGCTTTCTTGTGAATTAATTAAATTTTTTGTCCTAATGGCTTAAGTAGTCTTTTGTGAATTAGGGGGTTAGAAACAGGAAGAATAGGGACTCACCTCCTGAAGATTAATCTATATGATTTTAAGTTGGCAGAATCAGAAGAACCTCTATAATCAGGGCAGGATATTACAATAAGAAAGAAGTGAGTCTATAACTGTTAGGGTTTGATCAGGGAGGTAGGCTCTCTACCAGAAATATGAAATAAGGGATTTAATATAGGAATTAGATCACACAGTGGTAGAAACTGATGATTAGTTAATGGAAAGAGTACCAGCTCTGTATTATCCCTAAGAGAATTGTAAAAATAATTTGAATAGCTTTCTGTAGGGTTTAATTCTCTGATGGAGTTGAGAAAGGCTGGCTTGGAAATAATTTGTGACTTTCAAGAGGTTAATTTCAGTTACATTTTGAGTATAGAACATGACATTTAAGAAGAGATGAATTGGCAGAGAAAAAAAGAAGGAAGAGCTTCATATTTAAGAAAGAAAAAACAAAGTAGAAAGAAAAAATAAAGTATTTTGGCTTAGAGGATGTTTCTTAAAGAGAAAAATATGAACAAATGTTAGATGCCAAAAAATGGTATTGAATAAAAGAAAAGTTAACCTACTTCTTTAGACAGAAGGGAAGAGAAATTTAAATGACATCTGAAAGTACTTTCAACTGTGTAAGAGGGACAGAGAGAACTCGTATTGTATTTGAATATTGTGTCAGGACTATAAGCAGTAGTAAGAAAGCAAGGAGCTGGAGCTTGGGAGATGGATAGAACATGTGTATACTCTATTTTTGGAAATTAAGCTGTATAATAATTAAGACAGTATAATGACAATTAGGAAGCTGTTGAAAAAAGCTTATATGGGAAATAATGACAAAAAAACCCCCATGATTGTGTAGGATTTCTTTTGACACATATTGAGGTGGCAGTAAAAAGATTAACAGATAACAGATGGGACATAGTGGTAGCAGAGATTTGGTGGGGCAGTGAAGGAGAAGGAGAACAGATTTGTATCATGGCAAATATGGGCTCAATTTGGAGAAGTTGGATATGAAATGCTTGTGGAATACCCAGGAGAAATGTCCAGTTGGCAGTTAGATTGACTGCTTGATTGATGGAAGTACAGTTGATATACAATATTAGTTTTAGGCATACAGTGTAGTGATTCTATATTTTTATAGATTACAAACCACATAATTACATTACTAGTAATTATGTTTCTTGTGCTGTACATTACATCTCTATGACTTATTTATTTTATAGCTGGTATTTTGAACATTTTAACTCCCTTCACTTATATATTAAAGGCCATTTATGACAAACCCACAGCTAACATCATCAATGGTGAAAGCTGAAAGCTTTTCTTCTAAGATCAGGAACAAGACAAGGATGCCCACTCTCACCACTTCTATTCAACACAATATTAGAAGTCCTAACCATAGCAATTAAAGAGAAATAAAATGCATCCAAATTGGAAAGGAGGAATTAAAACTGCCACTATTTGAAGATGGCATGATACTATAGGAAGCCCCAAATAATACACCCCCGAAAATACTAGAACTAATAAATGAATTCAGTAAAGCTTCAGGATACTAACTTAGTATGCAGGAATCTATTACATTTCTATACACTAATAATGAAATAATCAGAAAAAAGAAATCAAGAAAATAATTCCATTTACAATTGCATGTAAAAGAAAAAAAAACCTGGGAATAAATTTAACAAAGGGAAGTGAAAGACCTGTACTGTGAAAACTATAAGACATTGATAAAGAAACTGAAGAGAATGCAAATAAGTGGATATACATGCTCATGAATTGGAAGAATTAATAGTGTTAAAATGTCCATACTACTAACCAAAGCAATCTACAGATTCAGTGCAATCCCTATCAAAATACTCACAGCATCTTCCTTCTTTCTTTCTTTCTTTTTTTTTAAACTGAACTAGAGCAAGTTATCCTAAAATTTGCATGGAACCACAAAAGACCCCAAATAATTAGTTATTTTTAGTTTAGATCATTGGAGAGAGATGTGGGTTTCAGACCATTCTTTTTATATAAGGTATAAATGAGACACCAGGAATGAACGAAATATAGAGGTGGGGTGCATATTAATGATGAGAAGGAATAATAACCAGAAATGAATGCACTTATTCATTTAAGTGAAGAAGTAAGGTTCCAGATGAAGGGACTTAGAAAAGTAGACAGAAAGATATGAGGGAAACCAGGAGTAAACGATATGGTTGAAGTTGAAGAGTAGAGGGTTTAAAGGGGAGAGTGGTCAACAGCGTGAAGTGCATTAGCATAGTTTTACTTGACTCAACTGCTTTATGGATTTGACAATGAGGGGGTCCTAAATAACCTACACAACATCAGTTTTAGTAGAGGATTCCCAGCAGAAGCTAGTCTGGGTGGTCCAATTACATTACATTGGATTGAAGAATGAGCACCAGGTAAGGAAGTTTAACTACAATAGCATAATAAGGACAGGAGATGATACCAGAGAAGGTGGGAACTTAGACATGTAATTTCAATGCCTGTGTTCTGATTAGTATGACTTTTACAGAATACTCTTCCATTTATAGAAATAGATATTTATGATAGTAACATTGAGAAAGAATGAAAAGTAGAAAACTCTTATAATCATCTATTTAATATCTTTGTAAATTTGAAAATGCTTTTCTTTCATCATGTAGTCCCATAATTGGAAAATTATTTTGAATAAATATATATGAATTGCTTTGAATAAAAGTCACATGTAGCTCAAGAGAAAAAATACTGTATTTGTCAGAGACTGGCAAGATTTTTCTCTAAAGTCCCAGAAAGTAAATATTTTAGGCTTTGAGGACTATACTATCTCTGTCAGACTGACTCAATTCTGTTGTTATAGCATGAAAGCGACCATAAACTATATATAAGTGAATGGGTGTAGCTGTGTTCCTTTAAAATTTTATTTGCAAACACAGAAAGTAGGTCAGATTTGGTTTGAGGGTGCTAAGTTTGCTGACTGCTGTTTTGTATGTTTCGAAAAAGAATAACTTCTAAAATTCTCTCATTTTTTGATTCAGATTTTTTTTAGCAAATAATTTCATGGTTTATTTGTATAATCAAGGATCTGTGAATTCTCATTCTTCAAATATTCAGGTAAGGTTTAAGTTTTGTATTTTAAAGATTTTTTTAAACCTCTTTTACATTGAATAAATACTTTCCTAATACAGAAGACTGTTCACAGGGGAAAATATTTAAGGGATCCACTTATGCCTCATTTCATCCATTATTAGGCTTCCTTAAAACCTTGGTGAGTTAAAGACAAACTATATTGACTTAGCACCTTCCCCTCTGCCTAGAACATAGGAACAATTTCATTAATTAACTAGTTTATATTTTTTGAACAAATATAAGTCATAATAAAAGCAAACACGAATATTATTGAACACAGAATCATAGATTGAAATCCCTTTTTTTTTAACCCCTATCATCCATCAATGAATCCTTTTGACGCCATCTTTCATATAATGTATTCAAAATCCATACTTCTCCTCTGTCTCTATCTGCTGAAACCACTGTTTTCCAAGTTTACATATATAGTTTGGATTAGTGCCATAACTTCCTGAGTAATCTCCCTACTTCCGTACCTTGGTCATCCCCTAGGTCAATTTTCAACATGGTGACCAGATCAGTCTTATTAAAACCTCGTCAGATCATGTTCCCACTTGTCACCATGAGGTGACTTACCATTCACAAAGTGAAAACCAGTTACTTCAGTATCCTACAAGCTTTACATATTCTGGTCCTCTTTACCTCTATGACCTCATTTCCTGTCATTCTCTACCTTGTGCATTCTGTTCCAGCCACATTGGTTTCCTTGTTGTTCTTCAGACATACCAGACATGTTATCCTTTCAAGAACTTTGGGATTAACATATACTTAATATATACTACTCTGCATAAAATTGAAAACAAGGACCTACTGTATAGCACAGGGAACTATGTTCAATGTCTTGAAATGGGAAAGAATCTGAAACTATATTCTATATATATACACACATATATGTTACTTATGTATGTATAACCAGATCACGCTGCTGTATACCAGAAGCTGACACAACATTGTAAATTATACTTCAATTTAAAAAAACAGTTAGAAAAGAGTTCCCATCGTGGCTCAGCAGGTTAAGAACCTGACATAGTGTCTGTGAGGATGTGCGTTCAATCTCTGGCCTCGCTCAGGGACTTAAAGATCTGGTGTTGCTGCAAGCTGTGTCATAGGCTGCAGATGTGGCTGAGATTCTGCATGGCTGTGGCTGTGGCATAGGCCGGCAGCTGCAGCTCCAATTTCAACCCTTAGCCTGGAAACCTGCATATATTGCAAGTGCAGTAATTAAAAAAAAGAAAGGTTAAAAAAAGAAAGAACTCTGTGCAAAAAAAGGTGTATTATCTACGCTTTTTAAAAGTTATTGTTCTACCTATTGTAGGTTAAGATTTTGTTCAAATTGTCTGTAAATTCTGAATGCTAGGTTTATCAGTTACTGACAGAAATATATACTTAAAAATCTTTTAGTATGATTATGCATTTCTTTATTATTCTTTCAGTTTTGGCTTTATATATTTTGAAGCTATGTTATTAAATGAGTATAAATTTGGGATATCGTATTTCTTTCTGGTAGTTATAAACTCTACCACTAAGAAATGTCCCTCTTTGTCTCTAGTAATGCTTTTTGCCTTAAAGTCTACATTGCCTGCATTAGTATAGCTTTAGAATCCTCCTTTTGGTTTGTGTTGGTGTGGTATATCTTTTTCTAGCTCTTTGATCTTTCTGTGCCCTTGAATTTTAGATGTCAGAATATCAGGAATCTAAAGGAAATAAAGACTCACAATATTTGTCTTTTAATTGATGACCTAAATGTATATACTGGAAAATAATTTTACCCAAAATGTGGAATAACACTTTGGAAGCAGGGTGTAAAATAATAATCCCGAGTATTGATCTGAAAAGAGTAGTTCAAATAGTGAAAATGGCTGGTATGGGAAGACTTTTTTCTGAATGTCACTTTATTCATAGTGACATAAACTGTATAGCCTGTGACAAATATTCAGAAAGTTCTTCTAGTAAGTATAACAAGCAAGAAATCATTAGACAGTTTTGTCAATTCCTAAGTAACCACTTTACTTTTTCTCCCCTAGACTCAGTGCTACTACCAAGGATATATCGAAGGATATCTAAATTCTCTTGTCACACTGACGACATGCTCTGGACTGAGGTTATGTATTTTTTTGGTCATTGATATACAAACACCATAGTCATGACATTTGGCTGAGGTGAATTTGTTAGTTTATATACTAAGTGTGGTGCTGGAAGAGAATTCCTATGTGTAGATTATTCAGTGATATCTTCCTCTGAAATATGTTTCTTCTCTTATTTCTCCTCACTTTCCCCATTGATCAGAGACGTGTCTAACTTCCTTGAAGATTTAGGTTTCCTAGTGTCCTTGCTCTGTATCTTATTTTTTTCTTTCCTACAGGAGTGACAATTGAATGTGTTTGACTAAAGCCAAGTTGGAGGAACTAAGTTTAGTTTCGCTTATTTTTTTCAGCAAATAGAGTATTTTTAATACTTACCATGTTGTACCAGCTACTAACCTGCTGTTTGGAGATGTAAAAATAAATGAACAAAGCATGTTTTTTTCACAAGAAAAATCATATTCAGAAAGAGGAAGCAACATTTATCTAAATAAATAATGATTATTATAGTACTCATCTTTCTAGTAATATCTCTATCTTAAACTCTCTAAGAGTGGTAGAATTTCCTTCTTAGTGCTTGGAGAATTTTCCATTCTGTCAGGATATTCTTCACCTTTATTTTGTATTGTGGGACCTTGTTTTCACAAATATTCATCAGTGCTTTTTACATGGAATTCTGAAATTTATTTAACTGCTATTTTATAGTTACTCCTAAATTTTATTTTTATTAATAAAGTTGCAGATTATTGATCATTTTGTTATGCAAGCAATGTAATCATTTTTCAAAAGAAGTGAAAACTGGAGAGAAATTTATCCACACTTTTATTTGATATTGCTTTCTTTCATTAAATTACTGACTGAGGACAGGTAAATGGCTTGATCACAGTAATGCTCTGTACCTGCATCCTACCAACTGATTACAAAAAAAAAGAAAAAGAAATGGAAAGTTAGTTTTTCGGATTGGAGAAGATCTTTTTTGTCTTGTCATAGTCATCTTCAAACAGAGTTTGGGTCAAAATACTGAACTCAAAAACATTCTGTATCTGTCTTCTTTTCCTCCTTCCCTTCCTCCTCCCCCCCTTTTTTAAATTCTTAGTTTTATAATATAAAATTGATTAAAAACACTTAAATTTTCACACTTAATTTTACAGAGGAATATTACAATTTGACAATGTATCTTATGGAATTGAGCCTATGGAAGCTGCAGTTGAATTTCAGCATCTTCTTTATAAATTAGGGGATGAAAACAATGAATTTGCAGGTCTTACTAAAGATAACCAAGACACAGAAGAAACCCCAATGGACTATGGAATTTTTATAAGTGAAAAGGTGAGTTGTGTATGCTTTGTTATACTTTCAAGGCAGTTATTACTTTAATTTATTTTTATTTTTTTTAAACTTAATGGATTTTATTTCAGTTATAGGTGTACATAAATCATCACAAGTCAATTTGACAGATTTTGTGTACTTTAATTTATTTTTAAAAATAAATTTGTTAACCTATTATCTAGCTGTAGCTAGTGTCTTTTCCTTACGAATATTCTCACCTTTTCTTAACCTTACAATTTCCTGACCCATACTTTTCCTTTTTCTCCTTGCAACAATCTGTCATTTACTTTTTATAACCTGTTTTATTTTAATTTCTTATTTTGTTTGTTAGATACCTATAACTTTCTAAAAATTAGTGTAGACTCAGTTATAAACTTTGAAAATTCACTTTCTGCTTTTCTCTCTATATTACTAGAAATTAATGAAACCAATATTTATAAAGATTGCGTTTTTGTGCAGGTGATCAGCATTAATTAAATTATAGGTATAAGTAAAATTTCATAAGCAAGATTGTTATATGTGGCCATGTAAATTGTTTGCCCTGTATAACTGCATGTTTTGGTCCTCATAAAAGTAATTATGAAAGAGAAATTTTTTTTTCATATTAACAATGAATTTTATTTCAGTTATAGGTGTACAAAGATCATAAGTCAATACGATAGATTTTGTGTCCCAAACCCACAGTGCATCCTCCCACCCCCCAGATTGTCTTATTTGAAAAACCAAGGTTTTCCAAAATCTGTGAGTCGTTGTCTGTTCTTCAAAGAAGTTCATTGTGTCTCTTTAGTTTCCACATGTAAGCGGTAGCATTGGGTGTTGCTGTCTAATTGTCTGACTGGTTCCACTTCGAATGATAATTTCTAGGTTCATCCATGTTGCTATAAATGTTAT
>PVHT020000140.1:9183438-9196847 GCA_004024745.2 Catagonus wagneri | reverse complement strand
CTTCTTGTTTAATTTTTACAGCTTGTATTTCTCTGCTCAGTGTTTCCTGTAAATGATCAATCTTTGCCTCCAATCTATTTCCAATGCCTTGCATCATCTTCAGCATCAACAGTCTAAAGTCTCTTTCTGAGAGGCTGGTAATCTCATCATCACTGAGCTGTTTTTCTGGGCTTTTCTCTTTCTCCCTTATCTGAGTTAGGGTTTTCTGTCTTTTCATTTTTATAGGTTTTTGGTGTGGTGACCTTTTTGCCAACAATAGAGTGGTAGCCTCTCTTAATTCTGGCGTTTGCCTCCCCTGTGACTAAAGCTGGTATGGCGGGGCTTGTTGTAGGCTTCCTGATGGGAGGGACTGATGCCTGCCCACTGGTAGGTGGGGTTGATTCCTATCCCTCTGATGTGTGGGGCTTTGTCTCTGGATGAGATTAGAGGCTGGCTGTGTGCCTGAGGGGTCTTTAGGCAGCCTGTTTACTGATGGGTGGGGCTGTGATCCCACCTGGATTAATGTTTGGCCTGGGGCTTCTCAGCACTGATGGGGGGGACCAGATTTTCCCAGAAATGGCCCCCTCCAGAGAAATGCAGGCTAATGAATGTTCCCGAGAGCTTCACCTCCAGTGTCCTTCCCCCACAACAAGCCACAGTCACCCCTATTTTCCCAGGAGATCCTCCAAGAATTGCAGTAAGGTCCACCCGGATTCCTATGGAGACTGTTTTGCCCTGGGACCCAGTGCTCTTTTTCCCTGTGCCCGATCCCCAGGCGTGGGGTTTTGACGTGGGGCTCAGAACTCTCAGTCCTGTAGCTAAGTCTCTGTGCTGCAGTTAGTCTGTGGGGCTTCCCACCCTGGAGGTATGGGGTTGCTTCTATCGCGTAATCGCCCCTCCTACCTCTTGATATGGTCTCCTCTTTGTCTTCTGGAGTAGAATATCTTTTGTGGAAGTTTACAGTCCATTTGGTTGAAGGCTGCTCGGCATTTGGTTGTAGTTTTGTTGTTTTTTGGGAGAGAAGTTTAGCTCCAGTCCTTCTATTCCGCCATCTTAATCCAATCTCCTGAAAGAGAAAATTTTTATGCCAAGTAAAAGTGGCATGAATATTCATAGTTTATGCAAGAAGTATATAGCAGTATTCCCAAAACATGTTCTTGTTTTCTGTCAGTTTCTGAAAATAGACAAAACCTAGGAATTAAGCCAGGCATGTTAAAAAAAAAAAAACAAAAGACTGTGTTTGTCACCTTACCTCTAGGTGGGGCTGTGTAACAAAGTTATGGCTAATGACATGTGAGCAGGTGTAATGTGTCATGCCTGAACCAAATTCTAAAGGAAGAAGGCTTGTCTTCTCCTTTGCCTTTTCCTTCTGGCTGCAGTGTGAACGTATTGGTACATCATAGGCCACAAGGATGAGGATGATAACGTACATAGCAGAGCAGCAAGGTAGAATGAAACTTTCTCCTGAGAAATTTATAAGACTAAACTACCATGCCACTTCAGACTTTTAATATGAGAGAAATAACTCCAGCTTGTTTAATCTAATATTATTTTTGTGTCTGTTAAGTAGCTTTTAATCCTGTATCCAAAATAATACAGGGCTCAAATGGACTATGAAGTGTAGATGGAGTACCAGAGTATTCAGTGCTATCACATTCTCGTATATAATTTAAAATTAAATTTTATCTACTAAATACTATTTTATTTTTCTTCTAAGAATTTAGGAAGGTAATGTTACAGTGGCTTAGATTACCTAGTACAGTGGACAATGATGGTGTTCTGGTGTCTTTTTCCCATTGTATATTCTTGCTTCCTTTGTCATAGATTAATTGACCATATATGTGTGGGTTTATTTGTGGGCTTTCTATCCTGTTACATTGATATGTGTTTGTTTTTGTGCAAGTACCATGCTATTTTGATTATGTAGCTTTGTAGTATAATCTGAGGTCAGGGAGCCTGATTACTCCAGCTCTGCTTTTCTTTCTCAAGATTGTTTTGGCTACTTGGGATCTTTTATTTTTCCATTCAAATTTAAAAATTTTTTGTTCTAGTTCTGTGAAAAATGACAATGTGAATTTGATAGGGGTCACATTGAATCTATAGATTGCCTTGGATAATATGGTCATTTTAATAATGCTGATTATTCAAAACGAGGAACTCAGTATATCTTTTCTTCTGTTTGTGTTTATTGAATCTATAGATTGCCTTGGATAATATGGTCATTTTAACAATATTGATTCTTCCCAACCAGGAACTCAGTATATCTTTACTTTTGTTTGTGTTGTGTTCAGTTTCTTTCATCAGTATTTTGCAGTTTTTGGAGGTATTTTGCCTCCTTAGGTAGATTGATTCTACCTATTTTATTCTTTTTGATGTGATGGGATTGTTTCCTTAATTTCTCTTTCTGATAATTCATTGTTAATGTATATAAATGCAACAGATTTCTGTATATTAGTGTTGTATCTTGCAATTTAATACAATCATTGGTGAGCTTTAATAGTTTTTGAGTGGCATCTTTAGGATTTCCTTTGTATAGTATATCACAGTTTATCATCTGCAAACAGTGACAGTTTTACTTCTTTTTTTTTTTTTTTGTCTTTTTACCTTTTCTAGGGCCACACTTGCGGCATATGGAGGTTCCCAGGCTAGGGGTCTAATCAGAGCTGTAGCCACCGGCCTATGCCAGAGCCACAGCAATGTAGGATCCAAGCCGCGTCTGCAACCTACACCATAGCTCATGGCAACACTGGATCCTTAACCCACTGAGCAAGGTCAGGGATGGAACCTGCGACCTCATGGTTCCTAGTCGGATTCGTTAACCACTGAGCCACGACAGGAACTCTTACTTCTTTTTTTTTTAAATGATTTTTATTTTTTGCATTTTAGCTGGTTTACAGTGTTCTGTCAATTTTCTACTGTACAGCAAAGTGACCTAGTCACACATACGTATATACATTCTTTTTTTCCTTTCCAATTTGGACTCCTTTTATTTCTTTTTCTAGTCTGATTGCTATGGCTAGGGCTTCCAGTAAATGCTATGTTGAATAAAAGTGATGAGAGTAGGCATCCTATTCTTGTTTCTGATCTTGGAAGGAATGCTTTCTGCTTTTCATTGTTGAATATGATGTTAATTGTGGGTTTTTCCTTTATGAGCTTTATTATGTTCAAGAACGTTCTCTCTGTTCCCACTTTCTGAAGAGTTTTTGTTATAAATGGATATTGAATTTTGTCAAAAGCTTTTTCTGCATCTGTTAAGATGATCATATGGTTTTTATTCTTGTTTGTTAATGTGGTATATCACATTGGTTGATTTGCAGATATTGAAAACTCCTTGTATCCCTGGAATAAATACTACTTAATCATGGTGTATGATTCTTTTAATGTATTGTTGAATTTGGTTTGCTAATATTTTGTTGAGGATTATTGTATCTATTTTCATCAATGATATTGACCTGAATTTTCTCTTTTTTTGTGTGATATCTTTGTCTGTGACTTCTATAATGCAAATATTTGGTAGTTTTTTTGTTGTCCCATAGCCTCTTGCTCTCTTTCCTTTATAAAATTCCTTTTTGTTTCACTGTTTGGATTGGTTCGCTGCATGGTCTTTGAATTGACTGATTTTTTTCTTCTGCCTTAGCCACTCCACTGTTGAACATGTCTAGTGTATTTTTCAATTGTTATTATATTCTTCAGTTCTTTGACTTCCCTTTGGTACTCTAGGGCATCTTTAAAAACTATAAGACATTGATGAAAGAAATTGAAGAAACCCAATAAATAGAAAGATATTCCCTGCTCATGGATTGGGAGAATCAGGATTGTTAAAATTTTAATACTACACAAACCAATCTACATTTTCAAGTAAATTCCTATCAAAATTCCAAAGAATTTTTCAGATTCTTTAGAAAGTATTTTTCAAAGAAATAGGAAGATAATCCTTATGCTTGTATGGAAACACAAACAGACACCAAATAGCCAAAACAATCTTGAGTAAGAAAACAAAGCTGAAGTCTTCAGACTCTGATTTCAAACTATGATACAAAGCTATAGTAATTAAAATAGTATCATATTGGCATAAAAAGAAACACGTAGATCAGTGGAACAGAGTAGAGAACCCAGAAATAAACCAACACATATCTGGTCAATTTATGACAAAGGAACCAAGAGTGTACAATGGGGAAAGGGTAGACTTTTCAAAAAATGGGAAAACTGGACAGTGCCATGCAAAAGAATGAAAAGATCACTGTTTTACACCATACATAAAAATTAAAATGGGTTAAAGACTTGACTATAAGACTTGAAATCATAAAGCTATTAGAAGAGAACAAATACACTAACTCAAAATTGTGTGCACCCCACTGTTCACTGAAGCATTATTTGTAATAGTCAAAATACCTAAACAGTCTTAATTATCTGTTGATGGATGAATAGATAAATAAATTGTTATATGTATATATAATGAAGTATTACTTAAAAAGAAGAAAATCCTGCCATTTGTGGCAATATGGATGAATCTTGAGGACATTATACTAGTAAAAATAAGCCAGACACAGAAAGACAATTACTGTAACATCTCACTTTTATATGGAATCTAAAATAGTCAAACCCATAGTACAGTGGTATTTCCCAGGGGCTGCAGACAAAGAGAAATAGGGAAATGTTAGTCAAAGAGCATAAAGTTTGAGCTATGCAAGATGAATAAGTTCTGGAGATTTAATAAACAGCAATGTGACCATAGTTAGTGATATTGTATTGTGAACTTGAAAACTTTCTTAGAGAGTTGATCTTGTGTATTCTTACTGACACAGGCAAGAAAAAGAAAATGATAACTATGTGAGAGTGGGTATGTTAATTAGCTTGATTGCAGTAGTTATTTCAGATTGTATATGTATATCAAAACATCATTTTACATATGCTACCAAAAAACTACTAAGCTCATCAATGAATTTGGTAAAGTTGCAGGATACAAAATTAAATACACAGAAATCCCTTGCATTCCTATACACTAGCAACAAAAGGTCAGAAGGAGAAATTAAGGAAACAATTCCATTTACCATCATATCGAAAAGAATAAAATACCTAGGAATAAACATACTTAAGGAGGCAAAAGGCCTATACTCTGAAAACTACACGATACTGATGAAAGAAATAGAAGATGACATAAACAGAAAGAAAAGATATACTGTGTTCTTGCATTGGAGTAATCAATATTGGCAAAATGACTGTATTACCCAATGCAGTCTACATATTCAATGCAATCCCTATGAAATTACCATTGGCCTTTTTAATAGAACTACAACAAAAAATTTTAAAATTTGTATGGAAACAAAAAAACCTTGAATAGCCAAAGCAAACCTGAGAAAGAAAAGCAGAGCTGGAGCAGTCAAGCTTCCTGACTTCAGGCTATACTGCAAAACTACATAATCAAAACAGCATGGCAGTGGCACAAAAACTGACATTTAGATCAGTGTAACAGGATAGAAAGCCCACAAATAAACCCACACATATATGCTCAATTAATCTATGACAAAGGAGGCAAGAATATACAATGGAGAAAGGACAGTCTTTTTAATAAGCTGCACTGGGAAAACTGGAGAGTTAAACGTAAAAGAATGAAATTAAAACATTTTATGACATCACACAAACAACTCAAAATGGATTAAAACCTAGATGTAAGGCCAGGTACTATAAAACTCCTAGAGGAAAACATAGGCAGAACACTTTGATATAAATCACATCAGTATCTTTTTGGGTTCACCTCCTAGAGTAATGACAATAAAAACAAAAATAAACAATGGAACCTAATTAGTCTTAAAAGCTTTTGCACAGCGAAGTACACAATAAACAAAATGAAAAGAAACCCACAGCATGAGAGAAAATGTTTGCAAATGAAGCAGCTGAGAAGGGCTTAACTTCCAAAATATAAAGACAGCAGATGCAACTCTGTATCAAAAAGCAAACAATCCAATAAAAAAATGGAAGAAGATCAAAAATAGATATTTCTCCAAAGAAGACAGGCTGATGGCCAAAAAGCACCTGAAAATATGCCCAGCATCACTAATTATTAGAGAAATGCAAATCAAAATTATGAGATAATACCTTGCACCAGTCAGAATGGCCATCATCAAAAAGAGTAAAAATGGTGAATGCTGGAGAGGGTATGGAGAAGAGGAAACCTATTCTGCTGGTGGGAATGTAAATTGGTGCAGCCGCTGTGTAGAACAAACGGTATGGAGGTTTCTTTAAAAAGTAAAAATAGAGTTACAATATGATCTAGCAATTCCACTCCTGGGCATATATTTGGAAAAGACAAAAACTCCAGTTCTAAAAGATACATGCACCCCGATGTTCATTGCTGCACAATCTACAATAGCCAAGACATGGAAAACAACCTAGATGTCCATCGACAGAGGAATGGATAAAGAAGATGTGGTACGTATATACAATGGAACATTACTCAACTATAAAAAAGAATGAAATAATGTCATTTGTAGCAACATGGATGGACATAGAGACTATCATAACTAAGTGAAGTAAGTCAGAGAAAGACAAACATGATATGGTATCACTTATATGTGGAATCTAAGAAAAAATGATACAAAAAACTTATTTATGAAATTCAGAAATTTCGAAATCAAACTGATGGTTACCACAGTGGAAATGTAAGGGGGAGGGATAAATTAGGATTTAGGGATTAACATATACACACTACTGTATGTAAAATAGATTATGAAAGACGTGCTGAATAGCGCAGGGAGCTCTATTTAAATATTCTATAACCTATATGGGAAAAGTATTTGAAAAATAGTAGGTATATATATATATATATATATATATATATATACACATACATACATATGTATGTATATATAAAAAACTGAATCACTTCGCTGTATACCTAAAACTAACATAACATGTACTCCAATGTAAAATAAATCAACTGTACTCCAATGTAAAATAAAAATTAAATTGAGAAAAAGGAAAGTCATTTTATAGCTTAAGTGTAAATATTTATTTTCAACTATGATTCAATAAAGGTAGAAAATATTTTGAAATTTCAGAATAAACAATTTGTGAAAGTTTTTAGATGCTATTTTTCTTTTTTTCTAGCCTGAATCAGCTGTTTCAGATTTATTTCCTCTCTATCTAGAAATGCACATCGTGGTGGATAAAGGTTTGGTATGTGTTTTGCTTTTTCTTTGCTTTTGAATATTTGATGTGAATGTATGATTTTCCCAGCTAGAAAGGAAGATTCCAGTCTTATTTCCATTTCATAGAACAGTAGATAAATTTTCTATCTGAAAAGCCAAATATTCAAAATTATATTAGTTCTTTCAGAAGTGTTTTATTTGAAATCTTTACGTAACAACTCTGCATAACAAAATGAGGTTTTTTCCCCCATCTTTAGGGCCTCTCTCAATCCACAGTTTTAATGGTGATATTTTTAAATTAAAATTCTTTTAAGCTTTTAATTCTTGTTTTGGGGTGCTTGAAGAGCATCATGTAGTCTAGAGAATGTTTTGCCCTATAAAATATTTATTTGGCACAAAAATGATGACAACTGTTTATGAGAACTGCTTATATAAAAGCGTTACAAAATTTTTTTTTTTTTGGTTTGTTTGTGTTTTTGGTCGTGTTGGCAGCATGTGGAAGTTCCTGGGCCCAGGGTCAAACCCCAACCACAGCAATGACCTGAGCCACAGCAGTGACAACAGCAGATCCTTACGCCACTGAGCCATTAGGGAACTCCTTTAGCAGTTTTTAATGGTGCAACTCTTTGAGTCTCTTGACTCAAGTCTGTTTGAGTCTAGCCTAAAAGTACCTTTAGATTCCTTATTCCCATAAATAGTTTGAGGACCTCTGAACTTCAGGCCTTTGAGGTGATAACTTAGTTTGTACTCAATGGTTTTATTTCTCCTCTATTTCAAAGATTTCAGGAAACATAGTTAAAAGTATACTTTCCAGGTTTTGTTTTGAGGATAAATATTTGATTGTCACAGCTGTGTAATACTATGGAGATTGTGAATCATAGTCATTACCAATGCTATTTATAGGATTGTAGAACTTGTCAGGAAGCCAGAGTTGACTGTAAGAGACAGGAGAGATTTGGAGAGATTAAAATAGTTGACTTAGAGTATTATGGAAAAGGACAAAGGGGAAATTTAAGAGAAAATTAAGGTATTTCTAGTAAAGACTAAATTTCCAGGGAATATTTTCAATTATGAAAATTATTTTGCTTCAGGATTATTTTGAAAATGTTGAGAATTGGTTTATGGCCAGGTTTGTCAGCCATATAATGCTGATTATCCCTTTTCTATGTTCTTACACATATTTATATATTCTTTAATAAAACATTGAGCTAACTCTGACATCTGTTACTAGATGTTGGGTATATAAAGAATATTGATGTTGCCTTCAATCACTTCACAAATTTTAAATCTACAGTTGTAGCCTACTGAGTTCTGTGCCAGACTGAGGGGAATTTACGGTGCTATAAAAACACCGTGTATTAATGGAGAAAGACATGGACACACACCTGTCACCTGGGGTGTGCTATAAGAGCATGTAAGTAGATGTTTGAAATACAGGTTTTATTATTATTCAGGTATACTGATGCCATTGGAAAGCTAGTTTGTTATTCACAGTTCCCAGAAGGAAAGGGTGTACTACTACATCATGCCACATGAGGAAGCAGTAGAGTAGGACAGGAGACAGAAGGAGTGGTGGCAAAACATGGCAGGGACTTCTGTTGTGGTTTCTGTGGGAAGGAATGTTGAAGCAAAGTAAACAGGTTTAGGACTGACTTGTTTGAAAAATTGCAGTGGGTTCCGAGAAATAAGAGGTTGTTTCAGGTTGTTTGGTACCTTGTCCTTGGATGATGAGTGCAGTGAGATAGGAGTGTGAGAACTTGACAAAGCCGATGGTTGGGAGTTGGGTTTTGGTTTGGTTAGTCTGGGCAATGGGGAGAGAGAGGGAGAACTTAGTGTTAAACCTTTCTTTGCAAGGGCATGTAAATATGAGAGACTTCTTTTCAGATAACTTCAAAAATTTAGTAAGATTAATACAGGGTTGAAGAAGGGAAAGAGCTGAATTGAAGAACTGACATTTTAATAGTCAGTGAAAGATTTTAAGCAAGGTTATGACATGTTCATATTTTCATTTTACACTTTTTTTTTAATAGTACAGGGACAGGAATGCTGGTGGAAAAATTGGAGAGAGATGAAATACTTAAAAAACTTTCATAAATCAAGGTGAAAATTTATAAATTAATAGTGTTAGGAATAGACAGGAAAACAATTTTAAAAGTTACTAATGAGGTCGAATTAGAAGAACCTGTAAATTGATTTGATTTATTCATTCAGTAATACGTTTATTGAGCATCATCAAGATGCCAGTTACTATTCTGCTTACTGAGGATAGAGGAGTGAACAAAACAGAAAAAGTTTTATTGTCATGGAACATGCAGTATAATAAATGTGGGAGGTCATAGATGATAATTCCATTCACTAAACAAGTAGAAATCTAAGTGGGAGCATATTTTTGAGGGAGGATAATCAGTGTAGTTTTGGTTGTGTTTAATTAGAATGTCTTGTGGAACATTCAAAGGATGTGGAACATTCAAAGGATGGTATACTTTAAGAGAGATTTTCTTTTATAGATATGGAATTTGACATAGCACATTCTTCAGAGCTGACTCAGATTTTAACAGTTGTATATACACATTCATGTGTGCGTGTTTCTGTGTGTATATGTGGTTTATGTGATATCGTATATGTAGCTTTTCATAACTGTTGCACCATGATCAGGACACTCCACAGTACCATCACCACAAGACTCTGCTTCGTTATCCATTTGGATTCACACCTATCTCACCTCTTCCCTATACTTCTTCACCTCTGGCAATCGTTAATCTATACTCCATCTCTTTGATTTCAGGAATATTGAATAACTGTTGTCACGTAGTATATATCCTTTTGAGTTTTTTTTTTATACTTAGGATCATTTTTTTTTTTTTAGGTTTATCCAACCTAAAGAAATGTTCCATATGTGAACATTTCAGTTACTTTTTTACACTGAAAAATATTGCAGAGTTTGAATGTACCTAACCATTGAAGGACATATGAATTGTTTCCACTCATGTATGGGGTTCTTTTTTTTTTTAGGGCCGCACTTGGGGCATATGGAGGTTCCTAGGCTAGGGGTCGAATTGGAGTTATAGCTGCTGGCCTACACCACAGCCATAGCAATGTGGGATCCAAGCCACATCTGTGACCTACACTACAGCTCACAGCAACGCTGGATCCCACTAAGCGAGGCCAGGGATTGAACCCGCTTACTCATGGATACTAGTCAGATTCATTTCCTCTGAGCCACGACGGGATCTCCTAGGTATGGGTTTTTGTGAGCATCAGTTTTTATTTCTTTAGGGTAAATACCCAGGTGTGCAATTGCTAGGTCTTACAGTAAGTCCACTATGTGTTTTAAAAGAAGTTGCCAAACTATCTTCCAGAGTAGCTGTATGCTTTTCATACTCATTCGCATATGTGTGCGATCAAATTTATATTCATTTTAAAATTCTTACTGTCTTACTTGCAAGTGTTCTAGCCCTAAAGCAGCCTCAGCCTCCGAGAGTAGATGGAGAGTAAATCTCAAATATGTTACATAACAAATTATATTTAAATTTTAAATTCTGTTTTTCAGTATGATTTCCTAGGCTCTGATAGCATGATAGTAACAAATAAAGTCATCGAAATTATCGGCCTCATAAATTCGGTAAGTGTTTTCCTACTAGTTTTGAAAATTCCTACTAGTTTTAAAATTATAATTTGCATTAACTTAATGTGCCATTTCTGAGTAATTAAGTAATCCATATGAATTAAGTGTGGATTTATCAATATATTGAATTAATTTCTTGGTTATTATGAAATAACATAAAATTAATTTTTCACATATTTATCTCTTCTATTTGTAGATGTTTGCCCAATTTAAAATTACTATTGTGCTGTCATCTTTGGAGGTGTGGTCAGATAAAAATAAGATCTCTACAGTTGGTGAGGCAGATGAATTATTGAATAGATTTTTAAAATGGAAAAAGTCCTATCTTACCCTAAGGCCTCATGATATTGCATATCTATTCATGTAAGGATAATGTTTCAGTCTTCCTAGAAATCAAAGATCTGTAGTATTGATATAGCTTAAATTAGGGAATTGTTCACTTTTATTCATACTTATAATGCACTCATTCAGGCCTCATGCTCTTTCTGGTTGCTAAAAAGGTAAAATTTATTTCTGTGCTTATCAGCATTAACTGATGAGGTGACTGATATTTCAAGAGGTTGAACTAACTCAGGATTCTTGGTTCCAGTGCTGGGTTTAGGTTTTGAACCTACAGTATATAGCTCCAAAACCCATAATCTTAATCACTATGTAAAGAGATGAGATTTATCTTGTGAAGTTTATATTTTTGTTATGAGCTGTGATCAAAACCTTGCTAAAGTAGGTTAAAACATTTTATCCTAATGAATTTTCTGCATTATTATTATTATTATCGGCTGCTCCCATGACATGTGGAAGTTCCCGGACCAGAGATTGAACTCTCACCACAGGAGTGATAGGGCTGGATCCTTAAACTACTGAGCTGCCAGGGAACTCCAAATATTGGTTTTCTAATGATTGACTCTAAGTATATAATTGTAATTTTATTCATATAAAATTTACTATCAATTATAATCAGCATATGCCTTTTAAGAAATCTATATATACATATTTTTGTGTTGGCATGATAGTTATTTCCTTTTGCATGTGCAAGATTAATCTTTTTCTTAAATCTCTGCCAAAAACATATTGTTTTTCTTTTCATTTTTTTTGCAAGTCTGATGGATATAAATTGATGTTAATGTTTTTTTTAATTTGCTTTTTCCAAAGGCTAGATTTGAGTATCTTTCTGTGTTTGTGATCTTTGGAATCTGTACTTCTGAAATTGCCCTTTCATGTTATTTAACTACTTCTTTGTAATTTGTAAGGGCTTATTGAATATTTAGGTATTAATCCTTTGTTTATATATATCAAAAATACTTTTTCCATGCCTGTAATTTTACAATAGATATTGAACTTTTTTTCTCCATTAAATCTTTTATATCTTATAGGGCCAAATATTTTTGTCTTTTCTTTTTTCTTCTGGATTTCCCATTTGATTACGATCTCTCCCAGCTGTAAATTTTAGTCTGCAGATTTTTTTTAAAGAATAAATATTATTACTTTTTGTAAATGAGTTTTTGCTACATCTTAGTCTAATACTTATATAGCACAAAAGAGAAGTAAAATAGCCGGTTTTGCCATGAATTTAACTACTACTTTTGGCGAACATTCATGATTCTACAAACCTCTTGAAATGTTTAGAAAGAGTAAGATAAATCTGTATATCAATTTATTATTTGTAAACTTTTTGATCATTGCCATTCTGACAGATGTGAGGTTATATCTCATTGTGGTTTTTATTTGCATTTCCTTGATGATAAGTGATATTGAGCATCTTTTCACATGTCTCTTGGTTATCTTAATGTCTTCTTTGTTGTGAGCCTCATGGGAAGTCCTCTTAATGTCTTCTTGGAAAAATATCTTTTCAGGTCTTCTGCCCATTTTTTAATCAGATTGTTTGTTTTTTTTTTGTGTTGTATGAGTTCTTTGTATATTTTGGATTTACCCCTTATCACATATTCTTCCATATTCTATAGGTTGCTTTTTCATTTTGTTGACATTTTCCTTCACTGTGCAAAGCATTTTAGTTTGATGTGATCCCATTTGTTTATTGTTACTTCTGTTTCCCTTGCCTGAGGAGACAGATATAAAAAAATATTGCTAAGACTGTAATCAAAGAGCATACTTCTGTGTTTTTTTCTAGAGTTTTGAGGTTTCAGATCTTACATTTACTCCATTTTGAAGGTTATTTTTGTCTTTTATCTTTTTTTGAATATGGTGTGAAAAAGTGGTCCAGTTTCAGTCTTTGCATATAGCTGTCCAGTTGTCCTACCACCATGTAATGAAGAGGCTGTATTCTCCATTGTGTGTTCATGCCTCCTTTATCATAGATAATCAACTATATAAATTTGGATTTCTTTTTCTTTTTAAAAATGATTTTTATTTTTTCCATTATAGTTGGTATACAGTGTTTCTTCAGTTTTCTACTGTACAGCAAAGTGATGCAATCACACACACACACACACTCACACACACACACACACACACACATTCTTTTTCTCACGTTATCCTCCATCATGCTCCATCACAAGTGAGTAGATATAAGTTCCCAGTGCTATACATACAGCAGGATGTCATTGCTTATCCACTCCAAATGCAATAGTTTGCATTTATTAACCCCAGACTCCTAGTCCATCCCAGTATGTCCCCCTCCTCTTGGCAACCACAAGTCTGTT
>PVHT020000140.1:9152306-9182438 GCA_004024745.2 Catagonus wagneri | reverse complement strand
CGTTATCCTCCATCATGCTCCATCACAAGTGAGTAGATATAAGTTCCCAGTGCTATACATACAGCAGGATGTCATTGCTTATCCACTCCAAATGCAATAGTTTGCATTTATTAACCCCAGACTCCTAGTCCATCCCAGTATGTCCCCCTCCTCTTGGCAACCACAAGTCTGTTCTCCAAGTTCATGAGTTTCTTTTCTGTGGAAAGTTTCATTTGTGCCATATGAAATCCCAGATATAAGTGATATCATATGGTATTTGTACTTATCTTTCTGACTGACTTCCCTTAGTAAGAGAGTCTCTAGTTCCATCCATGTTGCTGCACGTGGCATTAGTTCTTTTTTTGGCTGAGTAGTATTGCATTGTGTATATATACACCACATCTTCTTAATCCATTCATCTGTCGATGGACATTTAGGTTGTTTCCATGTTTTGGCTATTGTGAATAGTGCTGTAATGAACATACAGGTGCATGTATCTTTTTCAAGGAAAATTTTGTTTGGATATATGCCTAAGAGTGGGATTGCTAGGTCATATGGTGGTTCTATATTTAATTTTCTGAGGTACCTCCATTCTGTTTTCCATAGTGGTTGTACCAATTTACATTCTAAATTTGGGTTTATTTCTGTGTTCTCTATTCTGTTCCATGTATCTATAGCTCTCTTTTTGTGCCATACTGTTTTGATTAATACAACTTTGTAGTATAATCTGAAGTCGGAGAGTGAGATGCCTCCAGCTTTGTGGTTTTTCTCAAGGTTGCTTAGTCTGTTTGGGGTCTTTTGAGGAGCCATAAAATTAATTATTCATTCATTTTAGACTAGCCACAGCCAAATGCTTACAGAAAATGTTTTTAAATCACTTGTTGAATAACAGACATGTACCTGAAGGCTTAAAAATTTAAAACTCAATAAAAAAATAATAAAAAGTGAACAAAGTATTCAAAGTCACTTCACCAAATAGTCATATAGATGGTAAATAAACACATGAAAAGATGCTCAACATTATTATTCATTAGGGAAATCTAAATTAGAACCAAAATGAGAAACCATTGCATACTTGAAAGCAAAATAAAACAAAAACCTGACAGTGCCACCTGCTGGAGAGTGTGCAGAATAACTCCTGCATTGCTGGTAGGAATATAAAATGGTACAGGTCCTTTGGAAGTTAGTTTGGTTATTTCTTAGGAAGTTAAACAAATACCTTATGACCTGGTAATTCCACTATTAGATATTTACATGAGGGAAATAAAAAACTGTTTAAAGTAAACTCTAAGAGAATGTTTATAGTGACTTTATTTGTAATTACCCCAAATTGGAACATCCCAGATGTCCTTATTGGTAAATGGATAAACAGATTGTGATTTAACTATAAAATGAGTCATTACTTAAAAATACAAAGAAATGAACTATTCATACTTGCAACAAAAATTAAGAACCAATTTCAAATTTATTTTGTTGAGTGCAAGCATCAGTTTTACACACACACACATACACACACACACTAAACACACATACACACACACACTAAACACACATACATGTATTTTGCTGGAAAAGGCAAAACATAGGCATAGAAAAACATATCAGAGATTGCCACTGGCTTGGTGTAGGAGGAGAAGGGAAGGTGTATGGGAAAAAATTTGGACTTTGATGGAACTACTCCATATCTTAATTATTGTGTGGTTATGTGAACATGTGCTTTAGTTAGAATAATACTGTACATTAAAAAGAGTAAGTTTTATTATATATAAGTTATACATTAATTTTTTTGGCCATGCCCACAACATGAGAAGTTCCCTGGCCAGAGATTGAACCTGCACCATAGTAGCCACTGGAGCTGCTGCAGTGACAACACTGGGTCCCTTCCCCATGGTGCTACAAGGGAACTCCACGTGCATTAATTTTCTAAATAGAAAAATTTTGAGTTCATATGGATTTTTTAATCAATTTTAAATTATTTAAAATTAGCATGGTGGTATTTTTGTCTAGCTTCTTTAATTTCATAATTATATCTTTTCCTCTTAAAGATTTCTCATATCATTCACAATGCTATATATTGCTTTATCCAGCAATTGTTTTTTGAATGTATCTAATTAAAGATGTACAAAAAACTTTGCTCCAAAGTCTCTTGAAATACTTTTAGTACCAAATTTATATTAGATTGTGATTTATTTAGATGTGTTTCCAAAATATAATTTTATGCTTTTGAATTGGTAACAGTTGCATTATTCAAAAGTCAAACCCATGTGGAAAATTATACACAGAAACTTCTTAAAAGTTTTTAAACTTTTATAATTGTCTTTGTTGCATGTGTTTTTAAACACTTCTTTAAATGCATTACACAGTGACTATCTCATCCATCCCCTGAAATAACATTGTTCTCAATGTAGCAAGAGGTTAGCACTAATTACCACACTTAGAGAAAATTCTTATGTCCAGTCTGCCACCTACATTCTTTGCTTCATGGTCCCAAGGAATCAAATCATTTTTATTAGTGACTTGTGTATTTTCTTAGTGGTCTTTGTGCAAATATAAGCAAATAAGTATATTCTTATTGTGTTTCCTTTCTTAAGAGGATGCATGTTATATAACTCTTAATCCTGTTCTCTTTTTATTAACTTATCTTAGAGTCTTCCTCATATCAGAACACATAGTTCTTACTTATTTTTAAGCACTATATAATTGGGCCAAAAAATCACCGTGTGCAGTTTATTTGGCTAGCTCCCTAATAACTGGTACTTGGTTTGCTTCCAATCTTTTATTATTATAAAGAATTTTACAGTGAAAAAACCCTCATGTGTGTCATTTTATGTATGTGCATGTGTATCTAGAAGGCAGATTCCCAGGAGTGATATTGCTGGGTGGTATAAATGTAATTCTGATAGTTAACAGCAGATTTTGGACCGATTTTAGTACTTTGCACACTCATCACTAATGTAAGAGAACAGTCTGTTTTTCTACAGTCTTGCCAACAAAGTGCATGGTCAAATTTTTTTTTCATCTGTAGTATGTGGGAAATGGTATTTTGGTAAATAGTATCATAAATGGTATGGTTTTAATTTTCTTTTTTTTTTCATAAACCCTATAGATAGACAGATACAGACATAGATATAGATAAAGAAATAGATAAATTCTTTGCCTTTCCAATGAGAAGTAAATTTCTTTCCCAGTTTGTAGTTTGTCTTTTGACTAGGTTTCTTGTGTGTGTGTATTTTAAAACTGCCATACAAAATATTTTTATATTTAGAGCAGAATTTATCAGGTTTTTATTTGATGGTTTCTAGAGTTTGAGTCATAATTCAAAAGGCCTTCCCAGTTTATGGTTATGAAGGAAGTTTTTTTAAAAATTTTTTATTGTGATTGATTTACAGTGTTGTGTCAATTTCTTTTGTACAGCAAAATGACCCAGTCGTACATATATATACATTCTTTTCTCACATTATCCTCCATCATGTTCCATTACAAGTGATTAGATATATAGTTCCCTGTGCTATACAGCAGGATCTCATTGCCTGTCCACTCTAAATGCAAGGGTTTTCATCTACTACCCCCAGATTCCTAGTCCATTCCACTCCCTCCCCACCCGCCCCAGCAAACACAAGTCTGTCCTACATGTCCATGGTCTTGTCTATTTTGCAGATAGATCATTTATACCATATTTGACTCCACATGTAAGTGATATCATATGGTGTTTGTCTTCTTCTTGCTTCACTTAGTATGAGAGTCTCCAGTTACATCCATGTTGTTGCAAATGACATCATATTTTGTCTTCTTCTTGGCTGAGTAATATTCTGTTGTATATACGTATGACACTTTCCTAATCTATTCATCCATTGATGGGCATTTAAGTTGTTTCCATGTCTTGGCTGTTGTGAATAATGCTGCGATGAACATATGGGTACATGTATCTTTTTCAAGGAAAGTTTTGCCCGGATATATGCCCAAGAGTGGGATTGCTGGTAGTTCTATATTTACTTTTCTGGGGTACCTCCATACTAGTTTCCATAGTGATTGTACCAATTTACATTCCCACTAATAGTGTAGGAGGGTTCCCTGTTCTCCACACTCTCTCCAGCATTTGTTATTTGTTGACTTATTAGTGATGGTCACTCTAACTGGTGTGAGATGGTACCTCATAGTACTTTTGACTTGCATTTCTCTAATAATTAGTGATGTTGAGCATTTTTTTCATGTGCCTGCTGGCCATCTGTATGTCCTCTTTGGTGAAATGCCTGTTTAGGTTTTCTGCCTACTTTTCAGTTGGGTTGTGTGTTTTATTGTTGTTGACTTGTATGAGTTGTTTGTATATTTTGGAGATTAAATCTTTGTCGGTTGAGTCATTTGCAAAAGTTTTCTCCCATTCTGTGGGTTGTCTTTTCATTTTTTTAATACTTTCCTTTGCTGTTAGAAGCTTTTGAGTTTAATTAGGTCCCATGGGTTTATTTGTGTCTTTATTGTCTTTATTATAGAAGGTGTGTTGAACAAGATGTAGCTGTGATTTATGTCAAAGAGCATTCTGCCTATGTTTTCCTCTAGGAGTTTATAGTGTCTGGACTTACATTTAGGTATTTAATCCATTCTGAGTTTATTTTTGTGTATGGTGTTAGACAGTGTTCTAATTTCATTCTCTTATATACAGTTGTCCAGTTTTCCCAGCACTGTTTATTGAAAAGACTATCTTTCCTCCATTGTATGCTCTTGCCTCCTTCGTCATAGATTAATTGACCACAGGTGTTTGGGTTTATTTCTGGGCTTTGTATCCTGTTCCATTGATCTATATTTCTGTTTTTTTTTTTTTTTTTTTTTGCCAGTACTATTTGATGACTGTAGCTTTGTAGTAAAGTTTGAAGTCAGGGAGCTTGATTCCTCCAGTTTCGTTTTTTTTCTTTTCAATGTTGCTTTGGCTATTTGAGGTCTTTTGTGTTTCCGTACAAATTTTAAAATATTTTTTTTCTAGTTCTGTAAAGAATGTCATTGGTAATTTGATAGGAATTGCACTGAATCTGTAGATTGGCTTAGGCAGTATTGTCTCTTTGACTGTATTGATTCTTCCAGGCCAAGAGCATGTCTTTCCATCTGTTTGTGCCTTCTTTGATTTCTTTCATCAGTATTTTATAGTTTTCAGAGTACAGGTCTTTTGTATCTTTAGGTAAGTTTATTCCTAGGTATTTTATTCTTTTCGATGCAATGGTAAATGGGATTGTTTTCCTAATTTCTCTTTCTGATCCTTTATTGCTAGTATATAGAAATGCATTTGATTTCTGTGTATTAATTTTGTACCCTGCAACTTTACTAAATTTATTGATGAACTCTAATAGTTTTCTGGTAGTACCTTTAGGATTTTTAGAATCATGTCACCTGCAAACAGTGATAGTCACATTTGTTTGTTTTTGTTTTTATTGTCATTACTCTAACAGGTGGATCTGAGAAGATGTTGCTGTCATTTGGCCTATGTTTTCCTCTAAGAGTTTTATAGTATCTGGTCTTATATCTAGGTCTTTAATCCGTTTTGAGTTTATTTTGTGTATGGTGTTAGGAAGTGTTTTAATTTCGTTTTTTTACATGTGGCTGTCCAGTTTTCCCAGCACCACTAATTGAATGGGCTGTCTTTTCCCCATTGTGTATTCTTGCCTCCTTTGTTGTAGATTTGTTGACTGTAGGTGTGTGGGTTTAATTCTGGGCCTTCTATCCTGTTCTGCCGATCTATATTTCTGTCTCTGCGTCAGTACCATACGGCTTTGATGACTGTAGCTTTGTGGTATAGTCTGAAGTCAGGGAGTCTGATTCCTCCAGCTCCATTTTTCTTTTTCAGGATGTCTTTGGCTACTCTGGGTCTTTTGTGCTTCCAAATAAACTTTAAAATGTTTTGTTTTAGTTCTGTGAAAAATGTCCTTGGTACTTTGGTAGTGATTGCATTGAATCTATAGATTGCCTTGGATAGTATAGTCATTTTGATAATACTGACTCTTCCAATCCAAGAGTGTGGTATGTCTTTCCATCTGTTCATGTCATCCTTGATTTCTTTCGTCAGCGTCTTATAGTTTTCAGAGTACAGGTCTTTTGTCTCTTTGGGTAGGTTTATTCCTAAGTATTTTATTCTTTTTGATTGCTTCCCTGATTTCTCTTTATGATCTTTAATTGTTAGTATACAGAAATGCAGTTGATTTTTGTGTATTAATTTTGTATCCTGCGACTCTGCCAAATTCATTGATGAGCTCTAACAGTCTTCTGGTAGAGTCTTTAGGATTCTCTTTTTTTTTAAATCACTCAGTGAATTTTATTCCATTTATAGGTGTACAACAGTCACCACAACCAAATTTTATAGCATTTCCAATCATGTCATCTGCAAATAGTGATAGTTTTATTTCTTCCTTTCCAGTTTGGATTCCTCAGTGGGTGATTTCCTACTTTTAAATTATCTTTGCCTTTACCAGTGAGCTTCTTCATTTTTAATATTCTTATTTCTAATTGTGGCTTTT
Organism: Catagonus wagneri; assembly: GCA_004024745.2. Lineage (NCBI taxonomy): Eukaryota > Metazoa > Chordata > Mammalia > Artiodactyla > Tayassuidae > Catagonus > Catagonus wagneri. Next base: position 9,175,962 of record PVHT020000140.1, on the reverse strand, counting down.
CCTTTTCTGCTTAGAGAAGTTCCTTTAGCAGTTGATGTGGAGGTGGTTTGGAGGTGCTGAATTCTGTTAGCTTTTGCTTGTCTGTGAAGCTTTTGATCTCTCCAGCAAATCTGAATGAGAGCTGGGTAGAGTATTCTTAGTTCTAGGTTCCTCCTTTTCGTTGCCTCAAATATATTTTGCCACTCCTTTCTGGCTTGTATAATTTCTGCTGAGACATTAGGTGTTATCCTTATGGGAATTCCCTTATGTGAATTGCTGCTTCTCCCTTGTGACTCTTAATATTTTTTATTTGAATTTTGTTTTTGTCATTTTGATTAGTTTGTGTCTTGCTATATTTATTCTGGGGTTTATTTTGTATGGAATTCTCTGTGCTTCTTCCACTTGAGTGAGTGTGTCTTTCTCCATTATAATCGCTTCAAATATTTTCTCTGGCCTTTTTTCTCTCTCTTCCCCTTCTGGAACCCCTATGATGCGAATGTTGGTTGGTATGCTTAATGTTGTCCCAGATGTCTCTTAGGTTCTCCTCAATTTTTGTCATTCTTTTTTCTTTATTCTTTTCTGCAGCAGTGACTTCCACCATTCTGTCTTCCACCTCTCTAATTCATTTTTCTGCCTCCATTAACCTGCTATTAGTTCCTTCTAGATTATTTTTCATTTCAGCTATGGCACTATTCATTTTGCTTTTCAGGTCCTCTAGCTCTTTGTTAAACATTTCTTTTAAGTTCTTGATCTGTGTCTCCATTCTTTTTCCAAGATCTTGGATCAACTTCAGTATCATCACTCTGAGTTCTTTTTCAGGTAAATTGCCTATGTCCTCATTATTTTGTGGGTTTTTGTGTGTTTTTGTCTAGTTCGTTTGTCTGAAAACTGCTTCTTTGACATCTCATAGTGTCTACCTTTCTGTGTTTTTGTCTCCCTAACACTTGGTATGTAGATGTTGAAGCAGGTGCCCAGTCCTGGAGTTCTCAGGAGTGGTAGTGGTTCACATGTAGCTCTTTGCTGAATAGGCTCTAGGGACTGTTCTCTGTAGATATAGGAGCAGGTTCCACTATTCTGCCAGCACTCTCTTTGCTTGGCCACTCTAGGGATCTCTCTGTAAAGCCTCAGGTGTGGGGGGGCTTCTCCGTATTTCTTGCTCACAGGCTCTCTTTGTAGCTACAGGATGTGTGTTTCTGGTGGTCCTTCCCTGCCTTGTTGCTGGTAGGAGTGCTTTCTATAGTCCTGTAGATTGGAATGTGGATTAATGGGCCTTCCCTGGCTCCCTTGGTATGGAAAGAGTGCCATTGATGTGAGCCTGGCAGGGGTTTGTATCTTGTGCTTTTCACTGGCTGGACAGCCCACAGGTCCTTCAGAGAGTGGGCACCAGCAGCCCTCTTGTGAAAATGGGCACTGCCACCAGCTGTTTTTCTGGTGCTGCCCTACTGGTCAGAGCCTCTGTCGATTCTCTGGGTAGAGCCGAAGCACCTGTATTTTCTCTGGTCTCTCAGGGGCTGAGTGCAGCAACTTCTGGCAGTTTTTCTGGCTCAGGTTGGGCTCCACAAGGATGCCCCCCGCAGTCCTGGTAGGAACCAGGAACTCGTGTTATTCCCCCAGGCAATTATTCCACCTACTCCAAGAAGTCTTTCGCCCTAAGGGCGGAGCTGCTTCCCAGCTGATGCTAGACAGCCACTACAGCCAAGTGATTCCTGAGCTGAGGCAGGCAGTGTCCTGCAGCTCGAGAAAGCGGGTGTAGGGAACAAGGCTATAGTGGTGGATCCCCCCGTTTCCTTCCAGCACCTGCAAAGGGCATCTAGTCTCTAAGCCTGACTGGGTTGCCACTGCTTAGATGCTCTCCATTGTGGTTGCCCTATACTCTTGTCCCTCCAGGCTGTTTCCACGTGGCCAACCATGTTTTTTTTCCCCCAAGTAGCTGGCCCCAGCTCCTCTTTGGGTCTGATCTCTAAGGCCAAAGTTTTAGTTCCCAACACCTGCTGGAACCCGCCTACCATTCATTGCCCATCGCCCATAGCCCATAGCACTGACCGTTTGTGGAGGACTGTCTCCTTCTTAACTGCTTCAGACCATTTATCTAGTGTTCCTCCTTCATTTTTGGCTGGTCTTGTCACTGGTGGGGGAACTTCCCAGGGTACAGGAACTATTCTTTCCACCTCCCTCCTGGGAGAGCAGGTCCCATCTTGTTTCCTTTTGCTTCTTTTTCTCTTGTTCTTTCTTCTTTCTCATGTCCTATTTGGTTTTGTAATATTTTTCTTGTTCTGTCATAATCTTGAGGTCTTTTGTCAGTTTTTCGCAAATTTACTGTGCAAATAGTTCCACATATAGTTGTACTTTCATTGTATTTGTGGGAGTAGATGAGCCTTACATCCTGCTGCTCCACCATCTTAGACCTCCCTCTATGATGAAGGAAGTTTTGAATTTATTTTCCATGGAGATGTTAGAATCAACCTACCTAGCTTCTAAAATATGTTGATATTTTTTATTAGGACCACATTAAATTGATAAGTTGAGTTACAGAGAACTGCTAAGTCTTCAGATCTCACATGTTGTCTTTCCATTTTAGGGTCCTTCAGAAGTTAGTTTTTCTTGTAGGTTTACTGATAACTTTTCCTAGGCATCTTGTCTTTCTTGTTGTTTTTATAAATGGGTCTTCTGTCTACTAAGTGGACATTGTTTTTATGCATAAAATTACTTTAGTTTCATGTATTTTATATCGTACTGTCTTACTAAATTTCTTTGTTGTTTTTAATGGTTCTTAAGTCCATTACCTTGGTCTTATTCATGCATATAGTTATACCATTTGCAGATACAAGTAGTTTTATCTCTTTTTCCTTAATTTTATATTTTTAGTTTCTTTCTCTATTATTGCTTTGTCTATTTCAGTACAGTGTTAAATAGTAGTGGTAATAGTGGTTACATGAGCCATGGCTGTTTTCTTCATTACTTTTGTGAGAATGCTACCTTGTTGAATAATATACTTTTTAGCTTTGGGCACTAAAATGCATGTTTGTGTGTGCACATGCATGTTTTTGCATGTGAATGGTATTAAGGCAATAGCCATAGATTCATATTATACCAACAGTTTGAAAAATAATCTTTTACCCTTTATAGGGATCACATAAAATAATTCTTATTGGCATTCAACAGAAATAATTAGTAATATATTACCTAACCTTGAAGCATCTTTGGATTCCTAAAATAAATCTCATTTTGGCATGATGTGTTATCCTTTTAATAGGATGTTGAACTTTGAGGCATTAATAAGTGAGACTGGTGAAAGATAATTTATCCCATTAGAAATGTAGAAATTATAGTACAGTCAGCATCCTTGAACTTGCGTAATACCTCTTCTTGATATCTTGATGTTGTTTTAATCCATCAACATATTTTGCATATGAGTAGTATCCTAGAATAGATTCTATGAAAATATGATAATTGACATATAATTCTGTATGATCTCTGTACTCTAGAAATTTATAATCTGGTATAAATCCTACAGTAGGCACAATGAACGTAGTAAGCTTAATTTTTTTAAAACATTTTACAGTCTACCCTTTATTCAGCAAATGTTTGCGATTTTATATGTAGTGATTCAAATTTAAGCTCTGGGGGCCAACTGCCTGCATTTAACTTCAGCCCTGTCTGTCACCTAGGGGAAATGACACTCTCTGCCTCAGTTTCCTCATTTTTGTTTTCATTATTTTTATTTTTTACAGCTTTATTGAGGTATAACTGGCAATTAAAAATTATATATATTTAAGGTGTACAATGTAATGTGATATATATATATATTATGAAATCATTATCAAGCTAATTGACTTATTTATCACTTTATGTTACCATTTTTTTGTGTGTGGTGAGAAAATTTAAGGTTGTCTCTTTAGCACATTTCATATATACAATATGGTGTTATTAACTATAGTCACAATGCTGAAAATAGATCTCTAGGACTTATTTATCCTGCATAACTGAAACTTTGTACCTTTGACCATCTCCCCACTTCCTCCATCTCTCAAACCCTGGCAATCACCATTCAGCTCTCTGCTTCTATTTTGTTTATTTTTTTGGTCTTTTTGTCTTTTACAGCCACACTCAGGGCATATGGAGGATCCCAGGCTAGGAGTTGAATCGGAGCTGTAGCCACCGGCCAACACCACAGCCACAGCAACGCGGGATCAGAGCTGCATCTTCAACCTACACCACAGCTCACAGCAACGCCAGATCCTTAACCCACTGTGTGAGGCCAGGGATTGAACCTGCATCCTCATGGATTCTAGTCGGGTTCACTAACCGCTGAGCCACGATGGAAACTCCAACAACTCTGTGCTTTTAAATTCCACATATAAGTGAGATCATACAGTACTTGCCTTTTCATGTCTGGCTCATTTCACTTAGCATGATGTCTTCCAGGTCTATCCATGCTGCAAATGTTAGGATTTCCTTCCTTCTTGAGGCTGAGTTGTATTCCATCGTATATGTACATTACATTTTTTTATCCATTCTTCTTGCAGTGGACATTTAAAAAGTGGGCCTCTTGGATTCACTGTGCTCTCACCTTCCTTTGTGGAAAACAAATCATGGCTGAAGGCATCTCTCTTGGCACTGAGTTGTGCTGCTTTGGGGAAACAGTGACATGGGTGAAGTGAAACTGTTCTTACCTTCTTCAGTGTGTCTGTTCTTGGACTTTTTACTCCGGTGTGGTATGGGATCTTTCCTTGAACTCTTGGGCCACAAAGATACTCTCACCTGTGAGTGTTTGTCAAAATTGTTGTTTCTGTGGGGAGATAAGGGCTAAAACTCTTCTATTCTGCCATCTTGTCGATGTCACTCCAGAAGATTAATGTTAGTACATTATCTCTACTTGTTTATAGTTTACAGGAGCAAAAAACTATGAGAGTGAGAGCAAGAGCAAGAGCAAGAGCAAGTGTGAGAAACTCAAAGAAATGTATAACAAAAAGGCCAAAGTAACTAAATTAGAAATGGGAAGGCAGATTTAGGCATGTTTAAATTCAGTGAAAGGAAATGGAAAACATTCTCCAGATTATGGAAACAAGGTGCTTAGTGGTATGAGATTAAATAATAGTTCTTTATGGAGTTCCTGTTGTGCTTCAGCAGTTAGTGAACCTGACTAGCATCCATGAGGATACAGGTTTGATCCCTGGCCTTGCTCAGTGGGTTGAGGATCTGGCATTGCCATGAGCTGTAGTGTAGGTTGCAGACGCAGCTCGGATCCCTTGTTGCTGTGGCTCTGGCTTAGGCTGGTGGCTGCAGCTCCCATTGGCCCCCTAGCCTGGGAACCTCCATATGCCATGGGTATGGCCCTGAAAGACAAGAAAAAAAATAATAGTTCTTTGCAAAGAGTATGGAACCCATAGTTATAATAACTGGACCTGAACCTCTGAAGGAGGAAAGGGATATAAGAAATATTGAAGAAATAAAACAGTAAATTTTTTTTAAAATAATGATTTTTTTTTCATTTATAGCTGGTTTATAGTGTTCTGTCAATTGAAACAGTAAATCTTGACAACTGATTTGATGTGGAGCCTGGGTAGGTAGTGTTAAGTGAAAAACCAGCTATTATTGAGTCCAGCTCATCGGGAGTATGCACAGAGTTTTGGGAAATTTATCTCTTCAGAGAACTATCTTGGATGAAGAAAGAGTATAAACAATACTTAGATATTGGAATGAAAGCCAAAGTTGGATGTTAAAAGGCAAATACTTGGAAACAAGTGCTGGAGGGTTAGGGATAAACAACATCAGAGAGACAACATAAAGGAGCAGTGGAGAGACAGTGCAGTTGTGAAGTGCAGTTGAGCCTGAGGGGAGCATTTCAAATTGAAAATTGAGTACCAAGCCTTTTTAAAATACCTGGAATGTTTGTTTTGGCTGGGGCCCTAAAGATGGCAGAATATCTTAGTTTTTGAGGGTATGGCTCTGGATTCAGACTGCCCACGTTCATGTCTTTCAGCAGCACTTATTAATTGTGCTGTCCTGAGAAAGTTTCTTGTACTTCCCTTTTGATGTTTGATTTGTTTAGTGGGGAAAAATAATCTCTATTTCACTGGCTGGATTTGAGAATTAAAGAATCACTTATGTACATCTCTGAGAACAGTGCTGTTATTATATGGTAGTTTATATGGGCCCTTTCTCAAAACAGAAAAAAATAATGTTAAATTGTAGAACAAAATAGAGTAATTCCAATGAGAAAGTGGTGAGCTCTTCTACATTAGAGTGAAAACTTCTACGTTAAAACTATTTTTCATTGCCACTCAACAAAAAGCTTTGGACTGAAGTATTTGATCTGACAAAAATAGTAAAGTCATCAAAAACTTGGATCCACTGGTTATGTTTTAGAAACCTGGAGTACTTAATATCATCTAAGACTATTTTGTAAATTTGAAACAATAAAGAACATTAATTAATTTGAAACATTAAGGACAATTACATATGGAAAGGTTGTATTTCAATTTTCTTCAGACTAGAATTTTATGAACTACAGAGTAGTTATTATCACATGTGAATTGTTTTTCAAAATTAATTGTAATTGTGTACTTATTTATTTAGCTATAGAGATTATCCAGAGTATATGGGAGCAGCGTTTCCAGGAAAGATGTGTGTTACCAGTTATTCTGCAGGAATTGCTTTGGTATGTAATTATGTAATCTTATTGTTTGAAAAAATATACATTTAAAAATTGTCCACAATTGCAACCTATATATTTTTATACAGTTTACATTTACATTTAAAAATTGCATTTATTTTCCATCGCTATTAAAAATTTGAAGTATGTAAATGGAAGAGCATTCTGAAGTACAAGTGTTTATTATAATTATTTGGGAGTTAAAATGTAATAAAAATGTCATAAATATAATAAATTCCTTAATATATAGAATAGAGTAATATGAAATTGGAGAAATAGTCTCGCAAATAAAAGAGCTTCAAAATCAAAACAAATGACCAACCAAAAAGTGTGATAAAAATCCTTTAAAATGTTTCAAACTTCTGAAAATAGTATTTATAAGAAAATCTTATATGTATTTTAAATATTTATTGTTCTTACAACTATTTTATATGTGTAAAAATTATTGATACCATTAGATGCATCATGGAGAGGTGAAGTAATTCATTGAGCTCCCCCCATCTATTTGTCCTTTTTAAAAATGTTTAAGTACTATATTTATATATAATATATATATATATATTTTTTTTTTTGCCTTTTGTCCTTTTAGGGCCGCACCCGCAGCATGTGGAGGATCCCAGGCTAGGGGTCTAACAGCAGCTGTAGCTGCCGGCCTTCGCCACAGCCACAGCAACGCAGGATCCGAGCCGCGTCTGCAACCTACACCACGGCTCACAGCAGCACCCGATCGTTGACCCACTGAGCAAGGGCAGGGATCGAACCCGCAACCTCATGGTTCCTAGTTGGATTCATTAACCACTGCGTCACGACGGGAACTCCCTATATTTATATTTTTAAATTGCAAAATAATTTGTTATTTATGTTCTTTTTTTTTTTTCAGCCATGCTCATGGAATATGGAAGTTCCCAGGCCAGTGATTGATACTGAGCTGCAGCTGTGACTTATGCCACAGCTGCAGCAATCTGGATCCTTAACTTGCTGTGCCACAGTGGGAACTCCTTGTGTTCATTTTTTTAAAGAACATATATTAACATACTAGGAAACTCATAAAATCTGACATCTTCTCAGGGGTGAAGCAATAACTACTTTTGCTCTTATCATTTAGGAAATTACAATGGCTGAAAATAAAGACCAAAAACAAAGGTGTTCAGTTAACAGTATAGATTTCCCTCTAATTACTATTTTCACTGTATCCCACAGATTCTGATAAGTTGTGTTTACATTTTCATGGTTCAAAAATGTTGAGATCTCTTCTTTGACTGGTTGATTATTTAGAATCATGCTGTTTATTTCCCACATATTTTGAGGAAATTCCAGCTTTTTGTTTTTGATTTTTAGTTCCATGTAGTTTGAGAACATTTTTAACATGGTTTATTTATAATTTTATTAATGTTTGAAGGAGTATTCTATAACCCAGAATGCAGCCTGTCTTGTGAGTGATCTATGTGAGCTTAAAAAGGTGTATTTTCCTGTTAAGTACAGCAGTCTTATAAATATTAAATAGATCAAATTGATTAATAGAGAATTGTATCTCATCTGTATTCTTTTTAATTTTCTACCTGCATAATCTATAAATTACTCATAGAGAAGTGTTAATGTCTGCAACTATTTTAGTAGATTTTAAAAATTTCTATCTTTAGTTCTATCAATTTTTTTAAATTGAAGCCAGCTGATTTACAATATTGTTTTAGCTTCAGGTGTACAGAGTAGTGATTTATTTATTTTTCTGATTGTATTCCTATATTATGCTATAGGTTATTATGAGTTATTGAATGTAATTCCCTGTGCTATACCATAAATCCTTATTGCTTATCTATTTTATGTATAGTAGTTAGTATCTGTTAAGCCCGTATTCCTAGTTTGTACCTCCTTGTTCCTTTTCACTTCGATAACCATTAGTTTGTTTTTTTTGTTTTGATTATCTTCCATTCTGTATATAGATTCATTTGTATTATTTTTTAAATTCCACATGTAAGTGATATCATATAATAGTTGTCTTTCTCTGTCTGATTTCCTTCACTAAGTCTAATATTCTCTAGGTCCATCTATGTTTCTACAAGTAACAATATTCTTCTTTTATGGCTGAGTTATATTACATTGTGTATATATATGTAATATATTTAACATCTTCTTAAACCAATCATCTATTGATGGATGCTTGGATTGATTACATGTTTTGGCTGTTTTAAAGATGCTGCAGTGAACATTGGGGTGCTTGTATCTTTTTGAATTAGAGTTTTTGTTTTTTCCAGATATATATCCAGGAATGGGATTGCTGGATCATATAGAAACTATTTTTAGTTTTTTTGAGGAACATCCTTACTGTTTTCAGTAGTGGCTGCACCAATTTACATTCCTGTCAACAGTGTAAGAGGGTTCCTTTTTCTCCACATCCTCTCCAGCATTTATTATTTACTATTTGTATCCACTTACAAATAATAAATATATTACATTTACTATTTGTATCCAGCATTTACTATTTGTATTTTGAATGATGGCTGTTCTGACCAGTGTGAGGTGGTACCTCATTGTAGTTTTGATTTACATTTCTCTGATAATTAGCAATGTTGAGCATCTTTTTATGCGCCTGCTGGCCATCTGTGTGTCTTCTTTGGCAAAATGTCTATTTAGGTCTTCTGACCATTTTTGATTGGATTGTTTGTTTTTTTGTTGAGTTTCATAAGTTGTTTGTATATTTTGGAGATTAAACCCTAGTCGGTTGCATCATTTGCAACTATTTTCTCCCATTCTGCAGGTTATCTTTTCTGCTTTTTTTAAATGATTTCCTTTGCTATGCAAAAGCTTGTATGTTTGAGTAGGTCCCATTTGTTTATTTTTGTTTTTATTTCTATTGTAATTTTTCTTTGTCCTTTTTATTTTTCCTTTTATGGTTTGATGTCTTTCCTTTGTATTATGCTTGGGTTCATTTATTTTTGTTTTTTGTGAATCTATTTTATATTTTTGATTTGTGGTTACCCTGGTTTTCAAGTATGTTATGCATTAGACTAGTAGTCATTTAAGCTCAGACATGCTCTAAAAGATCTACATTTTCTTATTCCCTGTCCCCAAATTTTGTGATGTCGATGTCTTATTTTACATCCTCATATTTATCCTTTTGCTGTTCATTGTAGTTATAATTGCTTTCATAGAATTTTTTTGATTTTTTTAAGTCTATTGACTTATTTAAGTGATCTTCAATTTTTTAATATGTTTGCCATTCCTATTGTGATTTTTCCTTTCCTATAGATCCTTGCTTCTTTTCTATTTAGAGAAGAGCGTTCATTATTTCTTTTAGGGTAGATTTAGTATTGCTATAGTCTTAGCTTTTTCTTGTCTGAGAAATCCTTTATCTCTCCTTCTATTCTAAGTGATAATCTTGCTGGGTGTGGTATCCTAGGTTGCAGGTTTTTCCCTTTTAGTGCATTTGAATATATCTTGCAATATATTTTTCTGGTCTGCAAAGTTTCTGTAGGGAGATCAACTGATAGCCTTATGGGGGTTCTCTTATAACTGACTCTGTTTTTCTCTTGCTGCCTTTATCTTAATCTTTTGCCATCTTAATTATGTTATGTCTTGGTGTAAGTCTGTTTGAATTCATCTTGTTTGAGAGCCTCTGTTCTTCCTGTACCTGGATATTTGTTTCCTTATTTAGGTTTGGGAACTTTTTAGTCATAATTTTTTTAAATATATATTTGGTCTTCTTTCCCCTTCTTTTTCTGGGATTTCTATTATGCATAGATTGGCATGGTTTCTATTATCCAGTAGATCTCATATGTTGAGTTCCTTTTTTTTTTTTGTCTTTATATCTGCTGTTCAGTTTGGGTGAATTCCATTATTCTGTCTTCCAGAAAATTTACTGGTTCTTCTGCATTATTTAGTTTTCTCTTGATTACCTTTAGCTTGTTTTTTACCTCAGCAATTGAGTTGTATAATTTTGTTTGGCTCCTTTTAATAGTCTAGTTCCTTGTTATAGTAATGTGCATTTCTATTGATAATCTTTCTTAATTCCTTCAGTATTTGTATTACATCTTTTTTGAAATCAGCATTTGGTAGATTGAAGAGGTTTGTTTCATTGATTTTTTTCAAAGGGGATTGCTCTTGTTCTTCTTATTGTGAATAGTTCCTCTGCTTTCTCATTTTACTTATAGTTCTCCAAATATGAATTTAGGAGAAGCATCTACTGTGGTCTGGAAGAGTTGTTTTTATGTGGAAGTAACCCTGTGTAGATTGTGTGAGTCAAATATTTTTGTTTCAGTGTTGTTTTTGATAGGATGTTTGCCACATCTTTCCTGAGGGTGTGTGGCCCTTGTCCCCTTGATAGGGTGTGCTTGATGTTGTGGTGATCAGAGCTTGCACTGGATGGAAGTTGGGTGAAGCTTCATCTTTGCTCTGTGGTTGTCACAGACCTATTGGGGGAAGGGTGTGCTCCTCAATTGTTGTAGTAGAAGCTCCCAGATCCATTTATAATCTGTAATGTGAGGTGGGTGGGACTAGAGTGCTCCCTCTGAATAAGGAGCTGCTGTGCATTCTTCTCCAGGTGCTGTCTGCCAAGACCTGTGACTCAATGATGCCAACTGCTACCTAGTTTTGTGTGCCCACAAAGTTCACTGCTTCTGGCACCTTGGAATCATCTCTGATGTGGAGCACCAATAATTCACTCAGACATCCCTCTGAGTCTGAGTCCCAGTCCCAAAACCCACTGATGTGGGATATCATAGTAGCTGTACCCCCATGCCTGTTATGGGAGTGTGGGTAACTGGCCCAGATTTCAGCCCCTTTTCCCCATTTTCATGCCCCAAAAGTTTGCAAAACCCATGACAATGGGAACCATGCATGCAGATAATGAGACTGCTGTGGTGTACTCACAACCCTCCCTGTGTGTTGACAGTGGGGTGCTCTAGTGAACCCATGCTCTATCCTGTGCGTACTTCCAGTTGCAGCCCCAGCCACACTCCAGGCCCTTCAGGCTGTCTCTGCCCACCCAAACTGAGTCCTCTCCCAAGATGGTACACTGAAGCTCTAGTTTTAGGACTCAGCCACTGTGCACACTACCAGACAGGTGGGAAGTGTGATGACTTAGCAAGGGTAGTCTGTGCTGGTCCACAGGCCAGCTCCCACACTCTCCTCTTGAGTCTCTGAAACTCCCTATTGTCCCAGCAGACCTCCCAGGCAGTGAAAGACTTTCCCAGGATACAGGAACATCCTCTTTCATAGCCTCCTCCCAGGGGCAGAGGTCCCATCCTGATCCTTCTCCCATTTCCCTTCATTCTACTCAACTATATAGGGATCTTCCTTCCTTGTGGTCCATTCTGCTACCCTGCCAGCATGCCTGTAAGAGGTCTTCTGCCAGATTTCAGTAGATTTTCTGTGGAAATTGTTCTACATGTAGATGTATTTTTGAAGTATTTGTGGGAGGAGGTGAGTTCCACATCCCTCTACTGTCATCTTGATCTCTTTGCCCTCAACAGCATTTTTAAATTTTATACTTTTACTTCACCTCCCCCTCAGGTTATTATTATTATTTAAATTACATTATAGTTTATATATATATTTTACTTTTTTATATTGTGTATCCTATATCACATATTATAGCTATGGCAATTTATTTTTGTCTTTTTGGGCCACATCTGTGGCTTATGGAGGTTCTCAGGCTAGGGGTTGAATCAGAACTGTAGCTGCTGGCCTATTCCACAGCCACAGCGATGCTGGATCCAAGCTGTGTCTGCACACCACAGCTAATGGCAATGCCAGATCCTTAACCTATTGAGCAAGGCCAGGGATCAATCGAACCTGTGTCCTCAAGGATGCTAGTCAGATTTGTTTCTGATGAACCATGATGGGAACTCCTAACTATGGTAATTTTTAATTTTTTTTAATTTTTAAACTCTAGTGAATTATGCAGTATTACAAAATATAACTGTGACTATATATTTACCATTAGCAGTGATTTTACAGTACTTTCTCATTTTTTTTCTGTGTAGGGGCGGTGTTGGCTGTGCCAGTGGCATGTGGAACTTCCCAAGCCAGGGACTGAACCTGCAACACAACAGTGACCCAAGCCACAGAAATGACAACGGCCAGATCCTTAACCTGCTAGGCTACCAGGGGACTCCTATTTCTCATGTTTAATGGTGTTAGAATTATTTTACTTTCACTCAAATAGCCCCCTTTAGCATTTCTTGTAAGTCAGGTCTAGTAGTGTTGAACTCCCTCAGCTTTTGTTTGGGAATCATGATCTCTTCTTCATTTTTGAAGTACAGCTTTGCTAGGCATAGACTTCTTGGTTACCAGTTTTTTTTTTCTTTTAATACTTTGAATATATAATCCCATTCTCTCTTCATCTTTAGTATTTCTGTTGAGAAATATGGTGATGATCTTATGGGAATGCCCTTGTATGTAACTTGTTTTTTTTTCTCTCTTCTTTCAAAATTCTTTGTCTTTGACTTTTAACAATTTAATTGTAATGTGGTCTGGTGTAGCCCTATTCAGGTTCAACCTGTTTGGGGTCCTTTGTGCCTCATATATTTGGATGTCCATTTTTCTCCCAGTTTTTGAAAGTGTTCAATGTTATGACTTTAAATATACTTTCTGTCCCTTTCTTTTTTTCCTCCATTGGAATTATCATCATATGGATATTGGGGTGTATGTGTGTGTGTCCCATAGTCCTATATGCTTTTCTTTTCTCTCTTTCAGTTGCTCCTCTGACTGGATAATTTTAAATGTTCTTGCCTTCTAGATCACTAATTAATTCTGCATGGTCAATTCTGATGTTGAAGCTCTCTTTTGAATTCTTCAGTCATTGTAGTTTTCAACTCTAGGATATCTGTGCATTTGAGTAATTGGTCTCTTCTTCCTGACTTTCCAGGTTCACTTTGGCAGAGACAATTCTTAACAAGTCAGCTCAGTCTGGGTTTCTGGAAATGTCCTTGAGCAGGCAGGTTCTGTTTTTGGGTGAGGCTATTGCCCATCCCCTGAAGTCAGGGGTAGGGGTACCACTAGCTATCAACTGTTGGACAGGACTGCTGACAAGATTCCTTGTGCAACATTCCCTGCAGCAGGATATGCTCTGTGTTTGCCTGGATTCACTGTAGCTGACTTCCTAGACGGTCAGAATGGGGAACTTTACTCAGCAGTAGCTAGGGGATGAATTAACTTCCTTTCCCTGGCAGGGAAGCAGAATGGTCCACAAGACCTGCATGGATCATTGTTTGGGGACACAAGTGAGACAGACTGTACACTTAATTCCTTGGCCATATGAAGCCACCATGTTTGCTCTAAAGATGGGGATATCCACGGACTGTGCTCTCTGTTCAAGTGCTACTTTAAGCAGGGTTGTTGCATGGGCTGCACAGCTTCCTGTGTGCTCCAGTAAGATTCTTTGGTTGGTCTTTCTGAAGGCTACATTTAGCACTGGATAGGGCTATGAATTAGTTTCCTTATCTAAGTGGAGTGGGAGAACCAGCTTAGCTTTTCGTGGTTTTAACCCAAACCAACCTGCACTCCAAGTTTCCTTACAAACAATGCCATGGGCTTTGCTCTGTGAACAGTCAACTCTGCCTGTCATTCTCTTTCAGGTTCTGCTGAACTGTGCAGCTGTTCTGACCAGGCTTCTGGTCAGGGGCAGCTGGGAGCAACACTAGGCAGTAGGTAGGACTATGACACAGCTTCCTTGATTTGGTGAAAGTGAGTGGCAGACCAGCTTCCAAGGCTGGTGAGGCTTTTTGTTTGAGGACTTAAACTGGGCAGACTTGCATTGACTTCCCTAGACAGATTCTTCCACTTTCTTGGCTCTGTTCATGAGCAAAGCTGCTAGTTGAGACCACTACTTGGGTGCTACAGGTGGGAACTTGGTCTGACAAGATCCAAGAACTGGTTACTACAAGCTTCTACTGCCTTCTTTGTCATGACCAGATTCCCAGTGGTCAAATCCCATTCATCCTCTGTGAGCCTCTTGAGGCAATACCAGAGTGGGGGCTCCCAGAGGTGACCCACAATGCTGGGGAGCTGGATTCCACTCTGGGCTCTTTTTTTCCCACTTGAGGGACCATAGACTCTAGGAAGACCTTTCGATGTGATGCTGCGCTGGCCTTGGGGAGGGGCAATCCAGTCAGTGTACAGCTGTTCTTCCTAATCTAGTGAGATCTGCCTTGGTCTCTGGTAATGCAGGAGCTACTTCAGCCTCACCTCCATGGTCTAGGATTTTCTCAGTGGTTTCTTGTCCATGAATAGTTGCAAGATGTTCTTGTGAGGCAGAGTGAAGTTGGAAAGGCCTCTGTTGCCATCTGGGTGATATCACTTCTGTTGCAATTTAATTCGTATTATGGACCTGGAAACAGTGAGGAACGGTGAGACAAATGTCCCAGGAATTGTCATTAAAAGTGTCATTTTAAAAAATATAGGGGCTCTTTCACTGTTTAAAGGGAGGCTTACTCTACTTGCAAGGGAAGTCCAGGAATATTTGTCCATATCATTCCAATTATTCCCATCCCAAGTTTTAGATTCTGACTCCTTCCCAATCAAATCTGTTAGGCTTGAGAATTAAATTGGTGCTATAACCTTGCAGCACTTATAATTAGGCCCTGAGCTTAGGCCTCAGCCATGTCAATCCAGCAACCACAGATAAAGAGGAGTCACTGTAGTGCTGCTGCAGAGGTTGTCTGATTGCCTGTACCCATCCTCAGTTGCTCATTTACAGTTTTTCCTTTCTATTTTTCATAATTACTTCCTCTAGCATTGCCATAAGAAGCCAGTTGACCCCAAAATACTTATTATAGGTTGTCTCTACAGCAGTGAAATGCCTTGATCATCCTTACAACTTGGCCTCTTACCTGCATCTTTTCCTATGCCACATTTGGCAGTAATTTGAGAAATCATTATGTCATTGCATATCATAAATTACCGGTGTCCTATTTCTCCCTAAATTATTTGTGTGTTTGTTAAATATGTGACAGCCTAATGATAAGAGTGTGTTCTTGAGGATCATCTGTTTTCTGTGGTTTCTCCTCTTGCTAGTTACTATGTCATTGAGAGTCTTGGCAAGAAATAGATAGTATACTTAAAAACGAGTAATTTGGTTAGATGGCCACTTTGTGAGCTCGGAGGTGGAGTATCATGTGGACTATCCTAAATGACCATGAGAGCTGTTTTAAGAAATTAGGTAAATTGAAGACCATGGTCCATATAGCCAAAGATGTAATGTAAAAATAGTGCTTTTACATAGTTTTAGCAGTTATTTGAGAATTATATGACATTCAATTGTTAAATCATGGCAAAACTAGACATAGTATCAATATGCTTATAGCTCAATAAAATTTCTTAAGAAGAGCTTCAGCTCTTACTTGTCCAAGGAACTGTATTTCCATATTAAGTATTTAATAAAACAATAATTTTTCATAATTAGAAAAATATTATTGCTTACCACCCTTGACTGAATTGGTCTTTTATTTGAAATATCTTTGTTGTTAATGTAGTACCCCAGGGAGATAACTTTGGAGGCATTTTCAATTGTTGTCACCCAGATGCTGGGACTCAGTCTGGGAATAGCATATGATGACCCAAAGAAATGCCGATGTTCAGGAGCCATCTGCATAATGAACCCAAAAGCTATGTAAGTTCTGAAAAAATAAGATTTATTTCTTGGTTATGCTCATTTTGTTTTAAATAATGCAAGTGAAACTTTTCAGTATTTCCTTATAGCCCAGCCCTAATGAACTATAAATGGACCAAGTACTACAAAATAGAAATATGAAATTTTAAGCATAAGAGGAATACAGAGGGAGATTACCATTAAGAACAGTCAAAGATAATAAATCCTATATGCAAGATACATTAGTAAAGGATTTCTCCTTAGGCTGTCTATTTTGTGAAATTACTTCATAAAGAGCTTTAAAAATATGTCAGCAGGCTAAAACAAGTGGCCTTTATTTTTAGACAGAATTTTTGGTTTTGCTTTTAGAATAGATTAATGTTGTTGAGAAGCTATGATATAAGAATGTAATATTTGACTTTGGATAAATTACTAGTCCTTGCTTAGGTTTATTCTTCTCATGTTTAAAATGGGAATGATTATGTCTCTTATTTCACAGAGTGATTTAAGAATAAAATGAGAAAATAAAATGGGAAAGTTTTTTAAATTGTAAAATCCCACAAGTATGTGACAGATTAGTTACAGGGATTTCTAAATTTGTCAGTGTTCCCCACATAGTGTCATACAAAGGGTACAGCACGTGTCAGTATTCTCTAGTTTTTTATTTGTAAAGAGGGTTTAGGCTAAGTATGACCTATTCATAACTAAAGAACAGTCAAAAGTCAAAAGCGAAAACATGGGAGTTCCCATTGTGGCTCAGTGGAAATGAATCTGATTAGCATCCATGAGGATGCAGGTTCGATCCCTTGGCTCGCTCAGTGGGTTAAAGATTTGGCATTGCCGTGAGCTGTGGTGTAGGCCACAGATGAGGCTTGGATCTGTTGTTGCTGTGGCTGTGGTGTAGGCCAGTGGCTACAGCTCTGATTGGACCCCTAGCGTGAGAACCTTCATATGCCACAGGTGTGGCCCTAAAGAGATTAAAAAAAAAAAAACCCAGAAAGTGAAAACAAGCCATTAATTTTTGAACACATGCTCTTTTTATGGTTACTTCTAAGTACCACGTAAGGTTAGCTCTAACATTCTAAGAATAGCTCAAACACACACACATATATTCATATATACATACATTTTATATTACAAATTAATTCTATGTGGATTGTATGTATATAACTAGTATTTTATACACATAAATATGTAATTTTATTAAATTATAATAGAATATATAATAATGTTTATTAAATATAAAACTTACATAGCTGTATAAACCATATGAGAATTACCATTCTGGGCCTGTTGTCCATTTGGTCAACTATTCTGAAGTATGCTATGACAAGATGTTTTGTGTAGGTCACCCAGAGTCTAATATTAATGGTAATAAAAATAGCATTTTTACATTGTATTTGGTGTATCCTAGAGACCATTCCAGACACTTTGCATATGTTAAGTCATCTGATTCTCACAGCATCTTTTTAGTGTAGGTCCTGTATTCTTATCTTCACGGGTGAAAAACTGAATTATAAAAAGGGTACCTATTTGTGTCAGATAGCTAGTTTGTGGCAGAGCTGAGTTTTGAACCCAGGCATTCTGGCTTTAAAATCTGAATTAATAGGCCTTTAGATTTATATGATATTTAAAATGCATTCACAGGAGTTCCCATCATGTTGCAGTGGAAATGAATCTGACTAGGAACCATGAGGTTGTGGGTTCGGTCCCTGGCCTCGCTCAGTTGGGTTAGGGATTCGGTGTTGCTGTGAGCTGTCGTGTAGGTTGCAGATGTGGCTCAGATCCTGAGTTGCTGTGGCCGTGGTGTAGGCTGGCAGCTGTAGCTTCGATTTGACCCCTAGCCGGGGAACTTCCATATGCTGCAGGTGTGGCTCTAAAAAGCAAAAGCCAAAAAAGAAAAAACATGCATTCACACATATTCTCCAGTTTTTTACGAAACTTTTGTGATACGTGTAAGGCAAATATTACACGTATCACAAAACTTTTGTGATATGTGTAAGGCAAGTATTATCTTAATTTTTACAAAATCATCTTATGGCAACGTTGGATCCTTAACCCACTGAGCAAGACCAGGGATTGAACCTGCATCCTCATGGATGCTAGTCAGATTCATTAACCTCTGAGCCACTACGGGAGCTCCTCTCATACATTATTTTATATAATTTTCAAAGAAGGCATATCAGTAAGACAAATATTATTATTGCCATTTGTCTTTTTTCATGTGTTTTTTAAAGCTGTAGGGTGTAGAGAGCCTAAATGACTTTACACTGGATATACGGATAATAAGTGGCCAACTTTAGCTGATATCAGTAATGTCACCAATGACTTTTTGGGAACTTATTATAAGCCAGAGAGTTGAATTAGGCACTTTCCTTGTTTACTAACATTTAATCCTCACAACAACCCTATGAAGTAGATGGGAACTATCTTTAGTTTGTAGATGAGCTAACTGAGATTTAGAGAGTTTCGCCACTTTGCTTAAAACCTCATAAGTTACAAGATTGGTACTAGTCAACAAGTTTATTTAACTCAAAGCTTTGTTATTTTCTCTACTTCATACTGATTTCATATAGAAAGCATTTACTATATTGGAATTAATTTAAACCAAGTAGCAAGAGAATATTAAAATATATTTGTACAAAATTCATTCTTTATTTCATTGATCCTTCTTATTTATTATTATTCTTTTGATTAAATTATAGTTAATTTAAAATGTTATGCCAATTTCTGCTGTACAGCACAGTGACTCAGTTATACATTTTGAGTCTCCTAATATATTGTTTTGATGACTTAATTTATATCTACTTTTTGAAAGTGGGTAAATCATATCTTAAACCCTAACTTTTGATGTAGTCTGTATAAACAAATGGGTTCAGAGATGGAGGAAGGAAAGAGGCATAGAAAATGGCAATAACCATGAATGTAGAAACCTAGGGAAAACCAATGGTGAAGCTTTGCTATCCATTTTACGAAAAGGCAAAAACATTTGGAAGGGGCAGGAGTTAACAGTTACTCAAAGAAATTGAATTATTTTACTCACATTGCTTTTTCTTAATTCCTTACTACAACCAATTTTATTAAACTATGAGAATTTGATTAGGGAAGAGGGGATACCATTTGAGAGTAAGGTGTGCACTGAGGGGAATGTGAGCTTTGGAATCTATCACTTGTTTGCTATTTTTCCTAACCCTTATTTTTCTCATCTGAAAAATGAAGATCATGATTGCTGTATTGCACAGTTGTTAGGAGGGTGCAATTAAGCAAAATGTATGTAAATTATTATCATTGTGCTGGTATCTTTTCTTCTTTGAGGAGTAGAAAGACTAGGAGGTATTAAAATGGTGGTGTAGGAGTTCCTGTTGTGGCTCAGTGGTTAATGAATCTGACTAGCATCCATGAGGATGCAGGTTTGATCCCTGGTCTCACTCAGTGGATTAAGGATCCAGTGTTGCTGTGGCTATGTGTAGGTCACAGATGTGGCTCAGATCCTGTGTTTCTGTGCCTATGGCATAGGCCAGCAGCTACAGCTCTGATTTAACCCCTAGCCAGGGAACCTCCAAATGCTGTGGGTACGGCCCTAAAAAGACAAAAAAAAAGTTGGTGTAGGCATACAGAAGAGCAATGAGACTATGGAAATTTGGGGGACAAAAGCGTAGACAAGAGACAGACTCTGAAAAGAAAATGAAATAGTGTAAAAGATGCTCTGAAGTGCTAACCCCAACTTCAGAAAAACGGTAGAGAGCACTACTTTTTTTTTTCCATAATTTCCTTCTGTCACGTAATTTCTCTGTGAAATACAGAATTTAAGCTAGATATATCACAGTTTCAGTAAGCTTTTATAAAATAATTTGGGAGCAAAATAACATAGCATTAGAATTTAGAGTGAAAAATCTCAACCTAATAATAAATAAGAAAAACTTCAAATAATTGATTCAAATAAACTCTGGGAACACGTGTTGTTAGTTAAGAACTGCTAAATGCACAGTAAAAAGGTGAATAATTAGGGATTTTTTACAGTTCCCAGATCCAAAATATTATACAGCTTTTTTTTTCTCTTTTTAGGGCTGCACATACGGCATATGGAAGTTCCCAGACTAGGAATCGAATTGGAGCTGCAGCTGCCAGCCTACACCCCAGCTGCAGTAACACTAGATTTAAGACGCATGTGCCGCCTAAGGTGCAACTTATGGCAACACTGGATCCTCAACCCACTGAGTGAGGCCAGGAATGGAACCTGCATCCTCATGGATGTTAGTCAGGTTCTTAACCCCCTGAACCACAATGGGAACACCCAATATAGGTTTTTTAATTATAATTTTTTTAACCTTTTAGTTTGGGTGATAAGATCATCAAAATTTATGGTTTATAGTAAAATATCTGTTAATAATTAATAGTAAATATTTTATGGAATTATTTAGTGTTCATAGGTGAATTTTTTGGGGGAGGCCACACCCATGGCATATGGAAATTCCTGAGCCAGGGATCAAATCCAAACTGCAGCTGTGGCGACCTGTGCCTCAGGTGTGGCACATAGACAAATTTCTGAGTAAAAAGTACCTGAATTTGAGTCTTAAACAACTTTGTGTGATATTGATCCTGCTAATTCATGAGCTATCTGGGTTTGATGAGGTCTCTAGCATCTCTAAACTTTAATTCAATTTCTATAAAATGTTGATGACAGTACTAACCTCTGATTTGTGGTGAGGATTAAAAAATTTGAAATAAGTTTCATTCGTCTGGAATAAAATATCTGGCTGATAATAGGTGCTCAATAAATGTCAGTTTCCTTTTTCCAGTTTTTTGAGATATAGTTGACATACATCACAGTGTAAATTTAGAGTATACAGTGTAATGATTTGATTTACATACATCATGAGGTGATTATCACAAGAAGTCTAGTGAACATCCATCACCTCATATAGATAAAAAAGTTAAAGAAATAGAAAAAAATTTTTCATGTGTTGAGAACTTTTAGGATTTACTCTCTTAACAAATTTCATGTGTAACATAGGGCAGTGTCAATTATATTTATAATGTACATCACATCCCTGGTACTAACTTATAACTAGGAGTTTGTGCCTTTTGACTGCTTTCATGGAATTCCCCTTTCCCTCACCCCATCTCTGGTATCCACCATATCTGATGTCTTTTCCATGACTTTTTTATTTGTTTGTTTTGTTAGTTCCTCTTATACAACATAGTGATTTGATATTTATATACATTTCAAAATGATCACCATGATAAGTGTAGTTATGATAAGTCACCGTGCAAGATATTACATAGTCACTCTGTTACCCACACAGTACGTTTTACAACTGTGACTCATTTATTTTGCAGCTAGAAGTTTGTACCTCTTAATTTCCTTTACCTATTTCTTTCCTCTCTTCTTCCTCCCTGGAAACCACCTGTTTGTTCTCTGTATCTATAACCTCTGTTTTGCTATGTTACTTCTTTTTTTTTTTTATTCCACATATAGGTGAAATCATACAGTATTTATCTTTCTCTGGCTGACTTATTTCACTTAACGTAATACTCTCTAGTTCCATCTATGTTATCACAGATGGCAAGATTTCATTCTTTTGTACCATTGCATATATACACCATATCTTCTGTACTCACTCATCTGTTGATGGGCACATAGGTTGCTTCCATATCTTAACTACTGTAAACAATCGTCTAATGTATATCCTTGCCTTCTTTGCTGTAGATAAATTGACTATAGGTGCATGAGTTTATTTCTGGTCTTTCTGTTCTGTTCTTCTTATGTATGTGTCTGTATTTGTGCTAGTATTGTACTGTTTGATGACTGGCACTTTGTAGCACAGTTTGAAATCATGGAATGTGACACCTCCAGATCTGTTCTTTCTCAAGATTTCTTTGGCTACTTGGAGTCTGTTGTTTCCATACACATTTTAAAATTATTTGTTCTAGTTCTATGAAAAATATCATTAATATTTTGATAGGAATTGCATTGAATCTATAGATTACCTTGGGTAGTATGATCATTTTAACAATATCAATTCTTCCAGTCCATGCTGGCCTATGCCACAGCCATAGCAATACCAGATCCAAGCTGCATCTTTGATCTACACTGCATCCCATAGCAATGCCAGATCCTTAACCCACTGAGCAAGGTCAGGGATCAAACTTGCAGATATTAGTTGGGTTCTTAACCCGCTGAGCCACAGTGAGAACTCCTGAGTTCAACCTTCTGAAAATAATTTATATGGTATAGAATTGTGTTTTCAGAAGTATACTGCTAATGACGTTACGTGGATTCATCTTTAGGCAATCCAGTGGTGTGAAAACTTTTAGCAGTTGCAGTTTGAGTGACTTTGAAAATTTCATTTCAAATGTGGGTGTCCAGTGTCTTCAGAATAAGCCACAGATGCAAAGAGCTCCAGCATCAATCTGTGGCAACGGCAGAGTGGAGAGAAATGAAATGTGTGACTGTGGTACTGAGGAGGTAAGTTTGATAACTAAGAAAATTAATAAATAAATGTATTGTTTTAGTTCCTGTCTTTGTCATAAATGTTATGTATCTCAAATATGACTGAGCACCATGCAGAATATTGGCAGTAATGAAATCAGGACTGAAATACATATAAGAATATACTGTCTAGATTTAATAGGTTGATGAGTTTTGGACAAATATAAGAATATTCTAAAAAAATTATTGCTGATAGGAAGAAAGAGAAGTCTGGAATGACCTTTTGGTTCCAACCTAAATGTATAAAAACTTTCCAAACCTGTGGTTAACTTTGGGCATTTGATGAGTGTCTTACTGAAGATTAATGCATGAGCAGACCATCAACTATCCTTTAGGGTTTTATCTCACAGTGGAATCAGCAGTATGGGGAGGGAAGACTGTTTATGTTGTAGTCAAATGTTGGGTGACTTTAATTAACTTGATAGAGAAGCCCTGAAAATATAATGAATGCAAAAGGTCCAGGATATAATGCTTCTAGACAGTTCAGTGTTTGCAGCAGTGTTGCAGATAATCATAAATGTTCATGATTGCATGATAGAAAGAAATGATATTAGGGTTGGATACATACATGAGTCAAAACAAACTTGTATTCATATCACATTGTTTTAATACTATGCTTTTGTATTATGTTATACCATTTGGTAGAACAATTCCTCCTTCTTTACTTCATCCTTTTTTAAATCAGTTTTGTTGGAGGCATAATCTACATACAATAAAATGCAACCATTTTAAGCATAAAAGTAGATGAGTTTTCACAAATGAGCATAATAAGTATTGGCACAATTCAGATACAGATTTTTTTAATTTTTTATTATATATATATATATATTTACATTATACCTAGCTGTACAGCGTGGTGACAGGGTTACACATCACAAGTGGTTAGACATAGTTCCCAGTGCTATACAGTGGTATCTCCTTGCTTTTAAAGCCCAGAGGCAAT
>PVHT020000140.1:9140961-9152206 GCA_004024745.2 Catagonus wagneri | reverse complement strand
CTCCCCCACCCTTTTGGCAACCACAAGTCTGTTCTCCAAGTCCTTGATTTTCTTTTCTGCATAAAGGTTCATTTGTGCAGTATGTTAGATTCCAGTTATTAGTGATATCATATGGTATCTGTCTTTCTCCTTCTGACTTACTTCACTCAGTATGAGGGTCTCTAATTCCATCCATGTTGCTGCAAATGACATTATTTTACTCTTTTTTATGGCTGAGTAGTATTCCATTGTGTATATGTACCACATCTTCCTAATCCAATCGTCTGTCGATGGGCATTTGGGTTGTTTCCGTGTCTTGGCTATTGTGAATAGTGCTGCAATGAACATGCGTGTGCAGGTGACTTTTTCAAGGAAAGTTTTGTCCGGGTATATGCCCAAGAGTGGGATTGATGGGTCATATGGTAGTTCTATGTATAGTTTTCTAAGGTACCTCCATTACTGTTTTACATAGTGGTTGTACCAGCTTACATTCCCACCAACAGTGCAGGAGAGTTCCCTTTTCTCCACATCCCCTCCAGCAATTGTTGTTTGTGGACTTGTTAATGATGGCCATTCTGACTGGTGTGAGGTGGTATCTCGTAGTAGTTTTGATTTGCATTTCTCTAATAATCATCAGTGATGTTGAGCATTTTTTCATGTGCTTGTTGGCTATCTGCATCTCTTCTTTGGAGAACTGTCTATTTAGGTCTTTTGCCCATGTTGAGCTGCATAAGCTGTTTATATATTTTTGAGATTTAGGCCCTTGTCAGTTGCCTCATTTGACACTATTTTCTCCCATTCTGTTAGTTGTCTTTTAGTTTTCTTTTTGGTTTCCTTTGCTATGCAAAAGCTTGTCAGCTTGATTAGGTCCCATTGGTTGATCTTTGCTTTTATTTCTGTTGCTTTGGGAGACTGACCTGAGAAAACATTTGTAAGGTTGATGTCAGAGAATGTTTTACCTATGTTTTCTTCCAGGAGTTTAATGGTATCTTGTCTTATATTTAAGTCTTTAATCCATTTAGAGTTTATTTTTGTGCATGGTGGTGAGAGTGTGTTCTAGTTTCATTGATTTGCATGCAGCTGACCAGGTTTCCCAGCAATGCTTTCTGAACAGACTGTCTTTTTCCCATTTTATGTTCTTGCCTCCTTTGTCAAAAATCAATTGACTGTAGGCATCTGGGTTTATTTCTGGGTTCTCTATTCTGTTCCATTGGTCCGTATGTCTGTTTTGGTACCAGTACCACACTGTCTTGATTACTGTAGCCCTGTGATATTGCCTAAAGTCTGGGAGAGTTATGCCTCCTGCTTGGTTTTTGTTCTTTATAATTGCTTTGGCGATTCTGGGTCTCTTGTGGTTCCATATAAAATTTTGGATTGTTTGTTCTAGTTCTGTGAAGAATATCTTGGGTAATTTGATAGGGATTGCACTGAATCTGTAAATTGCTTTGGGTAGTATAGCCATTTTTACAATATTAATTTTTCTGGCCCATGAGCATGGAATATCTTTCCATTTCTTTGTATCTTCTTTGATCTCCTTGATTAATGCTTTGTAGTTTCCTGCATATAGGTCTTTTACCTCCTTGGTCAAGTTTATTCCCAGGTATTTGATTTTTTGGGGTGCTATTTTAAAAGGTAAAGTATTTTGGTATTCTTTTTCTAATATTTCATTGTTAATATACAGAAATGCTATTGATTTCTGAAGGTTAACCTTATATCCTGCCACTTTGCTGAATTTGTTGATCAGTTCAAGTAATTTTGGGATTGAGTCCTTGGGGTTTTCTATATAAAGTATCATGTCATCTGCATAGAGTGACAGTTTTACCTCTTCTCTTCCTATTTGGATGCCTTTTATTTCTTTTGTTTGTCTGATTGCTGTAGCGAGGACCTCTAGTACTATGTTGAATAATAGTGGTGAGAGTGGGCATCCCTGTCTTGTTCCGGATTTTAGTGGGAATGCTTTCAGCTTTTCTCCATTGAGTATTATATTTGCCATGGGTTTATCATAAATGGCTTTTATTATGTTAAGGAATGTTCCCTGTATTCTCACTTTGGTGAGAGTTTTGATCAAGAATGGATGTTGGACTTTGTCAAATGCTTTTTCTGCATCTGTTGAGATGATCGTGTGGTTTTTGACTTTTCTTTTGTTAATGTGGTATATGACGTTGATTGATTGGCATGTGTTGAACCATCCTTGTGCACCTGGGATGAATCCCACCTGGTCGTGGTGTATGATCTTTTTGATATGTTGTTGGATTCGGTTGGCTAAAACTTTGTTGAGAATTTTTGCATCTATATTCATCAAAGATATTGGCCTATAGTTCTCTTTTTTCGTGGTGTCTTTGTCTGGTTTTGGAATTAAGGTGATGTTGGCATCATAGAATGTCTTTGGGAGTGTTCCTTCTTCTTCAACCGTTTGGAAAAGTTTAAAGAGAATGGGTATGAGTTCCTCTTTGTATGTCTGGTAGAGTTCACTTGTGAAGCCATCTGGTCCTGGACTTTTATTTGTAGGGAGTGTTTTGATGACATACTCAATTTCATTTCTGGTGATTGGTCTGTTCAGTTGTTCTATTTCTTCCTGAGTCAGTTTTGGCAGGGTGTAAGTCTCTAAAAAGTTGTCTATTTCTTCTAGGTTAGCAAATTTGTTGGCATACAATTGTTCATAGTATTCTCTCATGGTTTTCTGTATTTCTGTAATCTTTGTTGTGACTTTTCCTTTTTCAGCTCTTATTTTGTTTATTTGGGTTTTTTCTCTCCTCTTCTTGGTGAGTCTAGCCGGAGCTTTGTCAATTTTGTTTACCTTTTCAAAGAACCAGCTCTTGGTTTTATTGATTTTTTCTATTGTTTTTTGAGTCTCTATTTTATTAATTTCCTCTCTGATCTTAATGATTTCCTTCCTTCTGCTGACTTTAGGGTGTTTTTGTTCTTCTTTTTCTAATTCATTCAGGTGGTGGGTTAGGTTGTCAATTTGAGATTTTTCTTCTTTTCTGAGGAAGGCCTGTAATGCTATGAACTTCCCTCTGAGTACTGCTTTTTCAGCATCCCATAGATTTAGAGTGGTTGTGTCTTCATTCTCATTTGTCTCAAGGTATTTTTTAATTTCCTTCTTGATTTCCTCATTGGCCCAATCGTTTTTTAGTAACATGTTGTTTAGTCTCCACGTAGTGTGTTTTTTCTCATCTCCTTTCCTGTGGTTGATTTCTAGTTTCATGCCTTTGTGGTCAGAGAAGATACTTGGAATAATTTCTACATTCTTAAATTTGTTGAGGTTAGCTCTATGCCCCAGTATGTGATCTATCCTTGAGAATGTTCCATGTGCACTTGAGAAGAATGTATATCCTGATTTTTTTGGATGGCAGATGGACCACCATGGAACCGGCGGAAGGAGGGGCTGGAGATTTTTTTATTTTTTAAACTGACCTATAATACTATATTAATTCCTATTATATAACATAGCAACTCAATTTCTATACATTTCAAAATAACCATAAGTTTTGTTATGATATGTCACCAAAGATATTACATAGTTACTTTGTTCCCCATACTGTACATTTTATACTCATGACTTTTTTTTGCAACTAGATTTTTTTTTTTTTTTTTTGCTTTTTAGGGCCATACTTGCGGCATATAGAAGTTCTCAGGCTAGAGACTGAATTGGAGCTATAGTTGCCAGCCCACAGCAACACAAGATCTGAGCCATATCTGTGACCTACACGACAGCTCATGGCAATGCCAGATCCTTAACCCACTGAGCGAGGCCAGGGATTGAACATGTGTCCTCATGGATACTAGTCAGGTTCATAACCTGCTGAGCCACAATGGGAACTCCTGCAACTAGAATTTTACCTCTTAATCTCCCTCACCTATTTCTTTCGTCCTCCAAACCCCTATCCTCTGGCAACCACCTATTTGTACCTGTAACTCAGTTACTATTTTGCTATGTCTGTTCATTTGTTATGTGTTTAGATTCTATGTGTAAGTGAAATGATATGGTATTTGTCTCTGTCTGACTTATTTCACTTAGCATAATACACTCTTGGTCTATCCATGTTTTTTCAAATGGCATTTTATTTTTTATGGCTTAGTAATATTCCATTATATATGTGTACCACATCTTCATGCATTTATCTATTGATATGCGCTTGGGTTCCTTCCATTTCTTGGTTATTGTAAATAATGCTGCAGTGAATATAGGGGTGCATATATCTTTTATCTTTTATGAGTATTAGTGATTTGAAATGTTATATTGGTTTTAGATGTACAACATAGTGATTCAGTATTTTTAATGATTGTACTCCATTTAAAGTTATTATAAAATATTGGCTATATTTCCCAGTGCTGTACAATATATCCATATAGTTTATTTTATACATAGTAGTTTGTACCTCTTAATTATCTACCCCTGTCTCACCCTCAACCCTTCCCTCACCATTGGTAACCACTAGTTTGGTCTCTGTATCTGAGAGTTTGTTTCTGTCTTGTTATATTTATTTGTTTGTTTTATTTTTTTTATATTCCACATAAAAGTGATGACATAGAATATTTGTCTTTCTCTGTATGACTTATTTCACTAAGCATGTTACCCTCTAGGTCCATCCATATAGTTGCAAATTGCAAAATTTCATTCTTTTTGATGGCTGAGAAATATTATATTGTATATATATACATGTATACACACACATACAGTCCATACCTTCATTGTCTGTTTTTATTTTGATGGACACAGGCTGCTTCTATATCTTGGCAATTGTAAATAATGCTGTTATGAACATTGGGGTGCATGTGTATTTTTGATTTAGTGTTTTTGTTTTCTTTGGATATATTCTCAGGAGTGGAATTGCTAGATCATATGATAGTTCGGTTTTTAGTTTTCTAAGGAACCTCCATACTGTTTTACATAGTGGAAAACATGGTATATAATGGTTCCCTTTTTTCCATGTACTCACCAACATTTGTTATTTGTGCTCTTTTCAATGATAATCATTCTGACATATGTGAGTTGATGGTCTCATTGTGGCTTTGATTGCATTTCCTTTAATGATTAGTGATGTCGACATCATTTCATGTACCTATTGGCCATCCATATGTCTTTTTTTTTTGTCTTTTTGCCTTATCTAGGGCCGCACCCATGCATATGGAGGTTCCCAGGCTAGGGTTCTAACAGGAGCTGTAGCTGCCGGCCTTCGCCACAGCCACAGCAACGTGGGATCCGAGCTGCATCTGCAACCTACACCACAGCTCATGGCAACGCTGGATCCTTAACCCACTGAGCAAGGCCAGGAATCAAACCAGCAACCTCATGGTTCCTAGTTGGATTCATTAACCACTGAGCCACCACGGGGACTCCCATATGTCTTCTTTGGAAAAATGTGTATTCAGGTCTTCCACTCCTTTATTTTTTGTTTTTGGCCATGCCTGTGACGTGTAGAATTTCCTTGGCCAGTGACTGATACTAAGCCACAGCAGTGACCCAAGCCACTGCAGTGGAAATGCCAAAGCCTTAATCCACTGTACCACAAGAGAATTCCCTTCTGCACCTTTAAAATTCAAGTTGTTTTTTTGATATTGATCTGTATGAGCTGTTTATATATTTTGGATATTAAACGCTTTTGAGTCATATTATTTGCAATCATTTTCTCACATTCAGTAGGTTGTCTTTTCCTTTGGTTAGTAGTTTCCTGTGCTGTACAAAAGCTTTTAGTCCCATTTGTTTATTTTTGCTTTTATTTCCTTTGCCTTAAGAGGTCCAAAAAGTATTGTTGCAGTTCATCTCAGAGTGTTCTGCCTATGCTTTCTTCTAGGAATTTTATGATTTCTGGTCATATATATATATGTCTTTAATCTATTTTGAGTTTATTTTAATATATAGTAGGAGAAAATGTTTCAGTTTTATTTTTTTATGTGGATGTCCAGTTTTTCTAGCACTGCTTATTAACTGACTGTCTTCTCCCCATTGTATTATCTTACCTCCTTTGTTGACAGTTAATTGACCATAAGTGCATGGGCTTATTTCTGTGCTCTCTTCTGTGTCCCACTGATCTGTTTTAGCTCCAGTGTCATATTGTTTTGATGATTGTCTCTTTGTATCATAGTCTGAAATCAGGGCGTGTGATACGTCCTGCTCTGCTCTTCTTTTCTCAAAATTGTTTTGTATTCTTTATCTGTTTTTTTCTTCTCTATATTTTCTTTGTCTTTTGTTTTTTGTCTTTTTAGGGCCGCACCTGTGGCATATGGAGGTTCCCAGCCTAGGGGATCTAATCGGAGCTACAGCTGCTGGCCTATGCCACAGCCACAGCAATGCCAGATCCAAGCTGTATCTGCAACCTACACCACAGCTCATGGCAATGCCGGATCCTTAACCCACTGAGCAAGGCCAGGGATTGAACCCACAACCTCATGGTTCCTAGTTGGATTTGTTTCCACTGTGCCATGATAGGAACTCCTCTTCTTTATATTTTCTAACTCTTGGCCAAAAGAGGGTATCATATAATGATCAAGGAATCAATCCAAGGAGATGTAACATTTGTAAATATTCATGCATCCAATATTGGAGCACCTAACTATCTAAAGCAAATATTAACAGACATAAGGGGAGAATCGGCAGTAACTCAATAATACTAGGAGACTGTGACACCTCATTTATGTCAATGGACAGATCATCCAGACAGAAAATCATTAAAGACTGGCTTTAAGTGACACACTAGACTGCATGGAATTAATAAATGTAAATATAGAGCATCCTCCCCAGAGCAGCAGAATACACATTGTTTTCAAGTGCCCATGTACCATTCTCCAGGATAGATAGCATGGTAGGCCACAAACAAGTCAATAAATTTAAGAAAATGGAAATCATATAAAGCTATCGAGCATATTTTCTGACTAGAATGCTATAAGACTAGCTATAAACTATAGGAAAAAAATGTGCAAAACCCACAAACATGTCGAGGCTAAACAGTATACTGCTAAACAACCAATGGATAACTGAAGAAATCAAATAGGAAATTAAAAAAAAAAACCCTGTAGACAAGTGAAGGCAAGAAACTGATCCAAAATCTATGGGACAAAGCAAAGGCAGTTCTGTGAGGGATGTTTTTAGGGATACAAGCTTACCTCAGGAAATGAGAAAAACTAATCTAGAAATGCTCATGTGGCACAGTGGGAACTTCTACATGCCATGGGCATAGCAACCCCCCCCCCCCGAACACACACATACAGGAACTGTAAAAGAAAAAAAAACACCCCCAAAGTTAAAAGAAGCAAAGAAATAAATATTTATTCAGAAATAAATGAAATAGAGACTAAAAAATAGATCAATGAAACTAAGAGCTGTTCTTTTTGAGAGAGATGAAATTGATAAACCTTTAGCCAGGCTCATCAAGAAAGAGAGAGCCTATTATCAATACAATCAGAAATGAAAAAGGAAAAGCTACAGTTGACACCACAGAAATTCAAAGGACCATAAGATGTTACTTCAATTATATGCCAGGAAAATGCACAATGTGGAAGAAGTTGACAAATTCCTGGAAATGTACACTCTCCTAAGACTGAAGCAGGAAGAAATAGAAATTGTGAACGGGCCAGTTACTAGCAATGACATTGAATCAGAAATAATAAAAAAAGCTACCAACAAAGAGTCCAGGACCAGATGGCTTCATAGGTGAATTCACCAAACATCTAGAGAACAGTCAACACCCATTCCTATAATGATAGATGACCATATATATATATATATATTATATATATATATATATATATATATATATACGTGCGTCCCTGAATTCTCCCCTGTCCTTATGCCAGTTCTACACTGTCTTAATTAATGTACTTTCATAATGTCTTGAAAACGTTACGTAAATTAGCCAACTTTGATTCTCTTCTGAGATAGTTTTACTATTCTAAGACCGTTTTATTTCCATGTAAATTGGAGAATCAGTAAGTAAATGTGAAGACTTTGTTTGGAATTGTGTTGTACTCACACATCAGTTTTGGGGGAGTTACTTTCTGTTCTGTTTCCTTTGGTTATATATACAAGTGGAATTGCTGGATCATATGATAGGTCTATTTTTAATTTTTTGAGGCACTTCCATATTGTTTTCCTTAGTGGTTGGACCAATTTACAGTCCCACCTACAATGTATAAGTCTTTCCTTTTCACCACATCCTTACTAGCACCTGTTGTCTCTTGCCTTCTTGATGAAAGCTGTTCTAACAGGTGTGAGGTAATAGCTCATTGTAGTTTTGATTTGCATTTTCTTGATGATTAGTGATGGTGAGCATCTTTTCATATACCTGTTGGCCATCCATATGTCTTCTTTGGAAAAATAATCTAGTTCTTTTGCCCGTTTGTAAAATTGGATTATTTGTTTTTTTCTTGTCAAATTGAGCTAAGTTCTTTATGTATTTTGGAATTACCCCTTATCTGATATATGGTGTGCAAAATTTTTCTGTCTTTGTATAGATTGTCTTTTCCATTTTGTTAATTGTTTTTTGATGTGCAGAAGCTATTGAGCTTGATATCCCATTTGCTGATATGTTTTCTTTTGTTGTTTGCCCTTTTAGCATCATGACCCAAAATTTATACTCAAAAGCAGTATCGGTGAGGTTCTTCCCTACATTTTCCATACCCTTAAATTTATTGAGCTTAGCTTTGTGCCCCAGTATGTGATCTATCCTTGAGAATTTTCCAAGTGCACTTGAGAAGAATGTATATTCTGACTTTTTTGGATGTTATGTCCTGAAAATGTCAATTAGGTCTAACTTTTCATATTGTGTCATTTAGGATCTCTGTTGCCTTATTGATTTTCTGTCTAGAGGATCTGTCCATTGATGTGAGTGGGGTGTTAAAGTCTCCTATTGTTGTATTCTCATCAGTTTCTCCTTTTATGTCTGTTAGGATTTATTGTAATTATCTGGGTGTAGTTATCCTATATTAGGGGCATATATATTGACTTTTATAATATCCTCTTCTTGAATGGATCCTTTTACCATTAAATAGTTTCCTTCTTTGTCTTTCTTTATGGCCTTTATTTTAAAGTCTGTTTTGTCTGATATGAGTATTACAACTCCTGCTTTCCTGTCTTGTCCATGGCATGAAATGTCTTTTCCCATTCCCTCACGTACAGTCTATATGTGTCCTTTGCCATAAGGTGGATCTCTTGTAGATAGCAGGTTGTAGGTTTTTGCTTTTTTTTTTATCCAGTCTGCCACTCTGTGTCTTTTGATTGGAGCATTCAGTCCATTGACATTTAAGGAAATTATTGATAAATATGTATTTATTGCCACTTTAAACCTTGTTTTACAGTTGTTTCTCCTTCCTTCCTCTGTTTGTTTGTTTCTTTGTTTCTTTCTTTCGCTGGATTATTTCTATTTATTTTATTCTTGTGTACTTTTCTTTTTAGTTTTTTGTGAATGTAATGTTTGATTTTGATTTGTGTTGGTTGCCCTGTTTTTTAAGTATGTTAGCCCCTTCTTGTATCTGCTTGCTTTAGCCTGATAGTCATAGAGGCTTCCCTACATTTTCTTTTAGGAGTTTTATGGTATCAGATATTGTGTTTAATTCTTTGATCCATTTTGAGTTAATTTTTCTGAGTAGCATGGGATAAGAGTTTCATTTCTTTGGTCTGCATGTGTTTCTCCAGTTTTCCTAGTACCGTTTGTTGAAGAGAGTATCCTTTCCTCACTGGGTTTTATTAACTCCTTTGTTGAATATTAGTTGACCACATATACCAGGGTTTAATTTTGGGCTCTCTATTCTGTTCCGTTGGTTGGCCTATTATTATTATTTTACAGTACCATACTGGTGTGTGTGTGTGTGTGTGTGTGTGTGTGTGTGTGTGTTATATGAGTTTCTGGTGTCCAGCACTATAATTCAACATCTGTATACACCACAGAGTGATCACCACTACAAGTCTAATTGCCATCCAGGACCATGCAGTTTGCTGCTCTTTTCCTGTTTTACTCACTTCACTTTCCTAATCCCTTCGCTTCTGATAAACAGTAGTCTAATTTCTGTATCTCTGAGGTGTTTGGGCTTTATTTTGTTGGCTTGTTTGTGGGTTTTTTTTTTTTTTTGGATTTCACATATGAGTGAAATCGTATGGTATCTATCTTTCTCTATTTGACTAATTTCATTAGCATAATACCTTCAAGGTCCATCCATGTTGTCATTGATTTCATTCTTTTTATGGCTAAGTATTCCATTGTGTATATATATATGTACTATATCTTTCTTATTTATTCATCCATCAGTGGACACGTAGGTTTTCATATCTTGGCTATTATGAATAATGCTGTAATAAAATAGGAGTGTGTATATATTTTATTTTATTTCATTTTTTTAGTTTTCTTTTTTTTATTAACAATGGATTTTATTTCAGTTATAGGTGTACAAAGATCATAAGTCAATTCGATAGATTTTGTGTCCCAAACCCACAGTGCATCCCCCCACCCCCCAGATTGTCTTATTTGAAAAACCAAGGTTTTCCAGAATCTGTGAGTCATTGTCTGTTCTTCAAAGAAGTCCATTGTGTCTCTTTAGTTTCCACATGTAAGCAGCAGCATTGGGTGTTTCTGTCTAATTGTCTGACTGGTTTCACTTCGTATGATAATTTCTAGGTTCATCCATGTTGCTATAAATGTTGTTATTCCGTTCCTTTTAATGGCTGAGTAATATTCCGTTGTGTGTATGTACCATATCTTCCCTATCCACTCCTCTGTCGATGGGCATTTAGGTTGTTTCCATGACCTGGCTTCTTCCCTCTCTAGCTGCTTTAGATGTAAAGTTAGGTTGTTTATTTGAGCTTTTTCTTGTGTCCTGAGGTAGGCTTGTATTGCTATAAACTTTCCTCTTAGAACTCCTTTGCTGCATCCCAGAGGTTTTGGAGTGTCGTGTCTTTGTTGTCATTTGCTTCTAGGTATTTTTTAATTTTCTCTTTGATTTCTTCAGTGATCCATTGGTTGTTTTCTTGTTTTTGTATCCATTCAGCTAGTCTATGTCTTTTGGTTGGGGCATTCAGTCCATTAATATTTAAGGTAATTACTGATATATATGTTCTTATTGCCATTGTATTAACTGTTTGGGGGTTTTGCTGATCTTTTTTTTTTTTTTTTTTTACCCTGCAGTTTTGATATAGGAGTCTATATACAAATGAGACTGTTTTAAGTTGTTGGTTTCTTAATTGCACGTGCGTCTCCAGTGACCTGCATTTGTGCTCTCTTCTCACGATTTCTGATTTTAGTAGCATAGTTGTGTATGGATGATTTAGTATCTT
>PVHT020000140.1:9079472-9139961 GCA_004024745.2 Catagonus wagneri | reverse complement strand
ATCATCTTCAGCATCAACAGTCTAAAGTCTCTTTCTGAGAGGCTGATAATCTCCTCATCACTGAGCTGTTTTTCTGGGCTTTTCTCTTTCTCCCTTATCTGAGTTAGAGTTTTCTGTCTTTTCATTTTTATAGGTTTTTGGTGTGGTGACCTTTTTGCCAACAATAGAGTGGTAGCCTCTCTTAGTTCTGGCGTTTGCCTCCCCTGTGGCTAAATTGTTATGGGCAGGGCTTGCTGTAGGCTTCCTGATGGGAGGGACTGGTGCCTGCCCACTGGTAGGTGGGATTGATTCCTATCCCTCTGATGTGTGGGGCTTTGTCTCTGGATGAGATTAGAGGCTGGCTGTGTGCCTGAGGGGTCTTTAGGCAGCCTGTTTACTGACAGGTGGGGCTGTGATCCCCCCTGGATTATTGTTTGGCCTGGGGCTTCTCAGCGCTGATGGAAGGGACCAGATTTTCCCAGAAATGGCCCCCTCCAGAGAAATGCAGGCTGATGAATGTTCCCGAGAGCTTCGCCTCCAATGCCCTTCCCCCAGAACAAGCCACAGTCACCCCTATTTTCCCAGGAGATCCTCCAAGAATTGCAGTAAGGTTCCACCCAGATTCCTCTGGAGACTGCTTTGCCCTGGGACCCAGTGCATGTGAAAGTCTGTGTGTGCCTTTCAAGGATGGGGTCTCTGTTTCTTCCAGTCCTGTGGAGCTCCTGCACACAAGCCCCGCTGGCCTTCAATGCCAGTTGCTCTGGGGGCTCTTTCTCCCTGTGCCCGATCCCCAGGCGTGGGGTTTTGACATGGGGCTCAGAACTCTCAGTCCTGTAGCTGAGTCTCTGTGTTGCAGTTACTTTCCAGTCTGTGGGGCTTCTCACCCGGGAGGTATGGGGTTGCTTCTATCGCGTAATCGCCCCTCCTACCTCTTGAAGTGGTCTCCTCTTTGTCTTCTGGAGTAGAATATCTTTTTTGGAAGTTTACAGTCCATTTGGTTGAAGGCTGCTTGGCATTTGGTTAAAGTTTTGCTGTTTTTCGGGAGAGAAGTTGAGCTCCAGTCCTTCTATTCTGCCATCTTAATCCAATCCAGGAGTATGTATATATTTTAAAATTAGTGTTTTTGTATTCTTTGTTTTCTGGATAAAAACCCTGAAGTGGAATATCTTGGTTGTATGGTAATTCTATTTTTAATTTTCTGAGTAATCACCATAGTGTTTTCCATAGTGGCTGCACCAATTTATAGTCCCATCAACAGTGGGACTTTTTCCACGTCCTCTCCAACATTTGCTATTTTTTCTTTTTGATAATAGTTATTTTAACAGGTATGAGATGATAACTCATTGTGGGTTTGATTTGCATTTCCCTAATAATTAGTTATGTTGAATATCTTTTCATGTGCCTACTGGCCATCTAATGTCTTCTTTGGAAAATGCTGTTAAAGTTCTCTGCCCGTTTTTTTAGTTGATTGTTTGATACTTTGTTATTTGAGTTGTGTAAGTTCTTTATATATTTTGGATATTAATCCCTTATCAGATATATGATTTGAAAATATTTTTTGTTTTACGGAAAATGTTAATATCTTATTATTAATAATATAATCATCTGATGCCAAAGAAATGAAGGTAATTTTGCAAAGTCAGAATTTTGGCAAACACATGAAATTTACCTTTTACTGTAGTTTTCTTTTTTTAAATACCTGTTGAATGAAGAGGAAACTATTGAGTGTCTTTTACATGCTAGGCATAATGTTGGCACTGAAGATATTGTTAGTATATTTAGAGTTGAATAGTTGCAGCAGGTATGTATGGCCCATAAAACCTAAAATATTTTCTCTTTGGCCCTTGACATAAAATGTTTGCTGACTCTTGTTCTAAATCTTACCTGTCACTCTTGGCAGTTTTGCTATGGATTGCTGGTCCTGTTCTCCAAGCCATAACCTGGCCAGATTTCTAGCAGGCTTTGCCTAATATTTTCTGTGGCATACCTCTTCATCGGTGGTGTACTTTTGACTCAGTTTAAAGTGATTAAGTTAATGGATGTGGATAAAAACAACCAACCAACAACTATTCTCAGTCCCCACCCAATGAAGTAACTTGATTTTTTTTAAATTAGGAAACAGCAACAACTATGAGTTAATTATATTTTCAAAAGAGAATTATAGAGGCATTTCAACTTAAAAGTTACCCATACTGTCTGACGTAGACATTTACAAATAAAATAAAAACTAGCAATACAGGGAGTGCCCACTATGGCACAGCAGGATCGGCAGCGTCTTAGGAGCACTGACATGTGGGTTCAGTCCCCTGCCTGGCACAGTGGGTTAGGGATCCAGCATCACCACAACTGCAGCTTATATAGAGACTGCGTCTCAGATCTGATCCCTGGCCTGGGAGCTCTATATGCCACAAGGCAGACAAAAATGGGGAAAAGAAAACCAAAACAAAACAGCAATACAGGAGATGCTCTCTGTTCAAGGAATATATAGCAAGTCTTTGTGGGGAAGGAAGTAGTTGCAGCATAGTTCTTGAATCTCCTTAGATTTTTATAAAACAGCAAAACTAGATAAAAAGACAAACGTATGGATGATATTTACAACAAAACCAATGGAAAAAGTATTTTCATGAACCCCCAAATACAAGCAGATGTGGAATAAGGCTTTTGTGTTATCAACATTTGCATGGGAGACAGTAGGGAAGCAATGGAGAATATCCGAATCTGAGAATGAGAGAACGCCAAAATAGTCACCAGGTGTTCATGGAAAACATAGCAGGCCAAGCTGAAACTGGAAAGCCTTTTGCCTGCTCTAGTTGTGGGTAGGTACAAGGGGTTGATGATGGGAACTAGAAGAACTGAAGCATCTTGCTCCTATCAACTTTTGAAACTTACCCACCATAATGACCTTCTAGGAGAGGTCCCCAACCTAAGAAGAACCTGTTGGGAGTGGTGGATGAGGATATTAAAGTGAAAGAGAGAGGATCCAGATAAAGTCGGGCTAGAGTAGAATCCAGAAGCCTCAGGAGGAATACTATAGTTTTATATCACACTAGTCCAAAAACATTTCTCTACAACTACTCCAGCATAGCTCCTTTGTAATTATTTCAGTCATCCTTAACATGTGATTTTACCAAAGACTTTGAATCTAAAACAAACAAAATTTCAAATTAGTAATTTTTAGTTATGAATGTGATAGGAAAAAGTCATCAGATGATGGCTAGGGCTGTTAATTTCCAACAAGACACTGAAATATTTCTTCTGATACACCAGGTATAAATCAGAACCTTCAAAAAACAGGGCAACTAATGAAATGCAATATAGAAGCTTGGGCGTTACATAGTCCTAAACCTCTGACAAATGCTAAGCAAAGCATCTTTCCTGTAAATTGAGTGGGTTTCTAGTATTACCATGTAGCTGAGCTTTCAAGAAACAGACACTCAAGCATATCATTAGTATATACCATCATGACTCTGGTTGCATTAATTATGCCTAAAAAGTTTAATACCCATCCAAGTCCAAAGATGGAAGAACACATAAATGGATATGGTAATTGGCAAGAGCAGACCGTAAAAGCACAGGCTGGCTGCGCTAGTGCAGCCCTGTGGAAGTTTTCTTCTACAGAGGCTGAGTTTAATCACTTTCCCTATTTGGAGTCTTCTGCAGATCCACACAAATTTTAAGACTGTTTTCTTTATTACTCTGAAGAATACCTTTGGTATTTTTATGGGGATTATGTTGAATCTGTAGATGGCTTTGGGTAGTATGGTTGTTTAACAATATTAATTCTTCCAAACTAGGAATGTGGGGTATCTTTTTTCCATTTCGTCATGTCTTCTTTGATTTCTTTGAGCAAAGTTTTGTGGTTTTCATTATGCAGAATTTTCACTTCCTTCATTAAATTTATTCCTAAGTATTTTATTGCTTTTGATGCTATTTTGAATGGGATGTGTATGGTGTGAAGATGTGTTTTGACTTCATTGATTTACATGCATCTGTAATACAGATTATGCCAAAGTTTATATTATTGCCATGATGTATTTTTACTTGTGCATTCCCCTCATTTATAGCAATGCGGATCTGATAGCTGTTGTAATCCTCGAACCTGTGTGCTGAAACCAAATGCACAATGTGATAGAGGATCATGCTGCAACAACTGTAGAGTAAGATTTAAGTTTATTAATATTTTCCAAGTATATAATGAATTATGTCTCTGACTTTAGAACACTTACTTAGCTGTAAAATAAATGACCTTTTATATAAAGAAAAAGATACTAAATTCAGGGTCATGTTTCAATTTTATGGATTAAAGCTGGACGTTAAACCTCTTCCTAATGGCATTGTTTTCTCTAATGATGTGTTCTTTTAAAACCTTGATTGAGGACCATTACAGAATTCTTTGATACAAAAGATCTTCATTAAAGAGGATTATTTTCATTCATTTTTTTATAAATATAAAATTTATTTTAATAAATATAAAAAATATTTGCATTTTTATAAATAAAAATTTTATTTTAGGTTGTGATGAGTACCTTTAGGTATGTAATTGAAAGACATAGCAGTTTTCCATAAATACATAAATAATAAAACTCACTAGATGTAACATTTATCTTTTTAAAAATTTTTTCATTTTTTTGACAAACCCTTTGTCAAGTGCTGACTTTCAACAGATTGCAGCGAGGGACCTCCTCTGTTATGTGTGAAACCTTGACACAGAAGCAGGTTGTCTAAGAATGGTTTAGCAACAGGTACCCCACAAGCGTACAGTGCTTGACAGGCTAGGGGGTGACTGCCTTTCCGGCCATGCCCTTGTCCGAGATGAAGGGCTCTCTTCACTTGACCCTGGTTCCAATGCTGTAACACTTTTCTTTTTTTAAAAAAATATTTTTATCATTTAAGAATTTTTATTGAAGTATAGTTGACTTACAATGTTGTGTTAATTTCTGCTGTACAGCAAAGTCATTTGGTTATACATATAAATATATCCTTTCTTTTTCAGATTGTTTTCCTATATAGGTTATCACAGAATACTGAGTAGAATTCCCTGTGCTATATATATAGTGGTCTCCATTGACCATCCATTCATTGTATGGTAGTGTGCATATGCCAGGCCCAAACCCCCAATCCATCCCTCCTCCCATCTGTCCCCTTTGGCAACCATAGGTTTGTTTTCAAAGTCTGTGATTTTGTTTCTGTTTTATAAATAAGATTATTTGTATTATTTTTCTAGATTCCACATAAGTTATATCATATGACAGTTGTTTTTCTTTGTCTGACTTAATTCACTTAGTATGATAATCTCTAGGTTGATCCACGTTACTGCAAATGGCATTTCATTCTTAAATTTTATTTATAGCTAATATTCCATTGGACATATGTATCACATCTTTCTCTCTCTCTCTCTCTCTTTTTTTTTTTTTGGCCATGCTCATGGCATGTGGAAGTTCCTGGGCGAGGAATTGAACCCAAGCCACAGTAGTGACAATGGTGGATCCTTAACCTGCTGAGCCACCAGGGAATTCCCATACCACATCTTCTTTATCCTTTCCTCTGTTGATGGACATTTAGGTTGCTTCCATATCTTGGCTATTATAAATAGTGCTGAAGTGAACATTGGGGGTGCATGTATCTTTTTGAGTTATGATTTGCTCTGGATATATGCCCAGGAGTGGGATTGCTATTCATATGATAGTTCTATTTTTAATTTTTTGAGAAACCTCCATACTATTTTCCAGAGTAGTTGTACCAATGTACATTCCCACCATCAGTGTAGGAGGACTCCCTTTTCTCTGTACTTTCTAGCATTTACTGTTTGTAGACTTCTTAATAATGGCTATTCTGGCTGGTGTGAGGTAATAGCTCATTTGTAGTTTTGATTTGCTTTTTTTTTTTTTTTGCCTTTTGTCGTTTTAGGGCTGCACTTGCGGCATGTGGATGTACCCAGGCTAGGGTACTAATCGGAGCTGTAGCCACCAGCCTATGCCACAGCCACAGCAACATGGGATCAGAGCCATGTCTGCAACCTACACCATAGCTCACGGCAACGCCGGATCCTTAATCCACTGAGTGAGGCCAGGGGTCGAACTTGCAACCTCATGGTTCCTAGTCAGATTCATTTCCGCTGAGCCACGACGGGAATTCCTGATTTGCCTTTTTCTAATGATTAGCGATGTTGAGCATCTTTTCATGTGCCTTTTGACCATCTGTCTTTGGAGAAATGTCTATTTAGATCTTCTGCCCACTTTTTGATTAGATTGTTTGTTTTTATGATATTGAGCTGCCTTAGCTGTTTGTATATTTCGGAGAATAATCCCTAGTCAGTTGCTTCATTTGCAAATATTTTTTCCCATTTTGTGGGTTGTCTTTTCATGTTTATGATCTCCTTTGCTGTGCAAAAGATTTTAAGTATAATTAGGTCCCATTTGTTTATTTTTGTTTTTATTTTCATTACTCTAGGAAGTGGATCCAAGAAGATATTGATGTGATTTATGTTGAAGAGTATTTTACCTCTGTTTTCCTCTAAGAGTTTTATGGTATCTGTCCTTACACCTAGGTCTTTAATCCATTTCGAGTTTATTTTTGTGTATGGTGTTAGAGAGCATTTTAATTTCATTCTTTCGCATTTAGCTGTCTAGTTTTCCTGGCACCACTTATTGGAGAGATTGTGTTTTTCCTGTAACACTTTTCAAATTCTATATGTTAGCACAAAATTTAAACTTCGAGTTATTATGCAAAGATCATTTGACTTAAAGGCCACATTTTATCTTATGTGATGAAGATATTGATTCCTATCCCCTATTTTCCTTTTCATTTCTCCCATCATATTTGTGACAGATCGTCACATGAGAGCCCCTCTATTGAATAACCTGCCACTGGTTTTCTGTTCTTTACTGTCCTTGACTGATGCAGTTTTATGTTATTTTTCTTCTAGAATCTTATCATGTGGCTAATTCTTATCTCTGTGATTTTTAGTGTCAACTGGAAATTAAGAAGTATGGGATAGATACCCAGTTAACATTCTTCCTACAAAATTTTGGTATACATGAAAGTGTTAATTAACCATAGGATAATTCAGGAGAAAGATCGCAATTGGGTTTCTTCTTTTTCAAAGACTTCTGTAGTTGAACTGCTTCCTTAATCTCCCTTGGTTTCTCACTATTCATTCTCAGTTATTTAGGTTTCATGTTTTCAAATTACAGATATTCCGTACTTATAAACTATGATTTGAATAAGTATATTTTATTTGGAAATTATCAAAATTATACAATTTTTATGCAAAAGGAATAATTATTCCAAACTGAAAGCTGTTTTTCCTCCCTGCCACTAAATGCTAACAAAACTTAGGCTCTCCTCATATCATATTTATGTTATACTTTTCCTTGTACAAATACTTTATCTTCTATTTTGGTTTATAATTCTCAATTTTTTTAAGTATAATTATCATTATGCTTTATACAAAGAAGATACTAAGAGATGTTAATGAATAAGTACATCATCAAACTATAAATGTATTTAGGACCATTTTGAAATATATATTGATAAACACAATATTATATACAGTGCTTTCATTTTTACATTTTAATTTCTACTAGTTTCTGCAAGCAGGTACTACATGCAGGCCCATTGCACATCCTGAATGTGATATTTCTGAGGCTTGTAATGGGAGCTCAGGAAGCTGTCCACCTGATGTAACTATACATAATGGACACTCATGCAAAAAAAATAAAGCCTTTTGTTTTGATGGAGATTGCCATGATCTTGATGCACGTTGTGAGAGCATATTTGGAAAAGGTAATATTGTTTTGTAATATCTATGTAGTTGGACCTAAATATTTTTATTAACATTACCAAGACAATGGATAATTAGATGTATTTATATTCTTTATTCTATTTAACATCTCTGTTTTTTATTTTTTGAACTTAAGATATAATTGACAAAAAATATGTTTAAGGTGTATGACTTAATATTTTGATATTTACACACACATTGTGCAATAATTGCCTCTGTCAGCTGCTTAACATAGTCATTGCATGTATATATATATGCATACTCAGGAATTGGCTTGCTGGACCATAAGGTAGTACATTTAAATAGCCTATCTACTGTTTTCCATGATGTTTGTACCAATATTCATTCTTAAAAAGTCTATAAAAGTTCTCTATAAAAGTTCTCTATAAAAGATAATACTTATCTTTTGCCTTACTGATAACAGCTGTCCTAAAAAAGTGTGAATTGTGGTTTTGATTTGCATTTCCCTGATGATTAGTGAGCCCCTTTTCTTTTATCTGGTAGTCATTTATATATCTTTTATTTCGAGAAATGTCAATTTAAGCCATTGTTATTTTTGAATCTGTTTTTCTTTGTTATTGAGGTATATGTGTTACATACTTTGGAGATAAATCCTTTATCAGATATACGGTTTACTAGTATCTTCTCCCATTTGGTAGTTTCACTTTTTGCTTTGTTGATTGTTTCCTTTGCTGAGTTTTTAGTTTTATGTATTCCCACTTATCTGTTGTTGCCTGTGTTTTTATGTCATTTCCTGAAAAATGTTGTCCAAATCAGTGTCCAAGAACTTTCTTTCAGTGTTTTCTTCTACTAGATTTATGGTTTCAGATTAGTTTAAGTCTCCTTGACCACTAGCTTTATCGAGATATTATTGACATATAACATGCTGTAAGTTTACGGTGTACAGCATATTGATTTGGTACTTTTATGTATTTCAGAATTATTACCACCTTAGTGTTAACTTAGTGTTAGCATAGTGTTAACTTAGTATTCATTTTTCATGGTGAGAACACTTTAGATCTACTTTCTCTGCAACTTTCAAGTATATAATATGGCACTATTAAGTATAAGCACCATGCTGTACACTAATTCCAAGAACTTATTTTACTCTTAACTGGGAGTTTGTAATCTTTGACGAACATCTCCCATTTGACACCACCATCCCAGCCTGTGGTAACCATTTCTCTATTCTTTCTTTCTCTGAGTTCAGTAAGTTTCCA
Organism: Catagonus wagneri; assembly: GCA_004024745.2. NCBI lineage: Eukaryota > Metazoa > Chordata > Mammalia > Artiodactyla > Tayassuidae > Catagonus > Catagonus wagneri. The sequence continues at coordinate 9,130,979 of PVHT020000140.1, read as the reverse complement.
CATCTAAGTGGTATCATGGAGTACTGTCTTTCCCTGTCTCACTTATTTTACTTAGCATAATGCCCACAAGTTTCATCCATGTTGTAAATGACAGGATTTCTTTCTTTCTCATGACTTTAAGAATATTGATATCTCATCTCTCATTTTCATTACCCATTAAAATCCTGTCAGAAAGGGGAAATTTTTCCATCCTGCTTAACCTCCTCTAGTTCCATTGCCTCATCAAATAATTAAAATGTCATAAGATAGATTAACTGGAGAAATAAAATTTTAGTTCATACATATGAGAACCCCACATACACATGAGGGAGTCAGAGACCCCATATACATAATATTCAGAGACAGGTAAAGTGAATTGTATATGCCATCCTGAGCTAAGTAATGAGATTGGAGCCTGGAGCTTTCAAGGACAGGGGTGTCATTCACAGGACCAGAAGGCGAATAGATGTTTGGTAATTAGATCTTTGCCCTGCCATGCAGTTAGGGCCACTTAGATAGATTTATCTCTGATAATAACTCTTCTTGGAAAAATCCCTAATTTAAATTCTTCTAGGTAGTTAAGAAAAAGGTAGTAGTTTCTCTTGAGCCTGCAGGGCCTTGATTGCCTTCAGCTCAAAATAATCCATATGCCAAAGTGGTCCATCATGGGGAGGCCTGTTCGAACTCCTGCAATCCAATAGACACTTAGGTTGTTTCCAGATCTTACCTGTTGTGAATAATGCTGCAATGAACATGCGTATGCAGCTATCTTTTTGAGATCCTGTTTTCATTTTCTTTGGATATGAAGTAGACTGGAAGTGTAATTGCTGGATTCATAGGGTAGTTCTATTTTTACCTTTTTGAGTAACATCCATACAGTTATTCATAGTAGTTGTACCAATATACATTCCCACCAACAGTGCACAAATGTTTCATTTTTTCCATGTCCTCATCAACATTTGTTATCTCTTGACTTTTTGTTGAAAGCCAATCTAAGTATGAGATAATATGTCATTCTGGTTTTAATTTGCATTTCTCTAATGATTAGTGATGTTGAACACCTGGTCATGTACCTGTTGGCCATTTGTATATCCTCTTTGAAAATAGTCTATTCAGCTATGTTACCCATTTTACAATCAGATTTTTCTTATTGGCTTCAATGAATTCTTTATATATTTTGGAGGTTGTTATTATCAGGTGCATAATTTGAAATATTTTCTTCTGTTCCATAGTTTGCCTTTTTTTTATTGTTTATTTTGCTGTGCATAAATCTTTTTAGCTTGATCAACTTCACTTTTTTTTTTTTTTGGCATTTATTGCTAATGATTTTGGTGTCATCTCCAAAAAGTCATTACCAGGACCAATGTTAAGGATCTTTTCCCATTTGTCTTCTATATATTTTATGGTTTCAGTTTTTAAATTTAAGCTTTAGTCCATTTTGAGTTCATTTTTATGAGTTGTGTAAGATAGTGGTCTAATTTCATTCTTTTGCACTTAGCTGTCCAGTTTTTCCAAAGCAGTTTAATGAAGAGATAGAGATTCTCTTTTGCCCATTGAGTATTTGAGGCTTTCTTGTCAAGTATTAATTGACCTTATATGTGAGAGTTTGTTTCTGGGCTCAAACTTTTTTCCATTGGTCTATGTGCCTATTCTTATGCCATCACATACTGTTTTAATTACTATAGCTTTGTTGTATAATTGTAATAAGGAAATGTATATCTCTAGCTTTATTTTTTCTCAGGATTGCTTAGGCTATTCAGGGTATCTTTTTATTCTATACAAATTTTAGGATTTGTAAATATTTCTATGAAAAATGCCATTGGAATTTTTTAGGGGTAGCATTGACTCTATAGATGGCATTGGGTGATATGGACATTTTAATATATTAATTCTTTTGACCCATGAACACAGAATATCTTTCCTTTTATTTATATCTTAGATTTCTTTCATGGAAGTCTTGTAGTTTTCAGGCTACGCATCTCTTACTTACTTGATTAAATTTATTCCAGAGTATTATATTGATTTTGATGCTTTTTTTTTTTAAGCCCACATCTGTGGCATATGGAAGTTCCCAGGCTAGGAGTCGAATTGGAGCTGTGGCTGCCAGCCTACATTACAGCCATAGTAACGCAGGATCTGAGCCACATCTGCTACCTACAGCAAGCTCACAGCAACACCAGATCCTTAACCCACTGAGCAAGGCCAGGGATCGAAACCACATCCTCATGTATACTAGTTGTTTTGTTACTGCTGAGCCACGACGGCAACTTCTAATTTTGATGCTATTTGGAATGGCATTTAAAAAAATCTTCAGCTCTTTTGTTATTAGTGTACATAAATTCAACTGATTACTATATATTGATTTTCTATGCTGTAACTTCACTTAATGTGTTGATTAATTCTAACAGCCTTTTGGTGGAATATTCAGGATTTTTTCCTATACAAGATTATATTGTCGGGGAGTTCCCGTTGTGGCTCAGTGGTTAATGAATCCGACTAGGAACCATGAGGTTGCAGGTTCGATCCCTGGCATTGCTCCGTGGGTTAAGGATCTGGTGTTGCTGTGAGCTATGGTGTGGGCTGCAGACATGGCTCGGATCCAACATTGCTGTGGCTGAGGTGTCCGCCAGCAGCTATAGCTCCGATTAGACCCCTAGCCTGGGAGCCTCCATATTGCCACGGGTGTAGCCCTGAAAAGACAAAAAATATTATATTGTCTATAAAACAAAGACAGTTTTATTTCTTTGTTTCTGATTTGGATGCCTTTTATTTCTTTTTCCTCCCTAACTTCTCTTGCTACAAATTCTAGTACTATGCTGAATAGAAGTGGTGAGAATGAACACCCTTATGTTCTCAATGTTAGAGAAAGAAAATTTAACTTTTTACAGTTGAGTATAGTGTCAGCTGTGGATTTATTATATATGACCTTTATTGTATTAAGATCTGTTCCTTCTATACTTAATTTGTTGATCGTTTCTTTCATGAAAGATGTATTTTGTCAAATGCCTTTTCTGCATCTATTGGGAGGGTCATATGATTTTTTTAGTTCTTTCATTGTTTTAATGTGATGTATCACATTTGTTGGCTTGCATATATTGAACCATCCTTGAATTCAGGGATAAATACCATTTTACCTGATGGTGTTTGACCATTTTAATGTTCTATTGAATTTGGTTTGTTTTAGTATTTTATTTTATTTTTTTGGTTTGTCAGTATTTTGTTGAGAATTTTGATGTCTGTATTCTTCAGGGATATTGCTCTGTAGTTTTCTTTTCTTGTATGTTCTTATGTGGCTTTGGTATCAGAGTAAAGTTGGCCTTGTAGGATGATATTGGAAGTGTTCCATTTTCTTCAATTTGTTGAAAGAGTTTGAGAAATATTAATTCTTCTTTAAATGTTTGGTATAATTCACCAGGAAAAACCATCTGACTGGGGCTTTTCTATATTAAGAGGTTTTTGATTACTGATTAATTCTCCTTACTAGTAATTAGTCTGTTCTGATTTTCTATTTCATCATGATTTATTCTTGGGTCAGTTGTCTGTTTATGAATTTATTCATTTTTTCTAAGTTATCCAGTTTCTTGGTGTATAATTGTAATACTCTGTAATGGTCCTTTGTGTTTTTATGTATATATTTCCATATATTGGCATGTTTTCCAACTGTTATTAATTTCTAGTTTCATACCATTGTTGGAAAAGACATTTTGTTAGATTTCAGTCTTACATTTGCTCAGACTTCTTTTATGCTGTATCATAAGCTCTACCCTAGAGAAATGCTCCATGTGTGCTTGAGAAGAATGTGCTTTCATCTATGATTGAGTGGAAGGTTCTCTATGTCTGTTAGGTTTTTGTTTATGTTTACCATGAGACTCAGATAAAACATATGTAATAGTTTATTTTATGCTGATAACAATTTAACTTTGATTGCAAACAAAACTACCATTTTTTCTCCTACTTTTATGTTTTAATGTCAGAATTTATATATTTTTGCAATATGTATTCACTAAGAAATTATTGTAGATATTGGTATTTTTAATACTTTTGTCCTTTAACCTTATACTACAGTTATATAGTTACTATGCGATTGTATCACAGTTTGAGTATTATGAATCTGACCATATCCTTGCCTTTACCAGTATGCTGTATATTTTTGCTTTCATGTTACTTATTAGCTCCTTTCATTTCAGCCTGTTAACTCCTTTCAGCATTTCTTGTAAGGCAGGTTTAGTTGTGATCAATTTCTTTTGCTTTTGTTTATTAGAGAAAGTCTTTATTGCACCATAATTTCTTAGGGACAACTTTGCTGGATAAATTATTCTTGGTTGGCAGTTTCATTCTTCTAGAACTGTGAATATATCATCCCATTCTTTCTTCTCTTCATGAATTTGTGGAAATTTTAGCTTTTAATTTATTTTATTTTTATTTTTTGGTCTTTTGGGGGCCATACCCACAGCATATGGAAGTTCGCAGGCTAGGTGTCCAATCCGAGCTGTAGCTGCCAGCCTACACCACAGCCACAGCAGTGTGGGATCTGAACTGTGTCAGCAACATACACCACATCTTATGGCAATGCTGGATCCTTAACCCACCGAGTGAGGTCTGGGATCAAACCTGCATACTCATGGATACTAGGTGGGTTCGTTAACCACTGAACCCATGACGGGAACTCCGAATTTGTGGAAGGTTTAAATTGGCTCTGTCTGCATATTAGAAAAATTTAGGATTGAAAATTGCCTCTTTCAAGAAAAATATTTAGAAGGCCACAAGACAGAACTGTTGAAATTAGTGAGGTAACATCTGACACATAATTTGGGAGATACCACAAAGGGGTTTGTTTTAAATATTAATCTTTAAAAATCCCTATGGATTCAAATAGGATACATTTAATTCCTATTGGAGGTTTTGATTTTAGATGTCGGACTCCTTAAGGAAGATACCTCATGGGGTGTGTTCCCCAGGTGTTGGTTGTTTCATTTATTCACCTTAATTGGATAAGGCATTCTTCAAGCACTGGAAACCCTGTGATGGACAAGACAAAAAAAGATTCGTATTCTTATGGAGGTTATATTCCATTGAAGGCCTCAGGTATAAACAAGAAAAATTAGTAAATAAATAAACACAATTGTTTCCATTAGTGGTGAATGTTATGGTGACAGAAAAATCTCCCAAATAAAGCAGCATCAATAGTAACAACAAACAGAGTGATAGGACAAAGATTCATCATGAAGGTGAGGGTGTTTTAGATAGGGTGTTCAGAGATGGTTTCTATATGGAAGTGAAATTTGAATAGAAACTTGAATACCGAGGAACCAGCCAAGAAATGATCTTGGGAAAGAGCATTTCAAGCAAAGAAATGCAGCAAATGTTATCCTACTGAGTTAGGAATGAATTTGGTGCATTCAAGGATGAAAGAAGGACAGTGTGGCTGAAATGTAGTGAACAGGGTTGAGTAAGGATCATGGTAAGAAAACTGGATTTTATTCTTAGTGTAATGGCATACTATTAGAGATGTTTAAGTAAGAAGTTGATGTATGAATTTTGTTCTTAAAAAGATCACTCTGAGTTTTGATATGGAGAAGGTACTGTGGGGAGTGGAAAGTAGAAATGAGGAGTTGATTAGAAGGTGGTGGTAGCCTCTTAGAAGAGAACTGATGATAGCTCAGGCTAGAGTGGTAGCTGTGGAGAAGATGAGAACTGGTCATGCTCAGGCTGTTCTTAGAAAGCAGTGTCACTAAGACTTGAATTAGTTGGTAGAGGTAGGAATGAGAGAGGAAAAGGAAATCAAGAATTGTTCCTAAGTTTTGGCATGAACATTGGCTGGCTAATGGTCCTATAAGGAAGTCTAGAATATAAAACAGTTTATTTTTAGGATGTGTTAAGTTGCAGATGCCTATTAGTCATGAGACAAGATGTCAGGTAATGAAAGCTAAAACTTTCACTAACATTTCAGTGGCCACCTTTATTCCAAATGAGATGATGTGGCCCTTTAGTCATCTAATAGTAGTCAAGGGAATATAACATCAAACTCCCTACTATGCATTGCTGTTTATGAATTTTGTAAATTATTTGCAATAATTTTCCAACATTTACTGACCTAGTACCATCCATGCACAACTATCTGTGAAAGTCTGTCTGCTCTTTTATTGTGGCATCTTTTATTGTGGATAATAGAGGAAATCTAAATACACTGTTTGGACCGTTGAAGAGCAAATTGTCTTACTTTGTAGCCTGGTTAGTATACTGGATTTAAGGAAATATTTGACATGTGATTTCACATTTTCAAAATGTTACTCCTCTGGTGTTTCCACATCATCCATAAAAACCCAGACTGAGTTGAGATAAAGTCCCTAACACTAATGAGAAAGGGAGAAATTAATAATAGGGAAAAATTAATAATAGGGCTCATTGGTACCCTTAGAAGCAATAGATGGACTAGTAAAAAAAGGGAGAAATTAATAATAGGGCTCACTGGCACCTTTAGAAGCAATAGATGAACTAGTAAAAATTAGGATGGAGGAAGAACATTCCTAACCTCGTATTCTCAGATTCACAGCTGAACTGATTAAGCATTAACCATTTTCATGTTAAATGTACGATCACTTTTGATGGCCTGTTGTTTTAAAATGGTGGAAGGAGAATTAGGAGAAGGTGAAAAATTAAAAGTAATAGTGGGAAAAGTGTAAATCACAGAAAGGGCTGATAAACAGGAGAAACTTTGATCTTAAAATGGAGAAGGATTGGATGGGAATTAAGAGTGACTAAATAAATGTCATCTTAATTCTCACAACAATCCACTGAGGTAGATATTAATATCTACCTTTATATTTTATAGATGGGCAATCAGAATTAGGATGGTTCATTTTGGAGAAGGCAACTGTGCTAGGTAGAATTCTAAGATGGCCCTGTGCTCTTCTGGTATACATTTCTTGGATAATCCCCTCTCTGAGTTGGGGGAGAACCATTGGATATATGATGGGATATCATTCCCATGATTAGATTATGTAGTAAATATGAAGGAATTTTTAAGGTGTAATTAAAGTCTATAATCAGTCAACTTTGAATTAATTGAAAGGGAGATGTTCTGAGTGGGGTGTCATCTAATCATGTAAGCCCTTAAAAGATGGGAAATGTCAGAAAGATTCTCTTGCTGGCTTGGAAGAAATAAGCTGCCATGTTGTGAGGTGAGCCATATGTCAGGACCTTAGGGGACATTGTAGGGGCCAAGAGCCCTGGCAGATAGTAAGAAAATAGAGCAATGGCTAGAAAAAAAAAAACAGAGAGAGAGACTGGAAGAGGACTCCAGACTCAAATGAGACTATAACCCCAGCCATGAACATTATTTCATCCTAGTGAGACCTTGAACAGAGAACTTTGCTGGACTTCTAACTTAGAAAAACTGTGACATGTGTTCTTTTAGGTTACCGAGATTTCAGTACTTTTTTAAGATACAGTGATAAAAATATAGTTATGAAGGAAAAATAGGTAAATACATATGTTGGCAATTTTATCCCCTCATTTTAGAATTTCTGAAGATATGAGGTTTCTTCAATGAGATTTTGTTATAGACCTGACTTTTTTTTTTTTTAATAAATTCCTACTCGGAATCTAGGGGAACAAGTACAGTTTCCTTGTGTTATCTTTTTTTTTTGTCTTCTTTCACATGGCCCTCTCAAGGCTTGCACATCTATAACTCTCCCATACTCTCATAATATCTTTTGTGATGAAAACGAATGAAAATGAAGTTAAAAGGAGAAATAACCATGAGCATTACTTTTCACTTTAATTTTTTTCTCTTTTCTTACAACTTCACTAGAAAACTTTTGAATAGATTATGATAATAGAGAAAAAGGTAAAAGAAACACAAGTATACGAGGAAATCAAGGAAGATGGAAAATAAATGAAGGTTTAATCCAGATATATTTCTAACTTTGACAGGTTCAAAGAATGCTCCATTTGCCTGCTATGAAGAAATACAGTCTCAAAATGATAGGTTTGGGAACTGTGGTAGAGAAAGAAACAGATATAAATTGTGTGCATGGAGGTATGCTACGCAAATATTAAAGATTCTGGTTCTATAAGATTCTATTTTTACTTTTTTTCTTATATATTCATTCATTCCAGTGGTTTCAAGTATCACATGTGTATAGGAGTGAATCTGAAATCACAGTCTCTAGTCTTGACATCTTTCCTGTGCTACAGGCTTATTAAATTTCAATCCAAATTTCAAATATTTATATGTAGTTGATCGTTAGGCCCCTTGATCTGATCTAAGATTAAAACTAGTAATAGCTGTTGCACCTTTCCTCTCTGAACATACTCATTTAAAAAAAAGTAAAAATACTACCCTCCATCCACAAAGGCTACTCATTGTCTATAAAATGAAGTTCAATTTCCCCTGCATCTGAAGAGTCAGTTCTTGATATTTCAGTCATGAATTCATTTAACAAATATTAAGAACCTACCACATGCTGGACATTGGACTAGATACTAGTTAGCAAAGCATACATGACCCAGTACTCATGGACTTTATAGACTGGTAAACATACCGTGTAATTTTATGCTTCCTTCATTTGCTTATGCTGTTACTTTTGTTTAGAAATACCTTACTCTGCCTGTTGAAATCCTACTAATTTGTAAGCTTTGACTTATATGGCATCTTCTCTATGGGGTTTCCCTAACTGCTGAGTTAGAATATATCCTCATCTTACAACTCTGTAAGGATTTGCTTATTTCATTTGTTGCCCTTTTAATGGGATTTGTATCACATTTAGTATTAGACTGTAAGGTCCTTGAGGGTGGGGGTCACAACCTATATTTGTCTTTCTGCCTGTCAGAGGGATAGAAAATGCTTGAGTGAATTGTTTATTTGACAATAAGTATACCAGTCTGCATACTGAATTAAAAAAATCATTAGTAACATTGAAAGATAAGTTCCTATCAACGGCTTTACTTTTTACTTTAAACATTAGCAATATTTAAATATTATGTTTTCCTTAGATATATTACCTTAAATGGAGAACCACTCTTTATTTTTTATTTTGTCAAAGCAAAATAAAGTATTCCTCATAAATGCTTAATGTTTAATAATCTTATGATTTTGTTATGTTTGCAGGAATCTTATTTGTGGAAAATTAATTTGCACTTACCCTTCTCAAACTCCTTTCCTTCAAGAAAATGCTTCTGTGATTTATGCTTTTGTACGAAATGTTGTATGTATAACTATTCACTACACACTTGCAAAAGGTTTAGAAGATCCAATGATGGTCAAGAATGGCTCTATTTGTGATGATGGGAGGGTAAATGACTTAAAATCTATTTTTTAAATTTAGTTTTATTAATTTCTTTAATAAATATTTTCATTTAAATATGAAATTGCAGTTCATTTATCGTGCTATATAACCTTAAATATTTGAGTAAAGAAAAAATGAATAAGCTTCAATTGGTCTCTGAGGGAAATGGGAGTATTTGATTCCCTTTAGAATTTCAACATTGTGAGCAAGAAAACTCCAAGGGTTTGGGGGCTGGAATGGGGAGGAAGGAAATCTTGGGAATACGTATCCTTTTAGTTAAATATTCCATAACATGGAAATTCACTTTTATTCTTGGAGAAGAAAGAAGAAATCCCGCATAGCATATGTCTCTTTGTGGCCCAGTAGATAAGAGCAAAACCTAGGTGGGGCTGCTAAGAATCAATCTTCACCTCTTATTTTTTTGTGATTTTGCAAGTTACCTAGCAAACTGAGATATCGCAAGTAAAGGGATAATAATAACATTTACTCTATGGAGTTATTGCAAAGATTAAATGAGATAATAATATAAAGTGCTTAGCAACATGCCCAGCACATAGTAACAGCTAAATATAGGTGGGCTATTATTATTGATTGTTATTATAATTTGTTATTTATGATACCAACTCAAATCTGGAGAACACACAGTGGGAATAAATTTACTTCTAAATCTCATTTGAAGGATCAGTCATCTTTCCTAGAACTTACAGACTGGCTTTGGAGGGGAAAAGACCTTCACTTTTGAGTGGGTGCAAGCACACCAGCTGGGTGGGGTGCAGTGGATCTAACTTGTGGGGATACAACAGTGTCTCTGGCTCCAGGAGGGCACAGTGGCATGGACTCTGGGCCTTTACATCAGGTGTGATCAGCATTGATAAAACTGCTGTCTTCCTTGGTAGCTATCATTGTGGGTACCTGAGGTGGAGTGTTGAATCCTCCCCCCTTATCAGCATCCCCACCAGTGTGATATATTTGTTGCGAATGATAAACCTGCATTGACACATCATCAACACACCAAGAAAATAATTTGCAGAAGTGTTCACTCTTCTTGTTGTACATCCTGTTAGTTTCTGACCTATATTATTTTCCTTCTCTCCAAAGAACTTCTTTTAACATGTCTTGCAAGGCAGCTCTACTAGTGATAAATTCCCTCAATTTTTTTTGTTTGAGAAAATCTTTTTTTCCTTCCTTCACTTTTGAAGGATAATTTCATAGTATATAGAATTCTAGGTTGGGGATTTTTTTCTGTCAGTGCTTTAAATATTTTACATGCATTCTCTTCTGACTGCCTGGTTTCTAAGTCAGATATAGTTCTTATCTTTGATCTTCTATGCGTAAGGTGTTTGTTCTTTTAATTCTTGCTTTTCTCAAGATTTCGCCTTTGATTTTCAGTGTGAATATGGTATGCCTAGATGTAAGGGTTTTTTTTTGGAATTTATCCTGCTTATTGTTTTCCTAGCTTCCTAGAACTGTGGTTTGGTGTCTGACATTAGTTTAGGGGAAATTCTCACTCATTACTGTTTAAAATATTTCTTTTGCTCCTTTTTATTCTGGTATTTTCATTATGTATGTGTATACATTTTGTAGTTGTCCCAAGGTCCTTGGATATTGTTATTTTTTTCAGTATTTGTTCTCTTTTGCTTTTTACTTTTTAGGGATTCTATTGATATATCCTTCTAGCTCAGAGTTTCTTTCCTCAGCTATGTCCAGTATACTAATAAGCATTCTTAAATTTTGTGACAGTGTTTTTTTTTTTTTAATTCCAGCATTTATTTTTGTTTTTTTCCTTTAGGATTGCTCTCTCTTTGCTTCCACTACCCATCTATTTTTGCATGCTATCTTCTTCATCTATTACCACTCTTTACATATTAATCGTAGTTAAACTCCTTGTCTGATAATTCCAGTATCCCTGATGTGTCTGGTTCTGATACTTGCTCCATTTTTCAAATTGTGTTTTTTTGGCTTTTAATATAACCTTATTTATTTCCTGTGAGGCAAGCATGATAACCAGATACAAGATGTGCTGTAAATAGACTTTAGTAATGTGGTGGTGAGGTGTTGGGGGGGACGGATTTAGTCCTGTAATTAGGTCTTGATCTTTCAGTGAGCCTGTGCCTCTGGACTGTGAACTTTACAAGTGCTTCTCAGGTCTTTTCTCCTCCCTTAGAGGGGCAGGATGGCTGGAGTGGGCTGCAGCTGGGTATTTACCTTCTCACACATAGAAGGGTAGAGCTGACTGAAATTGGGTATTTCCCTTCTCCCAGATCACTTAGACTCTAATAAAATACCAGCAGGTTAGGCTCTAGTTAACTAGGTTCTCCTGAGGGCAAGCTTTGTTTAGAACAAAGTCCTCTGGCTGTTTCAAAACAGTTCCTTCTCCCCTCCTCCTGCCACAAAACAAGATAATTTTTCTCTAATATTTACTGTGAGAACCTGGTTGAGCTCCTGGATGTACATCTCACAAAACTATGGTGGTCCCCCATGACTGGGTGCCTCTCTCAGAGTTGTCCACATTGAGCCTCCGATACTTCATCAATTCTAGTTCAGGCTTTCCTACCTTGGCAGGTACCCAAGGTGGTTTCCACTTGTGAATCTTGCTCTAGTGACCCCCTGTGTTTGCTTGTGTGTCTCCACTTGGGATTGCGATATGCCGTAGGTCTTCACTTCTATTATGGATTCTAGAAGAGTTGTTGACTTTTTTTTAATTTGTTTAACTTTTTATCTGTTGTTAGGACAGAGTGGCAACTTCCAAACTCATTACATGGGAAATCAAACCAGAGCTTGAATCATTTCTTTAATTTATTTCAAAAGTAGATTTTATTATTATTATTATTTTGCCACACCTGCGGCATATGGAAGTTTTGGGGCTAGGGATCGAACCCGTGCCACAGCAGTGACCCAAGTCACAATAGTGACAATGCCAGAACTTTAACCTGCTAAGCCACCAGGGAGCTCCATAGACTTTATTTTTTAGAGCAGTTTTAGGTTCATATCAAAAGTTGCAGAAAGTAAAGGGAATTCCCATATACCATTTACCACTGAATGAGTACAGACTCCTACACTAGACACAACCCTACAATGACACGTCATTTTCACTTAAAGTCCATACTTTACAGTAAGACTTACTGAAAATTCCAAAATATTTGTAGCTTAACCTACACATCTCTAAATAACACTTATACCAAAGGAGAAATCTCAAAGAAATTGAAAAATATTTTGAATTAAGTGAAAATGAAAATACAACATAGATGGAGTTCCTGCTGTGATGCAACAGAACCAGTGGCAGCTCTGCAGTGCCAGGATGCAGGTTTGATCTCCAGCCCATCACAGTGGGTTAAAGGACGCAGCACTGCTGCAGCTGTGCAGCTGTGGCTCAGATGTGAACCCTGGCCCAGGAACTCCATATGCCACCGGGCGACCAAAAAAAAAAAAAAATTGCAACAAAAAAATTTGTGGGATGCAACACAAAAGCAGTACTTAATGGAAATTTATTGCATCAAATGGTTATGGTCTTATGTTTTAAAATTATGGACTGTAAAATTAAGATAACTGGATTCCTCTAACTTGGAAATTTTTTGTGTGTTTTTCTTTAGATTTGTGTAAATCGTGAGTGTATAGAATCAAGGATACTTGCATTCAAATCACATAACTGTTCATTAAAGTGCAATGGACATGGCGTAAGTAATCATGTGGTTCATGTTCCCCAAATCGCATCTTGGACATTTTTCAGCATCTATCATTAATTTATTTGATATTTATTGGGTTCCTGCTATGTTCTAGGACCTGTTGTATCTAGCTAAAATGTAGATCTGAATTGGGTTACTAATTTGTAGCCATATCTTTTAGAGAACAGTGTGTAGAGTTGACTTATTGATGACCTTAACAAATTTATTATTACATTTGGGTACTTTTCAGAGATAGTAAATATTCCAGGACTTCCCTTGTGGCTTGCAGCATAACTACTCAGAGATATTAAATATTCCAATAACTACATTAACTTGTTAATTAAGAGAAGATAATCATGCTAAAATTTGTCTATGAATACAGAGGATTAAGGTTTTATCCCTCCTTTAATAATAGATATTAGGAGTTCCCTTCGTGGCTCAGTGGTTAACGAATCCGACCAGGAACCATGAGGTTGCGGGTTCGATCCCTGGCCTTGCTCAGTGGGTTAAGGATCCGGCGTTGCCGTGAGCTGTGGTGAAGTTGCAGACGCGGCTCGGATCCCACGTTGTTGTGGCTGTGGCGAAGGCCGGCAGCTACAGCTCCTGTTAGACCCCTAGCCTGGGAACCTCCATATGCCGCAGGTGCGGCTCTAGATAAAAAGACAAAAAAAAAAATAGATATTAAAAAAAATTGAAGCATAGTTTATTTACAATGTTGTGTATAGTTTCAGGTGTGCAGCAAAGTGATTTAGTTATGTTCTAGACTTTATTTTTTGTTAGAGCAGTTTTAGGTTAATAACAAAACTGAACAGAGAGTGCAGATTTCCTGTATACCCTCTGACTCCAATACGCATAGCCTCCTGTGCCATCAACATCCTCCACCAGATTGATGCATTTGTTACAATTAATGACCCTGCGTTGACACATCATTATCACTGAGGTTTACATTAGCGTTCAGTTGGTGCTATCCATCCTATGGATTTGGACAAATGAATAATGACAGATATCCATCATTAATGATATCATACAGAGTAGTTTTACTGCCTAAAAACTTCTGTGCTCTGCCTGTTTATCCTTCCATCCCTTCTACCTCTGACAACCCCTGGTTTTTTAAATGCTTCCATAGTTTTGCCTTTTCCTGAGTGTCATATAGTTGGAATCATACAGTGTGCAGCCTTTTCAGTTTGGCTTCTTTCACTTAGTAATATTCATTTAAAGTTCCTCCATGTATTCTCCTGGCTTGAATTTCCTTTCTTTTTAGTGCTAATATTTCATTTTTTTGATGTACCACAGTTTATCCATTCACCTTCTGAAGGATGTCTTGGTTGCTTCCACTTTTTGGCATTTGTCTGTAAAGCTGCTATAAATATTCATGCTTAAGATTTTGTATGAACATAAGTTTTCATCTCATTTGAGTAAATACTAAGGACTGTGATCTGTGGATCTTATGGAAAGAGTATGTTTAGTTTTGTAAGAAACCACCAAACTGTCTTCCAAAGCATCCATACCAGTTCTCAGTCCACCAGCAATAAATAAGAGTACCTGTTGCTCCACATCCTCACCTGAATTTGGTGTTGTCAATGTTCTGGATTTTGGCCATTCTACTAGGTGGGTAGTGGTATCTCATTGTTTTAATTTGCATTTCCCTGATGACACATGATGTTGGGCATCTCTTCAATTTATTTGCAACCTATATATCTTATTTGGAGAGGTATCTGTTCAACTTTCAACTGTTCTGTGCTTTTTTTTTCCTTTCTTTTTTTCCTTTTTTTTTTTTTTTTTTGCATTTTGTATATGGATGTTCCCAAGCTAGGGGTGAAATCGGAATTGCAGCTGCTGGTCTATGCCACAGCCACAGCAATGCTGGATCCTAGCCACATCTGCAACCTGTATATATCACAGCTTACAGCAATGCCCAATCCTTAACCCACTGACAGGGACCAGGGATAGAACCCATGGCCCCATGGATACTAGCTGAGTTTGTTGCTGCTGAGCCACAATGGGAACTCATCTGTTTTGTGCATTTTTGAAAGATGTGGTTCATCTTGCTGTAGAGGTTTGGTTTTTTTTTTTGGTATATTTTGGATAATAGTCCTTTATCAGATAAGTCTTTTGTGAAATGATTACCGCAGTAAATTTAGTTAACATCTATTACCTTGTCAAAGATGTCAAATTCAGTTAACGGTCAAAAAGGAAAAAGGGGGAGTTCCCACTGTGGCTCAGTTGACTATGAGGGTTACAAATTTGACTATGAGGATGTGGGTTCTATCCCTGGCCTCTCTCACTGGGAGGGAGGATCCACCACTGCTGTGAGCTATGGTGTAGGTCACAGATTCAGCTCGGATCCCAGGTTGCTGTGGCTGTGGTGTAGACTGGCAGCAGCAGCTCCAATTCGACCCCTAGCCTCAGAACTTCCATATGCCACAGGTATGGCCCTGAAAGGCAAACAAACAAACAAAACGAAAACAGGGAATTTATTCTAGCCAAACAGAATTATAATCTGGGAGACAGACTCTCAGAATCTCTGAGACCTGTTTCACATGTTAAAGGCACAGTCATATACATTTTTTGAGACAAAGGATTGCAAGTCAAAATGATACTTATATTTGTTCTCTGACACAGTGCATCAAGATTCTTCTTGAGTTGTTCAGCCCCATTTATGTACTCAGTCTCTGAGAAACTCTGGTACTTTTGACAACGGAATGATATTCCAGACCAGAATTAGTTCCGTAGGGGTAAAAACTTTATTTTTTTTTTTCACATGAGGACTTGATATACAGTGGAGAAACACTCGGAATTACTTACCATTTTCTCAGAAGTACATGGAGTTTTAGGGGTATGGAGCAATACACAGATCTTTAATCACACTCTTGCCATAAACAACTAAAAAGCTGGAAAGAAATGTATGAGATAACAGTTTTCAGATATTAGATAATAGGCAGCATAGGTTTTCCCTGAGAGAAGGGAAACAAAAAAGAAGGTGCTCTGTGATTTCCCTGGCTCTCTTCCTGTTCTCAGTCTTTGGACTGCAGTGCCTGGGTGGGATCCACATTGAGCATGGGCTCAGTAGGTTGAAGAGACAGAGACTGGAGTTAAGAGAGAGTGGGGCCAGGGACTGAACACTTTTCTCTAAGTTTTCTTCTTGGAGTTTTATAGTCTTAAATCTTACATTTAGGTATTTAATCCATTTTGAGTTAATTTTCACATGTTGTGTTAGATAAGGGTCCAACTTTATTCTTTTGTATGGGATATCTAGTTTTCCAAGCACCATTTGCTGAAGTAATTCTCCTTTTCCTATTGAGTAGTTTTGACACCCTTGTCAAAGATCATTTGAGTATTTCAGTATTATGTGACTGATAATAGTAGCTGAATAAATAAATGGAGATATGAGAAAACGCTTACGGTATAATCAGATAGAAGGAATAATGGAGTTACACAATTAGCAGTGGATGCTAAAACTAGCAGGTGAAAATTTTATGAGGACCCAGATACTTATAGAATCTCACAAGTATCTTCTTGCAAATTACTCTTTAATTACAAATGAAAGTATGGTATTTTACACTAGAAAAACTTGGAAGACATCACCTTAACCAAGCGATCCAAAAGTAACAACACGTTATTAGGACTAATCTACAACATGTGTCTCCTGAGAAGGACAGCATCACTTCTGTGAGATATTTCAGAGAAAATGTACACATACACAACAACATGGACGTGATCTGACAGAAGCTGGGTCAATGGATACCCCCAAACAGAATACGTGTTTCCGTGTACGTTTAAGCCGTGGAATAGAGAAACTAGATTTCTGTTCTTAAATTGGGATCTTAGAAATTTAGAAATATTTTCTGTTATTTTGGGAAGTAGCATAGCATAGTGGTCAAGGGCAGAGACTGAAGCCAGGTTGCTTGGGTTTAAATTTTGGCTCCATCACTTACTTGGCATGTGATTTTTGGCAAGTTAAATATCTAGACCACAGTTTATTCATCTGTAAAGTGGGAATAATAATAGTCCCAATCTTATAGGTCCATTATTGGGATTTAATGAGGAAATCTGTATAACATTCAGAATAGAGACTCATAGTAAGCACCATAAAGCTGTTTGCTGCTATTAATTAACAACAGAAACCATCAATCTTAATGTGCTATATCTAGGTGTCTGATGCCTTCTTCGAATACAAAAAACATTTGCTTAAAACTCAAACAAACAAAAACTGACAAACAAAACTTAATCCTAGTTAAATGTAGTGTTAGACTCTTAAATGTTTATCAACTAGCTTAAGGAAGGGTTAAGCCCTCATTTGTTAGTGCAAATACTTCCAACTACCACAAGGTGTCGCTGAACTTGAAGACGGAAAGAGATGTTCCTGAGAGCTGGTACTAGCTGGCCACCTCATGTAAAGGTCTCATTCTCATAAGAATTTAAGTATGTGTTTTTTGGAGTTACCACGTGGCTCAGTGGGTTAAGGATCTGGCATCACCACTACGTGACTCAGGTTGTTACGGTGTGGGTTTGATCCCTGACCTGGGAACTTCTGCATGCTGTGGGCATGTCCAAGAAGAGAGAAAAAAAAAAAAATTAAGTATGTGTTTTTGAAATAGCACACTAAATTTTCAGATGAATGTTTGAAGGTATTAAATTTTCCTGATGCAAATATTGTGAGCCTCACTTTATAAACTTCTCTTCAGCGTGTCTGTGCATATGCACACTTTAGACTAAGGCAACAAGCCTTTGATTTATAGGGTTATCACTCTAAATAAATCAAATAAACAAAATTACATTAGATGAAAATACAAAAGTAAGCTTAATGATCCATCTGATAATTGTGCTTTCTGTGAAAAAATATTTTTAAATGATCATTTCAATGAAAAAAAATTATTCTAGGTGTGTACTTCCCAGTTGACGTGCCATTGTTCTCCTGGCTACCGTCCTCCGAATTGCCAAGCGAGATCCAGAGAATCTTCCAGATTGCTTAGGAGACAGGGCAAGTATCTATCTCTTTACATATCCAGTTAATAAAATCCTCAAATTCCTTACTTTCACAAAAAACAAAGTGAGATTTTTGCCACTTAGAAAGAAACCAGTATTT
Organism: Catagonus wagneri; assembly: GCA_004024745.2. Taxonomy (NCBI): domain Eukaryota; kingdom Metazoa; phylum Chordata; class Mammalia; order Artiodactyla; family Tayassuidae; genus Catagonus; species Catagonus wagneri. The sequence continues at coordinate 9,112,962 of PVHT020000140.1, read as the reverse complement.
GTAATTAAAAGATAAATAGGCTTCCTCAAGAAATAAAAACCAAATATGCCTTATTAATCTTGCTTTTTTCTAATATTAACTTTTGCATATAATTGAAACTGAGTGTCTTGTAAAAATTTTATTAAATTATGTCTTTCTCCTTTAAACTATCTTTCAACTTTTTCTCCCATTTTTGATTGATCCTGCAATCTCACCTCTGTACAAGCAATACACCTGTGTCTAGCACTGTTAACATGTTTCTATTATAATTGAAATAAAGGAAATCAAAGATAAGTTTTTACTCTGAAGGCATTTACCCCTTAAATGACAAAAATATATTAATTGCTGCTAAAGTGATGAGTGTTGCTAAAACAATATTGTATTTGTTCACCTTTACTTCAGTTTCTGTCATTCATTCATTCATTGATTTAGCAAATATTTATTGAAATCCTAATATATACAAGGTGTTCATCATATGGCACAGAGGCATGTACAGCAAGCAAAATATAGTCCCACTCCTCATGGGGCTTAAAGAATACCCAGTGCTAATTAGTTGCAGAATTGGGGTTAGGAATCAAGTCTCCTAATTTTTATGCCAGTGGCATATTATTAGCACTGCAATGGCTCCATATGTAAAAATAGATCCCTAATGTCAAAGAGCCAACAATCTAATAAAGAAAACTGATATGCACAGATACAGTGGTTCTGTTAATAATGCACCTTGTAATAATGCAGATAATGTAGGATTATGTAACCTTATAATTACATAATCCTACATTATTTATCATTGAAGTTTTGTAGCCTCACTTACAGTAAGATTTTGCTGTAGTTTCTGTATAATGTAAAATATGTTGGAACCTTCTGGAACTCTATATCTAATTATTTTAGAATGAAAGTTCAGGAGTTCCCGTCATGGCTCAGTGGGTTAAGAACCTGACTAGTATCCACGAGGATGTGGGTTTGACCCTTGGCCTTGCTCAGTGGGTTAAGAATCTGGTGTTGCATCAAGCTTCAGCTTAGGTTGTGGATATAGCTCAGACCTGGCATTGTGGTGGTGCTGTAGTGTAGGATAGCAGTTGCAGCTTCAGTTTGACCCTTAGTCCAGGAACTTCCATTAGCCACAGGTGCGGCCCTAAAAAGACAAAAAAAAAAGTTAATAGAGATAGTATTAAGTGTTATGATTCTATTATTATTTTTCTGTGTCCCTTGAATAACAAAAATTAACATTGTAATTATTTGCTGTAACTTGAAAGTCAAAGTAGACAGCTTGATTTTTTTACTCTTAATTTTTGACGCATTTTTATTTTTAGATTTAATCATGGAAAGAGTTTTTGCAAATGCTAGGAACAAGTGGCTCCTGTGTATCTACATTGGTTTACCTGTTCTTGCTGTAGCAGTCATAATAGCTGTTTCATGGAAGCCTTTGAAAAAGCGGTTCACCAAGAAAGAGGAATCTCAAAGTAACGAGTAAATTGAATTTGTTTTCATTGACTTTCTGAAGTTAAACTTTTGTACCATTTAAATCTAGTCATATGTAAGGCAATATTATGAGCAGAAGCAGTACTTTACAATTCACAGGAATTTTGAATGCAACATCAATGTCTTCATTTCATTGTTTGGAATAGTTTTAAATATCCTTATTTTAAAGATGCAAACATTTGGGAATGTTTGTTTTAATAACATGCCAATGTCATTGCCTTGGTAATTGAGAGAGGAAGAACTAAAATCTATCTACATCTGTTGTTTTCAGATGCCTAGTGGTTCTCAAAGTATGATCTGTGTCACCTACAGGAGAAGTATCAGAAGTATTTATTTAAAATGCAGATTTATGAGACGTGACAAGTGAAATACTTCAGTTTGCCTCATGCAAGAAAATATTTTCTGGGTAAAAAGTCCTCAGGAGGCAAATATGATTTACACTGTAACATATTTTTATTTTAAAATAATTAAAAAACCAGAACAAGGTGACAAACAACCATTTGCCCACCATTGTAAATAAACAAATATTAATATTTTTCTTGTTTCTCTCATAAACTAAACTGTTGCATTTACAGCTGCAGTCCCCTTCTAGTATTATCTCCCTGTCAGCTGTGGAGCTTGTGCTTTTCCCTGTTGGGCAGTTTGCAGCTCCCCCAGGGAACGTGCGTGTGAGCAGCAGCTCTCTGTGGCTTTGGGGGGCAGAACAGGCACCTTGGGGAGAGCCCTTGCTGGGGAGAGCTGCAGAGCTTATGTTATTCCCCAGGGGAGCTTACTCGACTGCTCTGACTTCTCTGTAGTTATTTTTTTTAATTTTATTAATTTTTTTATTTCTATTTTTCCATAATAACTGGTGTACAGTTTTCTGTCAATTTTTCAACTGTACAGCATGGTGACCCAGTTAAGCGTACATAAATAGATTCGTCACAAGTGATTAGACATAATTCCTGATGCTATACAGCAAGATCTCCTTGCTTTTCCATCCCAAAGGCAATAGTCTACATCTATTAACCCGACTCCCAGACCATACCACTCTCTCCCCCTCCCCCTTAGCAACTACAAGGCTGTTCTCCAAGTCCATGATTTTCTTTTCTATGGAAAGCTTCATTTGTGCAGTATATTAGATTCCAGATATGTGATATCATATGGTATTTGTCTTTCTCTTTCTGACTTACTTCACTCAGTGTGAGAGTCTCTAATTCCATCCATGTTGCTGCAAATGGCATTGTTTTATTCTTTTTTATGGCTGAGTAGTATTCCATTGTGTATTTATACCACATCTTCCTAATCCAATCATCTGTCGATGGACATCTGGGTTGTTTCCATGTCTTGGCTGTTGTGAGTAGTGCTGCAATGAACATGCATGTGCATGTGTCTTTTTCAAGGAAAGTTTTGTCCAGATATATGCCCAAGAGTGGGATTGCTGGGTCAATTGCTCCCCAGCTATTCCTCGGTAGCAACTGCTGGGTGGCTTCCATAGCTAAAGCAGTGTCCTGAGCCTGAGAGGCATGCAGGGAAGCAGGCTGTAGTGATGGATCCCACCCCTTCCCTCCAGCACCCCCAAAACAATGGCACCTAGCCTCTAAGCCTGACTGGGTTGCCCTCGCCTACCCTCAGATGTGGTCACCCTATACTCTAGTTCCTGCAGGCTGTTTCTGCACCACTAACCCCAGGTTTTTCTCATGAAGCCAGCTCCAGCTCTCTCCTTGGGTCTAGTCTCTAAGGCCAGAGTTTTAGTTGCTGGCACTTGCTGGCATAGGCAACATTGCACTGACCTTGCCGTAGCGTTGAATTTCATTGAATTCAGAAATTCAATAAAAACCTTATGGAGGATTTTTTCCATTTTAACTGCTTCACACCAATTGCTCTGTTCTCCTCCAATGCTCTAAAGTGCCTCCTCTGTCCCAGCTGCCGGTGAGGGAACTTCCCAGGTTTCAGGAGCTTTTCCTCTTTTCAGCTTCCTCCTAGGGGTGCAGGTCCCATCTTGCTTCTTTTCTCTTCTGTTTTTCTTCTTTCTCTTTCTTTTGTCATATACAGTTTCATGAAGTTTTTCTTGCTCTATCGTAATCCTGAGGGCTTTTGCCAGTGTTAGCAAACTTTCTGTGTGAACAGTTCCACATGTAGATGCATTCTCAATGTATTTGTTGGAGTAGGTGAGCCTCATATTCTACTACTTCTCCATCTTCAATGAGGTTCTTTTTGAAGTAATTGAATAGTATCTGTGAAAGAATATGCCAAAACTATTTTTTCTTCCCTTTGAACTTATTTATTTTTACAGACTATTAAAATGATCGAAACAAGATGAGGTACTCAGTAAAACTTTATATCATTAGGACTTGGTTTTGATTGCCAATCTCATAAAGCTGCACATAACTCTGACTTTTATTCCTTTTTAAGAGAACTTGTATGGTAGAATAATCTTAGAAAAATGAAGATTTAAACTCTTGGTGAATTACTTTATCTAGACATTTGATGACCAGAGGATTTTTTTTTGTCTTTTTGCCTTATCTAGGGCTGCACCCGCAGCATATGGAGGTTCCCAGGCTAGAGGTCCAATTGGAGCTGTAGCCGCCGGCCTACACCACGGCCACAGTAACGTGGGATCTGAGCCACGTCTGCGACCTACACCACAGCTCACGGCAATGCCAGATCCTGAACCCACTGAACAAGGCCAGGGATCGAACCCGCAACCTCCTGGTTCCTAGTCCAATTCGTTTCCGCTGAGCCACTACAGGAACTCCTGATGACCAGAGGATATTATCATAAAAAGACAAACAATCAGGTATTACGCCTCTTCCACCAGAAGTATAAAGTACCACCCAGGAAATACTCTTACTGGAAGGAGCTGAATCTCTTTAAGATTCTTTATCTAATTACCAATGTCTATGCAATATAGAGGTCATGTGTCACCTGGGCCTTTTGGAATGCTTGCTCTTGCATCTTTCTATCTTGGAATCCAACTGCCACATGGAAAGATGCTCCAGTCACATGGAGAAGGTACACATAGGCACTTTGGTTGACACCTCCAGCTGAGCTCCCAGTTAATAGTTGTCATCTGTCAGCATGGCTGTCATCCAGCCATCTTGGATATTCAGTTGACACATGACTATAATTGCATGAGAGACTCCAAATGAAAACTACCAGTTGATCCCAGTCAACTCACAGAACCAAGAATGTTAATAATAAATGTTTTGAGGTACGTACTAAGTTTTAGAATTAGTTGTTAAGTAGTATTATAGATCAAATATCCTCCCTGCCCAAATTCGTATGTTGAAGTCCTGTCCCTCAACTTGATGCTATTAGGAGGTGGGGCATTTGGGTTTAGATGAGTTCATGAAGGTGGGATCCCCATGAGGGGATTAATGTTCTTATAAGAAAGGAAGATCAGAGCTCCTCTCTCTTCACCATGTGAAAACACAGCAAGAAAGCAGACATTTGCAAGCCAAGAAACAGGTTCCCACCAGGAACCAGATTTGCTGACACCTTGATCTTATAATTCCCAGCCTCCAGAATTTTAATAAACATATGTCTGATGTTTAAGCATCCCATTTGTAATTCCTGTACCTGGATGTCTGTTTCCTTTTCCAGGTTAGAGAAGTTTTCAGCTCTTATGTCTTCAAGTATGTTCTCTGCCCCTTTCTCTCTCTCTTCTCCCTCTGGGACCTCTATAATGGGAATGTCAACATGTCCCTTGATGTTGTCCAACAGGCCCCTTTAACTTTCCTCATTTCTTTTTATTCTTTTTTCTGTTCAGCATCAGTGATTTCCACTACTCTTTCTTCCAACTTGCTGATCCATTCCTCTGTATTATTTAGTTTCCTGTTGATTCCCTGTAGTGTATTTTTCATTTATTATATTCTTCATCTCTGTTTGGTTGTTCTTTATATTTTACAACTCTCTTTGTTTAAAATTTCTAATTTCTCACTCTGTTCATCCCATCCTTTCCTTCTCCTGAGTGCTTTGTTGTTTTTTTTTTGTTTGTTTGTTTTTTTACATAACTGCATTTGTTTATATTGGCTTTTTAAAAAATTTTATCGGAATGTAGTTGTCCTAAAAAGTTGTGTTAATTTCAGGCATACAGCAAAGTAAATCAGTTAAACATACACATTTATGTACTCTTTTTCAGATTATTTTCCCATATAGATTATTACACAGTATTGAGTAAACTTCCCTATGCTATAAGTAGATCATTATTACCCATCTATTTGATATATAATAGGATGTATTTGTCAATTCCACCTCCCTAACTTATCCCTATCCCTCTAAATTTCCCTTTTGGTAACCATTAAGTTTGGTTTCCAAATTTCTGAGTCTGTTTTGTAAGTTCTTTTGGATCATTTTTATTAGATTCCATGTATCAGTGATCTTATATGATAATCTGTCTTCATCTCACATACTTTATTTAGTATGATAATTTCTAAGTCAATCCATATTGCTGCAAATGACATTATTTCATTCTTTTTTATGGACAAGTAATATTCCATTGTATATATGTACCACATCTTCTTTATCCATTCCTCTTGAACATTTAGGTTGCTTCCATGTATTGGCTGTTGATAGTGGGTGAAGCTATGTCCTGCCCAGTTATTTGCTTGCCCTGAGGTGTCCCAGTACTGTTGCCTTTAGGATGTTGGGCAGAGGTGGGACTAGTCCAGGAGTTCATAGGCTAGAAGGAGGATTCCACAATGGTATCTGCTGGCACCAGTGTCCATGAGGTGGAACGAGCTCCCAAAAATGACCGCTGCAGTGTCCATCCCCAGAGTGAGCTCCAGTGGCCTCCTGCCTCTCTGGGAGGCTCTCCAAAGTCACCCAGGGGGTCTGACCCAGGCTCCATTCAGGTTACTACTTCTGCCCTAGATCATGGAGTGTGTGAGATTCTGCGTGCCCTTTGGGAGTGGAATCTAATTCCCATAGCCATCTGGTTCTCTTAAAAGTGAGCCCTGTTGGCCTTCAGCCAAATGTTCTGGGGGCTCATCTTCCCAGCACAAGACTCCCGGGCTGGGGAATCCTGCTGTGGGGCTCAGGCACCTCACTCCTTGAGGAGAATGCTGCAGTTGTAATTATCTTCCCATTTGTGGGTCACCCACGGGGGAGTACAGGTCTTGACTATATTGTGACTCTGCCGCTGATACCTATTTTGTTGTGGTTCCTTTTTTATATCTTTGCTTGTAGAAGATCTTTTCAGGTAAGTTCCAGTCCTTTTTCATCAATGGTTGTTCTGCAAGTAGTGATCGGTGTGCCTGCGAGAGATGGTAAGCCTAACATCTCTTTATTCTATCATCTTGGCCAATCTCTTCCTGTCATTTCTTATTTAATGAATTCTGTTCCTTTATTGATCTCTATGGAAATCCTAAACATAATTTTTATGGAGTTTTTCTGTTACCTATAATTGTTAGTATATGAATCTTTAGTTTACTCTGGCTGTGGACATTACCTCATACTGACTTTTTTTATTTGCTTGTAAGGCCATCTTAAGCATCAGTGATTGTTTCATGAGAATTCTAAATACCCTGCTTTGCAGAATCCTTCTTCTCAAGATTACTTTATGTTTTACCCTCCCAAGTCATAGGTTAACAATGGTTGTTACACATAGAGACCTAGAATTCATAGGAAGCATGAATCGTTATCCTGAACCTGTACAGAAAAAGGCTTAAGATTCCGGTTTCTGTATGTGATGTTTTTTCCAATCTAGATTCCTAAACCATTTTAAGCACCTGGCGTTCCTGTGACTGTAGGTAATCCCTGTTCATCTATACTTCTGAGGCTGTTTCCCCAAAGCATCCCTAAGGCTCATGATGACACCTTTTACTTCCCCCACTTGGCAGAAAGCATCCAGAGTTAGAGGAGGACAGCTCTAGTTTTCTGGGTGGTCCCCACTCCTTATAAGCTGATGTGTTTAACTGATTCCCCTACCTTTGGAGTTCCTATTCACCCATTTACCTTTTGTGCTTTCAATTTACTTTTTTTTTTTTTTTCCAGTCTATCATTAGAAAAGTCCCTTAGGAGTTCCTGTTGTGGCACAGTGGTTAATGAATCCGACTAGGAACCATGAGGTTGCGGGTTCAATCCCTGGCCTTGCTCAGTGGGGTTGACAATACGGCATTGCCGTGAGCTGTGGTATAGGTCACAGATGCGGCTCGGATCTGCCGTTGCAGTGGCTGTGGTGTAGGCCGGCGGCTACAGATCTGATTTGACTCCTAAACTGGAAACCTCCATATGCTGCGGGTGCGGCCCTAAAAAGCGCAAAAAAAAAAGAAAAGTCCCTTAAATTGTCATTTTGTGTTTTTTTTTTTCCCACCATTTATCTATGGGTGGAATAGAAGGTGGAAATTACCCTATCAGCCCAGTCGGCTTGATTGTTTAGAAGTTGGTGAGGGTTTTATATCATGACCTGCAGTAATTTATCAGTGAGTGAAACATTAGATTAGAACCTAAAAGGCCAGAATCAGGCATTCAAAATCAAGTATATATTCTGTGCTGTGAAGTGATAAGGAGAAAAACAAATCTGTTTTCCTGCTCCCCTTTCTGTTTGGGAATTTGACATTTAAATTCCTTATGGACATGGTATATGTATAAATAAGAATGTTACTTATTTGCATACTGCAATTTAGTAATCTTTTGAAATGATTCATCAGTGGTGATTAGTGGTATAAAAGAGTTATTTAACACAGGTTATAAAATGGCCTGGCAATCATTTGTTATGGATTTTTTTAATTTTAATTTTAACTTTTTTTGGCCTTTTTTGTCTTTTAGGGCCACACTCACGGCATATGGAGGCTCCCAGGCTAGGGGGTCCAGTTAGAGCTGTAGCAGCCTGCCTACACCACAGCCACAGCAACGTGGGATCCGAGCTGCATCTGTGACCTATACCACAGCTCACGGCAACGCTGGATCCTTAACTCACTGAGTGAGGCCAGGGATTGAACCCGTGTCCTCATGGATGCTAGTCGGGGTGGTTAATCGCCGAGCCATGACGGGAACTCCTGTTATAGACTTTTAAAGTATTAACTTAGAAACATTGTTTTCACTTTCATTTAGGTCCAAATCAGAAAATAACAGCCAAACAGATACTGTCAGGTAAGTAAATTAGAAAGTATTCCTTAAAATAAGTATGTGTGAAAAAATAAGATGAACAAAGTAATAATCATAATTAACTACTGATTAAGCAGCAATAATTGATAAGGTACTATACATAAAAAATTCCTATTAGTATTTGTCAGTGACTAGTGAGTATTTGTCTAAATAAATCACTGTCCCCTTTTCTTCAGCTTGTTAATATATGCTGGGAGTTCATTCTTGGGAAGCAAAGGAATAAATAATTGGTGAAATATTTCTGATGCTGAGTCTTAAGTGGGAAGTTTACTTCTTTATTTGGAAACTCTACAACCGAAACCCCAATATGTATGCTCATAAACAACTGAATGAGTGCTGACCCTGGAGAAAAAAGATTGTAAAGAAATAATAATTCTGTTTGTTCCAGAGCCTCACAGGGTTACAAAGTAGCTTTAATTAGGTCTCCCTCCAATTCCTGAAAGGTGGCTATCTCTGAATAATAGCACAGTAATTGTCTGTTTCCCTACATCCAACAGTTTTGGATGGTGTTATTTCACACAGGTTCCTTCAGAGTACACAGCTATTGCGAAACCTGTCCAAATCTGCAGAGTAAGCTGTCTAGGCTGCACAACAGGGCTGCATAATTTCTTTTAGTCCAGAAGAAATCTTTCTCTTCAATCACAATACCTGCTTTCCTTATCCTTTATCTCTCTTTTGTTATTATGATCGTCTCCTTTTAGTGACACCTTGGAGTCATGAGTTAATCTCACTAAACTAAAACACTTGATTGTTGTTATCATGTGCTCTCTGTGTCAGGGAGTTATCATTTGGTCTCAAACACAGTTACCTTTTCGTCACCTTGCAGATATGACTTATTTCACTCTGTTATTATAGAGGGTAAAGGCCATGTTTATCTTGCTCAGCATTGTCTAGACAGCATGTAGCAACATAGTTCTTGGTTTATGGTGAGTGTTCAATAAATATATGTTGCATGAATGAGTGATTACTTTTAATGTTTTCCACACACACATACACAGGCAGCCAGACCCCCCCCCCCAAAAAAATCCACAAACAACAAAGGTTCATAGACAAATACACACACACATGCACACACATCTGTATATCTATAATATTATAACTGCTCCCATTTCTCCTTTATATTATCTTTCATTCTGAAACCTTGTCAACAGAATTCATTTCCCTTAGGATACTTACTCACCTACCTTGAGGGAGGGATGACAGCATCACCCATAGGTAAATGTACCCATATTACCATTGGGGGAGTATAATCTGGAATGTTAATCCACTGGTCTAGCCCTCTGGCTTGGGGTACACCAGGGAAGTGTATTTAGTATAATTCATTTAAATTTAAAGGGTGTCACTTAAGGAGTTCCTGTCGTGGCTCAGAGGCTAACGAAGCCGACCATGAGGACACAGGTTCCATCACTGACCTCACTCAGTTAAGGATCTGGCATTGCCATGAGCTGTGGTATAGGTCGCAGATGCAGCTCAGATCCAGCATTGCTGTGGCTGTGGTGTAGGCCAGTAGCTACAACTCCGATTCAACCCCTAGCCTGTGAACCTCCATATGCTGTGGGTGCGGCCCTCAAAAGGACAAAAGACAAAAAAAAAGCAGATGTCACTTGACTCTTGTACTGTGTTTTACTGTGCTGTGTTTTACTGATCGACTATAGTTTTCAGGTCCTTTATTTTTGGAATAATCTTTTCCTGGTGGAGAATCAGTGGGAAAGACTGTTGAGGTCAAAGAATGCAGGGAGGTGGGATGAATCCCAGTATAGGTTATATTAATACCACTGAAGTATAACTTTTTAAATATCTGAATTCGGTCAATACTTTCATTCTTTTTCTAAACTCCAGTCATTACTCTCTCACATAATATCATTTGACTTTTAACTTTTTTGGGGTTTCTTTTTTATCTTTCAGACTCCTCCTCCATTTGTCAGTTATTATTATTATTACCATCATCATTTTATATTAAATGAATACTTACCAGGATTTAACAACATTATTTACGAATTATACTTTGCTCACTCTTCATTCTAGAAACCGTTTTTTTTTTTATTGTGATTTCAATTTTCCTTTTCCTGAAAAGGAATTCTTTTAGTTTTAAGTTAATGTCTGTGATTATAACTACATGGTATTAATTGTCTAAATTCTTCTTTTTCATACTCATCTTTGGTTTTCTTTTCTTTTCTTTTTTTTTCTGGAAAAGGAATGATTTATTACTTGCAGGCAGGAAAGAGAACACCGGACCATACTCATCTTTGAAAGGCAGCTTAGATGGTTCCAGACTTGTAGTTTAGAGTCACTTTCCACAGCTCTTTTAAAGTATTGTATTGCTGTCATGTGACATTTACTGGCATTGATGAGACCTCAGTTGTCAGTCCTTACTTTTTTTATTCCCTTCCAATTAATCTAGTTACTCTAAAAGACTTCTAAGATTTCCTCTTTGTCCTGAATGTTTTGTTGTTTTATTATATGTTCTGATAGAATTTGTTTTTATTTATACTGCTCTGGATCCTCTTTCGTTTTTAGATATCAGCACTCAGGTTATTAATTCTGAGAAAACTGTCATTATCTCTTTAATTATTGACTCTTTTCCACTCTTTTTCTTTTCTACCTCTAAAGTGACTGTCTTTGGGGGAGTTTTCTCACTTTATCCTCCATGTTCTTAACAGGCTATTCATATGCTCTGCATTTTCAATGCTCTATCTGGCCTTGATTTCCTCATATTAGTTTCCAAAGCACCCATTCTCTTAACAACTAAGCTTTTCTTGCCTTATTTCTGCCTTGATCTCTGGGGAGATTCCTAAACATTTCTATTAAAGATTTTTATATTACCCATTGGTCTTAATGTGTGAATTTTTTGTTCTGCTGTGCTGTGGCTGCGGGCATTTAACACACAGTAGTTTGTAATTGAGATTTGTAAGCTCATCCTCAGGGGCAGTGGGAATTCTCATGGGAATTCTGCACAGCCCAAATTATAGAGGCATACCTATGTTAGGAAAAGGGGAATGTTTCAGGTTTGCCAGACTTGGGGCATGAATGTCTCAATATATTTTTTCTTTATGCTTGCTGGTTCAAATTTGTGGGTAGTGTAACTGAGAAACCGGGGTCCTGCCCCACAGGTCTGGGGTCCTTTTCCATCCACACAGCTGAGATAATTTGCCTGTTGCATTTCCAGTGGCCACAGCTTTTATTATCTCCATTCGAGACCATCAGACTTGGGCTTCGCTGTAGCTTCCTAATACCTAAGTATCTGTGCCCTAAATTTCTTCCAAGCTAGGGTTATTAAAATCTGCCCATTAAGGTATAAATAATTCAGATTCCTTTGTAGCGATTCAGCTTTTGCTTCTATTTTCCCTCTGAATTTCTAGTTTCTTCATTTTTTTTTACTGATAGACAAAAAGCCATTTCTGGCTGTCAATCTCAGCTGGGTATTAATTTTTTGTGCTATTTTTCTTGAGCTTTTTTAAGAAATAGAAATGGGAAGTTTTCCTTGTGGAATAGAAAGGGGAAGTTATTCATCAGCTAAGTGTGCTAGTTTGCCCAGGTGAGTTTTAATTTGCAAATGTGGCAGTTTACATGTGAACAAAGAAGCTAACTTGTAACCCAAAGGCCAAATTTGGGCACTGACCTGTGCTTACAAGTGATAAAAGAAAAAATCCATCTTTGCTATCTTGATACATTTCCCTACTGGAGGATTTAAATTTTACACTGTATGTTGCACTTGGTGTTGGATGAATAAGAATGCTATTTATCTGCATGCCCCAGGTGGTAAAAGAGTTAGTTTTGGTATAAAATGGTTTGATCTTCGTTCTTAAAGTCGGCCAGTTTCTTAGTGTTAACTTTTAGATCTTTTTATTTAGATCCAAGTCAGAAAGTAGCACCCAAACAAGTACCAGCAGGTAAGTAACTTAGGGAATGTTTCTTATAAGTAAGTATATATTAAAAATAAGAATGAATAAACAATTGCTTAATATTTTTTGAGCAGCCACAATTGATAAAGTATTACACTATAAACAACTGATTATTTTCCATTAATTAATTCAACTTTTTCTTCAGTTTACTAATTTTTTATTGATTAATTACTCTTTTGATACACAGGAAAAAAAAAAACTCGTTAAGTCTAATGAGGGACCAGATATTTACAATTATTTTGTGAAACTAACTCATAGCAGAGGATTTTTACATGCTTTATGGTGAAATACACAAAAGGAAACATTACTTTTTTGTTCAAATTACATTTATACCCACAAACTCAGTGTGAACAACTGAGTGGATTATTATCCCAATTAGGAGGAGTTTATCTCAGAGACAGTTATCCTAAACACACTCAAATTATACATTCTCCACATCCCCCACCCCAGTCCAACAGCCCGCTATTGTGTTATTAATAAGAGTTCTCTGAATTTTCAGTTTCTCATGTGGCCTTGTGATCCTTCTGAAGTGAGGACTTCAGTTTACTGATCTGCTAATCTTTTCTTCCTTGTAGGGTTTTAGTTTTCTTGTACTATCCAGCATCTTTCCTTAACGAGTCTTCTTTTAGTTACATTCAATGCACTGATATTCTAGAATATCCCTTATATCCACAGGTTAAGTTTTCAGGCCACAGCACCACATTGCATGGTTTCTGTCCTCCCCGATCGAGTCACTGCCTACCTCGACTAGGGAAGCTATTGGCATTTCTATATCCTTTATTCTTCTGGTTCTGGATGCCTCCTAACATAATTACCCTTTTATAGACATTACTTTCTCCAAACTAAGTTTGAAGAAAAAAGCTGATTTTATTTATTGCCCCCACTCTATCACCATTACCAAGGGATTCGTGATGTAGTGCTCAAACACTGTAATACTTCCAAACTTCTGCTTACTTTTATAAGCATTACTTTCCTAATCAACTCTGACATTGCTTGAGGGTAATGGCCAGGAAATCTACTGTATGTTTGGAAGATATAAAGTAGCAGAGGTAGGGAAAGGATGAGAAGGTAAAATTACACCACTCTTGTTATTGCCGGAATTTGGCCTCTGTCTGCCAGTGCTGAATTGAAATGCAGAGACAGAGTTTTGGGTAAAGAAGAAAAAAATAGATTTATTGCTCTGCCAGGCAAAGGATGGTCATAGCGGGCTAATGCCCTAAACACTGTGCACCCTCTCCCCCTGAAAGAATTGCGAGAAGTTTCATAGTAAAAAGGAGAAAAACAGGTTTTCAGATAGGAATCAGGATTGGAACAAACATGCGTTCTTCTTTCTTTTAGGGGAATCTTAGTCCTCAAACTGGAGTCAGGAGATCTCGGTGTGATCATAATGGTGGTCTTCTGAGTTACTGCCTAGAATAACAGTACTTCCAAAAAAAGCATATCGATCAAAGATTGGAACAAATTAAGAAAGTTCATGAAAAACATCATTGCTAATAATCTTTAGCACAAGCAATTGTGCTCAGGGCGCCTAATCTTTAGCTTTCAGGTATAGGGTGCAGCGAAGTCAGGGAGAAGGACAAGGAAGGACTCTAAGCTGTCTTGATTGTTCCTCCCTTGTCTTTGCATCTCCCTTCCCTGATCAGCAGCTGTCAGAACCTGTCCCTAGGAACTGAGGGAAGGTGGTGGTGGCTGAACAAGGCCCATTTCCTGAGAACAAGAAATGGGGGACACGGAAAGCCTCTTGTGCCCAGGAGCCCCACAGAGCCATGTCTGGTTTCATTTTCTCTGAATTCTATATTCATGTCATGTATTGATATATAAATTAGTCTAAAAAATGAATTCATAATCAGGCCACTTTGTCCATTAGGCACTGTAGGCAAAAATCCTTCAGGCCTATGAGTTTCCAAGTGCCAAAACCCAAACACTGTTTACAATGTGAAAATCAAAAATGATTGGCTGCAAGATATTAAAAAAGTAAAATTGATCCACATTTAAATTTCTAAAAAAATATACAAATTTAACTTGTTATATTCATGAACATTTCATTGCATGTGGAAAAAAATGTTAGATTTTCTCATGTGCAAGTACTTCTGATTAAATATGACAGTTCCCCAGAAAACATAGAAAATTGTTGGTAAGTAAGTTACAGCTAAATAATTTCACAAGCAAAACTGTAAAAATTCTTTCTGGTATTCTTTTTTGCCTTGTGAATTTTTCATTTGGCAGTAAGCCAACTATATGTTTTGCAATGGAAGGCAATTTACTTGCTACCAGTTCCTTAGGCATGTGTGTCTTTGTTCTCCTCCACAGTAACCAATAATTCCTTCAGAAGGCAATGGATATTACCCAGGGTCTCACTGAGACATGAAAATTTAGCCTTTCCTCCCCTGGTCACAGCTGAAGAAAACAATAAACCGAGTGCACAATGTCTATTGTTCTTTTTGCCTCCACCCTTAAGATAGCAGTTCCTCCATTTCAGGGCCCTTAACTGAGGATGGTCAATCTCACCTCCACTGACTCCCTGAGCTCTTCTCCACGGCTCTCCCCACTGCCCACTTGGGCTGACTGCCTGGGGCCCCAAGTGCTGGGCATCTGCCTCAACTACTCCTACTCAGGAAAGGATCTGGGTGGCCGACTACCCCAGACTTGGCTGGCTGCATGCAGGGCTCTGTCAGCACAGCCGCCTGCCCACCTGCCCTCCCCACAACCCCAGGACCAGGACTTCTGAGCAAAGCCATGCTCACTCCTTCCAGGCCCCTTGCTCTGGTTGCCAACTTTCTCTTGCCCCATCGAGCCATAAAAAAAATGGAATTTTGCCCTTTGTGACCACATGGATGGACTAGGAGGGTATTATGCTAAGTGAAATAAGTCAGGAAAAGACAAATACTGTATGATATCACATATTATAGAATCTAAAAAAAAATGCAACAAACTAGTGATTATAACAAAAGATACAGACTCACAGATACAGGGAACAAAGTAGTGGTTACCAGTGGGTAGAAGGAACAGGGAAAAGCAATATAGCTGTGGGGGATTAAGAGGTACAAACTATTACATATAAAATAAGCTATAAGGATGTACTGTGCAACATAGGAAACATAGCCAGTATTTTATAATAACTACAAGTGGGCTACAACTTTTAAAAACTGTGAATTATTACATTGTACACCTATAACTTATATAAGGTACATCAACTATACTCCAGTAAAAAAAAACAGGTGATCCTAACACACATAAAAATATTTTAAAAAATAGGCAGAGAAACTGAATAAACGTTTTTCCAAAGAAGATATCCAAATGTCCAACATCTATATGACAAGATGCTCAACATAGCTAATCATCAAGGAATGCAAATCAAAGCTAAAATGAAATAGTTTCATACCTGTTAGATTGGCTGTTGTAAAAAAGATAAGCAGTAACAGGTGTTGGTGTGGATGTGGAGAAAAGGGAAACTTGTGTACTGTTGGGTAGAATGCAAATTGGTATAGCCACTATGGAAAATAGTATTGAGGTTCCTTAAAACGTTAAAAACAGAACTATTATATGAGCCAGCAGTCCTATCTCTGGGTATATATCCAGATAAAATGGAAAGAGGATCTTGAAAACAGTATCTGTACTCCTGCGTTCACTGCAGCATTATTCACAATAGGCAAGATATGGAAAAAAATGTGTCAATCAGTGGATGAACGGATAAAGAAGATATAACTGAAAATATGGCCAACCCCCACCCCAGGTACACACCTTCAGTGAGCAGAGAGGAACTGAATACTGAGTTGAATCACCAATGACTAATAATTTAATCAATTACACTTGCATAATGAGGCCTGCATAATAATCCAAAAGTTTGGGATTCAGGGAACTTCTGGGTTCATGAACACGTGGAAATACAAAGAGATCAGTGCACTCAGGGCAAGAAGGCTTCCTCCCTTTTTCCATACCTTGCCCTGTTAACCTTTTCTGTCTGGCTGTTCCTGAGTTATGCCCGTTAACATATAAATAGGTAATCTAGTAGATGACAGGTTATCTCTGAGGTCTGTGAGCCACAGTAGCCAATTCAAGGAGAGCTGTGTGCGACCCCCAACCCATAGCTGGTTTGTCAAAGCACAGGCGGCAACGTGGATTTAGGATTGTTAGCTGAAGTGTAGGAGGAGGGGGCAGCCTTGGGGGACCAAGCCCTTCATTGTGGGGTCAGACCCTATTTCCAAGTTAGAGGGTGTCAGAAGTGAGTCGAAGACTAAGACACCCAGAATTGTTGTCGGTGACCGGAAACCTCTCCCCTTCGCACACTGGCAACAGATGCTTAGGTATCCAATTTTGTTTCAAAATGAAGCCACCATATTTATATGTGAGTACCCTAATCGTTTTTTGAGGAGAAAGTGCTCATCAATCCATTTAATTTCAGTGAAGAGGTATTTATCTAGGAAACTGTAATATTCACTTGTAATATTCACTCTCCGGAGGAGTGCATTCTTTTCCATTTTTCAAGACTGCCATGGCAACTTCTTCAATGTAGTAACTTTAAAGAGGCATTTGTTTATGCTTTTGAGATCACTGGAGATCTGGTAAGGTTTATAAGTTTACAATACCCAAGAACTTGTCAAGGACGGGGCAAGAGTTCCATGGTTTTTTTGTTTGGATGCTTGTGAGTAGGCTGTAAAGTAGGTTCGGATCCCTTTATGTCAGGTGTGGCTTATTTTAATGTACTTAGTATGATGTGGGCTAGGATCTGTGAAGGAAAGAATGCCTATAGACCTTAAGAAATCAAACTATTCTTGCTCCCAATAGAGGCAGAAGGTAAAAAGGGCTAATTAAAGATGTAAGAACTAGGGGTTGCAGGATGACAGAGTGTGGCAATAATAATTTGGGACATAAAGAAAGATTTGGGGTAAGTCTATACGAACACCGGTTGTATAGGGTAGGGGGTCCTCTGAATTCAATAGCTGTCTAGTCACGGCGTATGGAACCATGAAATTTAGAAAAGTCACAGTGTTTGCAACAGTTCTTGCAAATATATGCATTTTGCCTATTTAGATGGCATCCAACGTCCTGGCAGGAAACCTCTTCGCTTTCAGTAGCGTGAGCATTTTTATCTTTGCTCCTCCTCCCTGTAATTAGAAATTACGTCAAAAATCGCCAGTCTAATAAAAGAGGCAAGGAAAACCCTCGCCGCAACTAAGAGCTGAACATCGCGCAGCCTCGCCTTCCTTACCTAGAAGCCGAGCCTGTGCCAAGGTCGCGGGTCTCCGCGGGTCTCCACGGAGCCAGCCCCTGCCCGCCAGCCCCGCATCCCCCTGCTTTTTGATTCCGGCACTTCCTTCCACGCAGCTCCCGCGCGCCCCCTGCAGGCGTTTCTTCCTCCGTCCGCGCGCTGCCTGCTCTAAGCCTCAACCGTCTCACTCTGCCAGCGCGGCTCCAGGTCAGCGGAGCCATGTTCCTTCTTCTGGTCCTTCTCTCCGGCCTCGGGGGGCTGCACGCAGGCCTCAGTTGAGTCCACACACTCCCCGGTACCCCATCCGGGCTGCGGAGGGTACTTAGTTCGGCTGGTCCAGGATCCAGGCGCAGACCTTACCCTGGACGCTCGCTTTCCCCACCCGTGATCTTGCCCTTGGCCTCAGGGTCTGTAGCTAGGAAGGTAGAGAGGCAGCCTCCGGGTGGAAAATCTTTTCTTTCTCTGGGGTGGTTTCCTCGTCTGTAAAATGGACAAAAATGAAAGCTGTGGTTCTTTAAGTATCCAGAATTCTGCTCTTCTAGAAATAAGTGCGTCGCCATGAAGAAGCCATTTATCTTCTTGGTAATGCCTTCCTCCATCTTCTCGGTGGAAAATTGCAGATCGCACTATGCAATATGCTTTGCTTTTTTTTTTTTTTTAATTTTCCTGCAAATGATCTGCTTTCTTGATGCGTGTGTGTTTTATTATTTCCACATCTCTTTTCCAACACTGTAGTTTGTTGCTCAGTATTACCTAGTCAAACTGCCTAACGGAAGAAGGGGGTGGTGATGACGACGATGATGGTGATGTGTGTGTGTGTGTGTGTAGATAGAGACAGACAGACAGAGAATAAAAACCTAAGATCTTGACAAGGGTTAAGAAATTTGTAGCTGAGAATGACAGAAAGATAGTGGAAAGGAAAAGCAGAGGCATTGATTATACCCCCCAAATTGGTAATGTACTGTAAGATTGCATCAGTATAACTGTTTATTTTTTAATTTTTAGGTCCTCATAAAACATTTCTGCATACCACAGTTCCTGAGAAGGTTTCATCGTCTGAGGCAATAAAAAATCCAGAAAATAATGTAATTGGGAAATCATATTTTTATATCTTAAATTGTATTAAGTTGCTTTTAATGTCAAGGCCATAGTTGCTGGATAGGAGCAGGAATTCAGTTCTTGGAGGCAGAACTGACTTTCACAAGGAGGAGCATTTGGATGCGTATTAATGTGTATGACTCTGTCTATGTGCGTTTCTGTGGAGATTGAAGGATTCTAAGAAGGATCCATCAGGACCAGGGCTTGGCTCAGGCACCCATTTTAAGGAAGTGGCAAAAAACTGGGGTTCTTCTAGGACAAGGCTTAGAGTGAGGCTGAATAAGGGTTGAATACTGTCTTTCTTTAAAATTTTGATTATTTTTTTGTCATGGATTTTATTTGAAATTAATTTTAATTGTTGAAAATATTGTTTGGCCAAAAATAAATAAAAAATTAAATTAAATTAATAAATACATTTAAAAAACATGGGGTGAGGGGATGGATGGGCCTAGGGGTCAGGTCAGAGGGTGACTTTGGTGGTTTACCCTCTTGTTTGGTGGTGGTGTGTGCAGGGAGCATGTGTAGGACCCTGCTTCTGCTCCTGGTACCCAGTTTTTGCTCCCAGCTCTTTAGAAGTGGCAGTTCGTTTTTTGGTCTTTTTGTATCTTGTTGTCCATAATTTGCCCCAACTGCTCTTTTTAGTCCTTTATATTTGTGCTTTGTTGCTCAAGGAGACATCTCTACATGTGCAAGCTCTGCAGCCAAGGGCCCAGGTCACAGGCCCCAGCCTGTCTCACTGCCAGCTATGCCAAGTAATGTTAATGCAGAATTCCAAGAGCTGGTTAAGGCAAAAGAAAAGAAAAAAAAAAACCTTTATTTGGGATTTGTTAGGACTGCAGCCTGGGAGACACAGATCCAAGAAGCACTTGATTGTGTTTCATCAGACTACAAAATGGAGGAAGTCTTATAATGGCAAAAACTGAGAGGTTACCTAAATTATTTATCAAGAATTAGGATTGGAGCTGGTAAGACTTTTGGTTGCCAAAGGGGAGGGGGAGGGAGTGGGATGGACAGGGAGTTTGGGGTTAGTAGGTGCAAACTATGACATTTAGAATGGATAAGCAATGAGGTCCTGCTATACAGCACAGGACACAATATCCAGTCTCCTGGGATAGACCATGATGGAAAATAATATAAGGGAATATATGTATGTCGATAACTGGGTCACTATGCTGTACAGCAGAAGTTGACAGAACATTGTAAATCAATTATAATAAAATTTTTTGAAAAAGGAAGTAAAGATGCTAATTAAGCAAGCGTTGGTCAAGGTTCAAAATCATTGCATAGTTGGGAAGAAGAAAGGGGAGCCTTGAAACAATAGGGATGCACCTAGCAGCTGCTAGCAGACGTGGTTTTGAAAATGGTTGGCAGTGACCTTGAGTTTGATACAGTTCAGAAAATTTAAGTTCTCAGTGATACAGGGATGTGTCTGAAACCCTATCCACCTGTGGACACCTGGCTACATTCTGGATGCCTGAACAATAGTTACTTTGATTTTTAATGATCTTAAATATGTCATCAATATTATCTCCATCAAAAGCAGTGCACTTTACTCATTAATTCGACTCAATAAGAGAATTTCTGCAAATGCTGGCTACTGTCTAAGTCTCATCTGGAAGGGATTTTACTAGCAAAACCATATGAGCAAGCTTCATTTTTTTCCCCTAGAAAAACACTATCCAAACAAAAGGAACATTTTTCTTTTCTTGTATCATGATTACTTGCACCCATGGCTGTGCCCCAACAAGGTGACATGCCTAGGTCGTTCATATTTTTCTGTAATTGCAAGGGAGCCATTACGTTCTTTAATTGTTGCAGTAAATTTTACTTGCACTTGAGAAATTTGCTTAAAGTTTTGGAATAAAAAAAACCACAACACTTCTAGTAGCTGCACATTCCACCAGACATTTGGGCAGAAAGACTGATCATACACAGTATGGACCATCATTACAGTGCCTGCTACAATTCTTGTATCTTCTTCATCTGAATTTTTCTTAATTCTCCAAATTTGTTATTTCACTTTCTACTGTACAAGAAAATCATTTCTTTCTTCTGCCTAGCTGTTAGTATATGCTGGTTTATATTTGACTGTCCACCATTTTTGATGTTGAGTGAACAATTGCAAACTGCAGAAAGAGCTTCCAAAAGACTTTTTCCTGAATTGATAAATTTCTGCTGTTGAGAAAATTCACTACAAGATTGACACTTGGCTTTTTGGCATTCTGAGATTTAAATATGCACAAATAAAAAATACCGATAATAGTTTCAAAACTTTTCAAAAAGAATTGAAAATATTTCATTTGAAAATCTTGCAGCTGTGTCAGTGAAACTCCAAGTCCAAATTCATAACTGAAATTGAAAGCGTTGTGAATTTATGAACAAACTATAAACTGAACTTGATCTGTTGTTGTTTTGTTTGTTTGTTTTAAGTGAACTTCCAATTTGCCTGTAATGGCCAGTTGTAAACACAGTCTTTCTGAAGAAAAAAGCCAGAGCTCATCATATATAAATTTTGGGGGAGTTCCCGTCGTGGCTCAGTGGTTAACGATCTGACTAGGAACCATGAGGTTGTGAGTTCCATCCCTGGCCTTGCTCAGTGGGTTGGGGATCCCGCGTTGCCGTGAGCCGTGGTGTAGTTTGCAGACGCGGCTTGGATCCGGCGTTGCTGTGGCTGTGGTGTAGGCCAGCGGCTTCAGCTCCTATTCGACCCCTAGCCTGGGAACCTCCATATGCCGCGAGTGCGGCCCCAGAAAAGGCAAAAAGAGCAAAAAAAAAAAAGAAAAAAAAAGATTTTGGGAAGCCTGGTGTTCAGAGACTCCTGGGCTTTCGGAATAGGGAGGGTTTAGGTATTAACAGCCTTTTAGCTGAGTTGGTGTGCCTAGTAGAGCAAGGCTGCTTGTAGGCCATCTCACTTTCAATATCCTCATCAGTGGAGCGTCAGTGGAAGGAGTGACTTATGACTGACTCCTATGAGAAGCTATAGCTGTCACTGATTGGCCGACTTTCAGAAACTTGGGGCAGCCGCTGATTGGCTGACTTTTAGAAGCTTGTAATTTAAGTGTGGCTGCTGTCAACTTGCTGATTTTGTGATTGTGCTCATCCAGAGAAGTTACCTCGGATGGTAGTTACTTCTGCATGGTTTGAGACGTTCACCAAAGAGTAGTCTCCCCCTCCTTTTTCAGTTTCAGTCTAGAAAGATTTAACTTTATTATTAATTTTTAATATTGATGTATAATTGACCTGCAACTCTATGTTCCAGCTGTAAAACATAGTGGTTCAATATTTCTATACGTTACAAAATCATCGCCTTGATAAGTCTAGTTATCATCTGTCACTCCACAAAGTCGTTACAATATTATTGAGTCATTACAATATTCTCCATGCTATACATTTCAACCCCAGTAACTCACTTATTTTTTGTGACTGGAAGTTTGTAACTCTCTATCTCCTTCACCTATTTCCCTCATCCCCCCCAACTTTCTCACTGTGGCAGCCACCTGTTTCTTCTTGTATCTGTAAGTCTGTTTGCCTTGTTATGTTTGCTCATTTGTTTTAAGATTCTGCATATAAGAGATATTAAGTGGCATGTGGCTTTGACTTATTTCACTGACTTATTTCACTGTGTAAGTCCATCCATGTTGTTGCAAATGGCAAGATTTCATTCTTTTTTATAACTAATCTTGCTTTATATATACAACCATATTTTCTTTATTGATTCATCTATTGATGAACACCTAGGTTCCTTATGTATCTTGGCTATTGTAAATAATGCTGCAGTGAACGTAGGAGTGCATATACCTTTTTGCATTAGAGTTTTTGTTTTCTTCTGGAAAAAACCCAGAAGTGGAATTTCTGGACCCTATGGTAATTTCATCTCTCATTTTTTGAGGACCCAGTCTATACTATTTTCCATAGTGGCTGTGCCAGTTTACATTTTTCACCAACAGTGCAGGTGCATTCTCTTTTCTCCACATCCTCACCAACACTGTTATATCATTTTGATGATAGACATGAGGTGATATCATGCGGTTTTAGTTTGCATTTCCCTGATGGTTAGCAATGTTGAGGATCTTTTCATGTGCCTGTTGGCCATCTGTATGTCTTCTTTGGAAAAATGTCTATTCATATCCTCTGCTAATTTTCTAATTGGGTTGGTTGTTTTTTAGATGTTGAGTTTTTGTATAAGTTCCTTGTGTATTTTGGATATTAGCTCCTTATCCAATATATTGCTTGCAAATAAATATCTTCTCCATTCAGTGGGTTGGCTTTTAATTTTGTTGATATTTCCCTCACTGTGAAAAGATTTTTGGTTTGACATAATCCCATTTGTTCATTTTATTTTTCCCCCCTTTGCCTGAGAAGGCATTAAAAAAAATATTGCTAAGACCAATGTCAAGGAGCATACTGCCTATATTTTCCTTTGGGAGTTTTATTGTTCTAGGTCTTACGTTTAAGTCTTTAACCCATTTTGATTTTATTTTTATGTATAGTGTGAGAAAATAGTCCAGTTTGATGCTTTTTGCTTGTCATTGTCCAATTTTCCCACCACCATTTATTGAAGAGACTGTCTTTTTCTTATTGCATATTCCTGACTCCTTTGTCATATATTAACTGACCATGTAAGTCCGAGTTTATTACTAGGCTCTCTTTCCTGTTCCATTGATCTATGTGTCTGTTTTTGTGCCAGTACCATACCATTTTGGTTACTGTAGTTGTGTTGTATAGTTTGAAATCAGGGAGTGGGGTATCTCCAGCTTCTTCTGTCTCAAGATTGTTTTGGCTATTTGGGTCCTTTTGTGTTTCTGTAAACATTTTAGAATTATTTCTTCCAGTTCTGTGAAAAATGCCATTGGTATTTTGATATGGATTACATTGAATCTGAAGATTGCCTTAGGTAGTGTGGTCATTTTAACAATGTTAATTCCTCCAGTCCATGAACACAATATATCTTTTCATCTGTTTGTGTTGTTGTTAGTTTCTTTCATCAGTGTCTTATAGTTTGCTGAGTACAAGTCTTTTACCTCTCTGATTAGATTTATTCCTAGGTATTTTATTCTTTTTGATACAATTGAAAGTTGGATTGTTTTCTTAATTTTTCTTTCTGAGAGTTTATTGTCAGGGTATAGAAATGCAACACATTTCTGTATAATAATTTTTTATCCTGAAACTTTACTGAATTCATTTATTAGTTCCAATAACTTTTTGGTGTCCTCTTTGGGATATTCTATATATAGCATCATGTCATATGCAATAGCGACAGTTGTATTTCTACCATTCCATTTTGATTTCCTTTTACTTTTTTGTCCATTACTCTGGCTAAAACTTCTAATACTGTTTTGAATAAAAGTGGTGAGAGTGGGCATTCTTGTTTGTTCCTTACTTAGGGGAAATGCTTTCAGTTTTACACCACTGAGTATATTATCTTTGGGCTTATCATATATGGATTTTATTATGTTGAAGTATAATAAATGATGTTAAGTTTTGTCAGAAGCTTTTTCAAGCTCTATTGAGATGATCAGATCATTTTTACTCTTGAATTTGTTAATGTGATGTATCACATTAATTGATTTGCAGATATCGAAATATCCTTGCATCTTTGAGATAAGTTCCACTTGATCATGGTCTATGATCCTTTTAATGTATTGTTTAATTTGGTTTGCTAATATTTTGTTGAGAGTTTTTGCATCTATGTTAGTCAGTGACATTGTCCTATAATTTTCTTTTTCTTTCTTTCTTTATTTTTTTGTGGTGTCTTTGTCTGGTTTTGGTATCAGGCAGCTGCTGGTCTCATAGAATAAATTAGGGAGTATTCTTTCCTCTTTAATTTTTTGTAATAGTTTAAGAAAGATAGGTGTTACTCTTCTTTAAATGTTTGGTAGGATTCACCTGTAAAGCTACCTGGTTCTGGATTTTTGTCTTTTAGGAGCTGCTTTAAAAAAAAAAAAGAACTATTACTGATTCAATTCATTACTGATAATCAGTCTGTTCATATTTTGTGTTTTCTTCTTGATTTAGACTTGACAGATTGTACATTTCTAAGAATTTATTCATTTCTTCTGGATTGTCCATTTTATTGGTATGTAATTGTTCACAGTACTCTCATCTTTACTAGGTTACTAGTGATACATTCCTTTATTCTTTTAGTAATTACCCTTGTGATTATAACATGCATCCTTAATTTATTACCAGGTACATTAAATTTTTACCTTTACCACTTCCAGAATAACTCAAGGACCTTGAAACTATCCATTAATGTTCTTCCTGTCATTTGGGCCATTGACATGTAGTTTACAGTTATGTGTTTTTTTTTTTTTTTTTAAATCATAGGAGAAATTGCTATTACTATTTTATTATTTTATTTATTTTTTCTTTTTTTGTCTTTTTGCATTTTCTAGGGCCGCACTTGTGGCATATGGAGGTTCCCAGGCTAGGGGTCTAATCAGGGCTGTAGCCGCTGGCCTACGCCACAGCCACAGCAACATGGGATCCGAGCTGCGTCTGTAACCTACATCACAGCTCATGGCAATGCTGGATCCTTAACCCACTGAGCAAGGCCAGGGATCGAACCTGCAACCTCACGGTTCCTAGTCAGATTTGTTAACAACTGAGCCACAACGGGAACTCTGCTATTACTATTTTAAATAAGTAATAGTCACTTGAATTTACTGACATACTTACTTTCTCCTATTTTCTGCATGCTCTTTTATATTTTTAATTTTTTTTTCTTGGAGCTATTTTTTCATTAAAAAAATACTTTTAGGTTTCTCTTAGTGCAGGTTTGCTGGCAATGAATTCTCTCATCTCCTCTTGTACGGGAATGTGTTTCCTTTCATATTTGCTGAATATTTTTGGTGGATATGAAACTTTTGGTTGTATAGCATTTTCCTTCAACACTTTTATTTTTATCTTTTTAGGGCCACACCTGTGGCCTGTGGAGGGTCCCAGGCTGGGGGTCTAATTGGAGCTGTAGCTGCCAGCCTATGCCACAGCCACAGCAATGCCAGATCCGAGCCGCGTCTGCAACCTACACCACAGCTCATGGCAACGCCACATTGTTAACCCACTGAGTGATGCCAGGGATTGAACCCGCAACATCATGGTTCCTAGTCGGATTCGTTTCTGCTGCACCACAACGGGAACTCCTCTTTCAACACTTTTAAAGATGTCATTCCATTGCCTTCTGGTGTCCATTTTTTCTGTTGGGGAGTTACAAATACTTTATTAAAAATTGTTTTGAAAGTAATGTATCCTTTTTCTCTTATTGATTTTTGAGTATGTTCTCTTTGTCTTCTGGTTCAGTTGTCTGCATATATTATCCCTAGGTTTTGCTTTCTTTCTTTGTTTTCATCCTGCTTTGGAGTAATAGAGTATTTTGAGACTGTTGGTTGATATCTTTCATAAGCTTTGAAAATATCAGCCATTAATTTTTCAAATATTATTTCTTTCCTAAACTTATCTTCATCCTGTTTTTTAATAGATCACATTTCTATGGTTTTCTTTTTTATATTTTTCTTTGTGTTTCAATCTGGATATTTTCCACTGACCTGTATTCCTGTCACCGTTCTTATCCCCTGCTATGTCTAGTATTTTCTTACACTCTTTTTTAATATTTTTAATAACATTTTTTTCTGCTGTAGAATTTTTCTTTATTGACGATTCTACACTTCTAATAAAATTCTTCATCTCATTTTAATCATGGTCATTTTTATAGGTATTACCTGTGGTTTCGTTATTATTCCTATTTTTTATTTTTTTGGAAATTTGATCCTGTTCTTTGGCATTTCTTGTACTTTTAAAATGAAAACTTGGCATATCAATTTGCTAGGGCTTCCATAACAAAAAAAACACAAACAATGTGGCTTAAACAGCAGAAACTTTTTGTCTCATAGTTTTGGAGGCTAGAAGTCCAAGAGTGAGGTGTTGGCAGGGTGGTTCTTTTTAAGGACTGTGAGGAAATAATCTGCTCCAAGCCTTTGTCCATGGCTTTTATATAGATGTCTTATGAATTTTCAGATGGGATTCTCCCTTTGTGTGTGTCCCTGTCCAAATTTTCTTTTTTTTTTTTTTTTAATAAGGATAACACATTAGGTTAGGGCCCACACTAATGATGGCTCCTTAACTTGATTACTTCTGTAAAGGCCCAGCCTATGAATAAGATTGCATTCTGAGGTCTTGAGCTTAGGACTTCATATATAAATTTGGCTGGAGGGGGAAACAGTTGAATCCAAACTGTTGTAGAAGTTCTGGATGATGTCTTTTGGAATTTTTTTCTCCGGTCAGTTTTGTACATTTCTTGTTAATTGCATCCTAGTTTTGTTGTGGTTGTTGTTTTGCTTTGTATGATATGTGGATTTTAAATTTTATTGGTGCTATCATATTCCCCTTTATAGTTTCCTCATATTCATTTTATAACAAGGTGTTTTTAGAGGGCACAATTTTCAAGATGCCCTCAGGATTCCACTTAGACTTAATTTAGCATATGTTATCTGCAAGTGTTACTGAAATTTTTTTGGATGCTTATTACAGGTTGCTTATGTCATTACAATAGAAGGAAAACCATATTTTGTCCATCTCAAAAAGCAGTAAGTATTTTATCTTTTCAAATTTTAAGTCTTTGGTTTCTTGATTTTTTAAAATAATTATGAATAGAATTGTTTCAATTCAAATATGTATTTGCTACCTTTATACATTTGATATGTATTATATATTTGTTACTGGGTAAAGTCCTAGGCATACAAAAGGCAATAAAATATGGGCACAGTTAAATAATTTATAATACAGAAAAATATATTCAGACACATCAATAAAGAAATGGCTAATTTTATTATCATGTGATGTTATGATGAATGTATAGATAATATTCTTTGGAAATCTGGGAAGCCTTTTTGGAAAGAGGTAAGAGATGACTTGAGGGAAGATATCTAGTTATCTCTGTAAAGAAGTGAGGTGGTGTTGGGGGGACATTCTATTTTGAAGGAATCATGTGCAGAACATGCAGGTGTCAGAGTGGATTTATGGTATGTAGAAAGTCAGTATGAATTACTAAAGGACATATTTTTTTTGAGGATAAGGTAAAAGATTTTGGAAAAGTAGGCAGGAGCCAGATGTTAGATCTACAATACCATGATAAGTGTATTAGAAACCAAAAATGTTTCTAAGAATTTACTTCTATAGGCCTATTGAGTCTTGTAGGCTGTTTTTTTTGGGGGGGGGATAAAGGTGGAGGTAGGCTGTCTAGTATATGACTATATAATAGTATAGTGGGTAATGATAGTGGCTTGAACAATGGCATTTATCAGTGCTGGAAAGAAAATTTCAGTAGACCTTGAAGATAGATTTGGAGAATGATTAGGAAATAGTGAAAAATCTTGGATAATTTAGTTGTTGCTTAAGAAAATTGGTAGTTTATGGTGTAGTTAAATGAGGGATATTAATGAAGGAGAAATTTATGTGAGGAAAGGGTGGGTTGGTTTGCAGTTCTTATACGATATCCAAGTGGGTTTTTTTTCCAGTTAGGTATGTGAATATAAAATTTTTATATATTTGTTCACATACCTAAGTATATGTGAATTTTTTGTATTTACATATATTTAGATATGTGAATAAAACCTTTTTCCATTAGGTATGTGAATATAAAAATGAGCAGTAATCAATAGTTTGGTTGTAATTGTTTTTAAATGAGAGTTTATAGAGAGTGCTTACAGATATACTGGTGGCTAAAGACAATTTGGGGACAAACCAATATTTTTGGAATAGAACCAAAAAGAGCAAACAACATAGAAGCTCAAGCTGAAAGGGTCAAGGGTGTAGGAAGAAAATCAGAAGAGTGATATGTGATATAAATTAAGCGATTAGACTTTTCAGTTTTCAAAATGATTCCACGTCAGTGCAATGATAATTTTAAAATTGTCTTTTGGATTTGGTGGTTATGAATCTTTTCCAGAGCAGTTCAGGGTGAATAAGAATTGACAAAGTGATGAAACTGTGTGTAGACTACTTTTTTGATAAATGGAGTGGAAAATATATAGGGAATGGCTAGAGGAGGACCCAGAGCCATGGGAGAATTATTTAGGATAATAGTAATAAAAGTTTATTATAATAAACTTTTTTAGTTTTTGGCCTTGCCTGCGGCATGAGAAGTTCCCAGGCCAGGATAGATCCCACAGGATAGCACTGATCCAAGCCTTGTGGCAGCGACACCAGATCCTTAACCCTCTGAGTCACAAGAGAATGTCCCATAATAAACTTTTTAATAGTATTAAGATATAAAACACTAGAGAGGAAGGATTTGAAATTATAGTACCAATAAATTATGTATCCTCAATGTGTGGCACAGAATAGGATGCATAGCACATGTATAAGGATTGGTTTTGAGCAAAAAAAATAGTCATTCTCTAGAAATGGAGATAAGGAGTGAGGATGGGTACAGGCGATCTGAAAGTAAGGTGACATGGAGGTTTTTGAAATGCTTGACAGGAGTGATGTCAAGTTTTTGAATAATTGATTGGGAAAATAAAAGAAAATTCTGAACAAGGTTATTGAGAAGAACTTGGTACTTAACTAGGCAAGTATATGAATTTGTAGTGATGCTAAGAAAATCTTTCAAAATTATGTCCTAACCTACATTTTAATTTTGATTCAGGTTTAAAATCTGAAATTAATTAGCATTAAAGACAAAGATTTGAAAGTTTTATGCTGTAAATTGGTACCTATGTTATTTTACTATTTGATATTTCTAACAATTTGGGTTGTTGATTATCGTGCATTTTAGTATTACATGTCACTATAGTTAAATGCCTCCCTCTGCCCCTAATTTATTGTAAATGGACAAGTATCCAGACAATAGGATATGCCAAGGTATTTGGGACTACTTTAAATTCCTCTATAAAAGAAAATTTGTATTAATGAACAATTTTTTTTCTGTTTTCTGTTCACAATTTGAGCAATTTTTGTGATTTCTGCCTAGATTATTTTTATCTTCAGCTTCTGTTGTTTATTCTTATGACACAAATGACACTCAACATTCTCAGTCTTTGTCAGCTCAGGTAAGACTTAGATTCTTTTTCTTACTCTGGATTTTCTTTAAAAATATAAATATTATGGAATTGCTAGAATACTGTTTTGCACATTCACTGAAATTGAATCACCTGGACTAATTCTTATTTCTACCTGGCACAACTTTATTGAGTAATGGCCATTCATATTAAAGTACTAAGATAGTTAAAGTAATAAATATACATGAGATATCTAGGATGTTCATTTTAAAAGTAAGCAATCCATTTGTTTTTCTCTGTGTATTTTTTTTCAGATGGATTGCAATTATCATGGATATATTGCAGGTTTTCCAAATTCTCTTGTATCACTCAACACTTGTTCAGGACTCAGGTTGTAACCTATTTAAAGATATTCCATTTGCCAGTATTTAGATCTTGCTAGTCTTTAAGTTGATCCTCTATATATGTTTTCTAGTCCTACAGTGACTTCTGTTAATTCAGTTCCCTAAGGAGTGAACCAGAATTGCTGATAAAATAAAGTTGGTCACCCTGGCAACATCAGTTCTAGATGGGAGACTACTTGTTTATTGTAACAGGATCTGCTGCTTGAGGTTTTAAGAACTCTTGAGTATAGGGGGTGCTGATTGTCTCTATACTAATTTAGTTTTCCCAAATTCTTTATATTTTTGCTATCTTTAAACTTTCTAGAATGGTTGTCAATTATAGAACGCCTAAGTCTGATAAGTACTTTGGCTTTGCTCACAGCCACTTTTTGTCAGGTAGTATCTTTCATTCAAACCACACAATCAAATAATTTAGGACGTTAAGTGTGAGGAGAGAGGTAGATATTTCAAAATGAAGAAAGGGACCTAAGGCTAAGAAAGAGAGCACCCATCGATCCTAAAGCCTGGCTGAGAAAATCACACCTGGATGTACATCAACACCTAACGTTCTTTCTCTAAGATAATCAAACCCATTGGTATTCTGTGTTATTACTACCCAGTTCTGGGGTAATACCTCAAAGAATAAAGAGGGAAAGTAGAAAAGCTGGGGTCATTTTAAATGTAAGAAAACATTTTGACCAACATTTTTCATTAGAATATTAGATTATAGTGTCATTAGAATATTAGTTTATATTCTATATATGGAATATAATATTCTAATCTACTAGAATATTAGATTATAGAGTATTATGATTATAGAATCATTTCAGGCTTGTTTTGATTATTTTAATATGCAGAGGAACATTGCAGTTTAAAAATATCTCATACGGAATTGAACCAGTGGAGGCTGTTTCAGGATTCATGCACATGATTTATGAAGAAAAGAATAATAGCACTAATATTTCTCTGTTATGGAACAATGCCATTGACATTAACAGCTATGAGAACTCACCATATCAAGTCAGAAAAAGTTCAGAAGTAAGCGTTGACTTTTATTCAGTATAATTTTACGAAATGAAAAAGATTTTCAGAGCAAAATTTGGGGACTTGTAAAATTTAGTTTTGTTTTACTTCTACATGATGGTCCTGCATAACTTTTTAAGAAATTAAGTTGGTGTGCTAGTTATTAGATGAGCAACAACTTGGTGATTAATCTTGGAAGCAGATATGTGGATATAGGACTAAATACACCAAAAGACTAATTTTTACTGGTAGGCATTTGGATAATTCATGTAAATTATTCCTTTTCCTCAATTATTCTGATAATTTAGGTGAAAATATTGTGATCTGGATTTCTAAATGAGTCTTTGTTGTGGGAGAACTCACAAATGAATAGCAGTGACTTACATAAAGTACATATAAAGCAAATTGATGAATTCTTCTTTCACAAAAACCTATAAGCTGCCATAAATGGCAATCCTGTCTCTACCGAACTGCCATTGATTGTAAACTTTAGTAATATTTTTCTAAACTGCATTGTTTGTCAAAAGTAGTGTATAATTGGTAGTAGAAAATCTGCCCTGGTGGAATATTACTATGAAAAATTATCATGAAGTTAAAGAAAGGAAAGTTTTATGTTATCATCTTAAATTTCCAATTTCACCTTCTGTTAAAACCAAAATATACCTGCATGCTTACGTAGCCTGGAATCTCACTGAAAATTCTTCTTAACCACAGGCATGTTTTCGACTCAGATTTTCTGAATGGCACCTAAATTTTACATTTGAAAATCGCTTTAATATGTAATCAGTAGCAACACATCTTTTAGTTTATATCTGAGCATAATTTCAATAGAAGGTAAATTTTTGGAAATTTCTCAGGACTCATGTTGTGTTTCATGTGTTTCAGAAACCTGACTATTTCAAGTTATTCCCCCGATATCTTGATATGTATATTGTTGTGGATAAAAATCTGGTAGGTCCTTTTTTTGCATTGTCATTTCTAAATGATTTAACATTTGTCTTTATTTCAGTGACATAGTATAATTTTTTTTGGCTTAATGAATTTTATTACAATTATAAGTGTACAAAAATCATCACAAGTCAATTTGATAGCATTTGCATCCCAAACCCTCAGTGCATCCCCCCACCCCCCAGATTGTCTTGTTTGAAAAACCAAAGGTTTTCCAAAGTCTGTGAGTCATTCTCTGTTCTGCAAAGAAGTTCACTGTGTCTTTTTAGTTTCTACACGTAAGCGGTAGCACTGGGTGTTGCTGTCTAATTGTCTGACTGGTTTCACTTCGCATGATAATTTCTAGGTCCATCCATGTTGCTATAAATGTTGGTATTTCGTTCCTTTTAATGGCTGAGTAATATTCCATTGTGTGTGTGTACCATATCTTCCCTATCCACTCCTCTGTCGATGGGCATTTAGATTGTTTCCATGACCTGGCTATTGCACAGAGTGCTGCAGTGAACACTGGAGTACATGTGTCTTTTCGAGTCATGGTTTCCTCTGGATAGATGCCCAGGTGTGGGATTGCTGGATCAAATGGTAATTCTATTTTGTGTTTTCTGCGGAATCTCCATACTGTTTTCCACAGTGGTTGCACCAATTTGCATTCCTGCAAAGCTTTTCTCTTCTGCTGTTCTTTTCAGGTTGTGTTATCAAAGTGATACTGGCTTCATAAAATGAGTTTGAGAAGGTTCCTGCCACCTATTTGATTTTTTTGGAAGAGTTTGAGAATAAGTAGTGCTAATTCTCCATACTGTTTTCCACAGTGGTTGCACCAATTTGCATTCCTACCAGCAGTGTAATAGGAATCCTTTTTCTCCACACCCTCTCCAGCACTTAATGTTTGTAGACTTTTTGATGATGGCCATTTTGGCTGGTGTAAGGTTATGATTTGCATTTCTCTAATAAGGAGCGATGTTGAACATCTTTTCATGTGTTTATTTGCCATCTGCATATCTTCTTTGGAGAACTGTCTGCTTAGATCCTCTGCCCATTTTTTGATGGGGTTGTTTGTTTTCTTGGTATTGAGCTGTAGGAGGTGTTTGTAAATTTTAGAGATTAATCCCTTGTCAGTCGATTCATTTGCAATCAATGACATAATACAAATTTTATTTATTTTTTTATTTTTTTATTTTTTTTTGCCTTTTTGTCATTTTATGGCCACGGGTTTATGGCCGCACCCGCGGCATGTGGAGGTTCCCAGGCTAGGGGTCTAATCGGAGCTGTGGCCACTGGCCTGCGCCGCAGCCACAGCAACGCAGGATCCGAGCCGCGTCTGCAACCTACACCACAGCTCACGGCAACGCCGGATCGTTAACCCACTGAGCAAGGGCAGGGATCGAA
>PVHT020000140.1:9055828-9078472 GCA_004024745.2 Catagonus wagneri | reverse complement strand
GCAACCTCATGGTTCCTAGTCGGATTCGTTAACCACTGCGCCACAACGGGAACTCCAATGACATAATACAAATTTTAAAAGACATTTTTTGATAAATGCTTATTTTTCTTTTGCAATGTATGAATCCTTATAAACTGTGAATATACCAAGTTTTTATTAATTCATTTATTTTTATTATAGAATCTCTAATTGATTTTGTAAAGTGAAGTATCTTTTCATGTGTGGAATTCTCCAGCATCTTGGTGTGTGGGACAGAGGAAATTTTGTTGAGTTATGCATATTTACTGGTTGTGATTGAAAAGGAGAAATAAAAGGAGCATTTCATGTTACCATGATACTGACATCACTCTGTTCCATGTCTGCTTTAGAAGAAAGTATATTCTGTCTTGTTGAGTTTAGTGTTTTGTGTATCTATTAGGACAATTGGTTTCTGATGTTGTTCAAGTTTTTTGCTTCCTTACTATGTCTGGTTGTCCAGCTGTAGGTTGATCATGATGAAAGATCTATTTAATGTGCTGCTGAACTTTATTCATCATTTTGCACCAATATTCATCAGGTATATTGGCCTATAGCTTTTCTTTTGTACTGTTCTTTTCAGGTTGTGTTATCAAAGTGATGCTGGCTTCATAAAATGAGTTTGAGAAGGTTCCTGCCACATATTTGATTTTTTTGGAAGAGTTTGAGAATAAGTAGTGCTAATTCTTTAAATATTTGATAAAATTCATCAGTGAAGCCATCTAGTTCTGGGCCTTTCTTCACTGGGAGATTTTTTTGTTTTTTTACTATTGATTTAATTCTTAATACTAATCAGTCTAATCAGATTTTATATTTTTTTCTGATTCAGAAATGATTCAGGATGTATGTTTGTAACAATTTTCTGTTTCCTCTAGGTGGTCCCACTTGTTGATGTATAATTGTTCATAGTAGGCTTTTATGGTCCTTGTATTTATGTGATGTCAATTGTAATATCTACATGTTCATTTTTAGTTTTGTTGGTGTGGATCCTCTCTCTTTTTTTCTTGTTTAGTCTAGCTAAAGATTTGTCAATTTTGTTTACTTTTTGAACAATAAAGGCCTAGTTTTGTTAATCTTTTCCATAGTTTTCCTGTTCTCTTATTCATTTATTTCTGCTTTAATCTTTTTTAATACCCTTAATACTGCCAACTTTCAGATTAGCTTCTACTCCTACTTCTACTCCTACTCCTACTGTTAGATTGTTTGAGATCTTTCAGTTTTCTTGATTAATTTTTCTATAGTTTTAAACTTCCCTCTGAGAGCTGCTTTTACCGCACCCCGTCAATTTTATTTTATTTCCATTTTCATTTGAATCAAGATACTTTCGCCCTCCATTCTTTTCTTACTTGAGTTTGGGAATTTTGTCTAATTTTGTCTTTGTCTTTTGATTGGAGAATTTAATCCATTTACATTTAAAAAAATTATTAATTGGTAAAGACTTACTACTGCCCTTTTAAAATTGTTTTCTGACTGCTTTGTTTCCTGCTTCTGATCCTGCTATATTTTTTTGTGATTTGATGAATTTTGATATCAATATGCTTTGACTTCTTTGTCATATTCTTTTGTATAATTATTACATGTTTCCCCCTTGTGGTTACCATGAAGTTTATGTAAGATAACTTAAAATTATAGCATCTTGGAGTTTCTGTTGTGGTTCAGTGGGTTAAGAACCCAACTAGTGTCCATGAGGGTATGCGTTTGATGCCTGGCCCTGCTCAGTGGCTTAAGGATCTGGTGTTACCTTGAACTGTGGGGTAGGTCACAGACATGGCTCAGATCCAGTGTTGCTGTGGCTGTGGTGTTGGCCAGCAGCTGCAATTCCATTTCAACCCCTAGCTGGGGAACTTGCACAGGCCCTAAATAGAAAAAAATTACCTTATTTTTTTTATTTCCACAATTTTTATTAACAATTCAGAATATAATAATAGTAATCAAGTATCATAACTTTGTAATATTAGTCTATTAATGGGAATGAAATTGTTTGAGGGGTAATATTTTGCTTATTTGGTGTTCATACTTAGTGTTCTTCTATCATCAGATCAACTGAAAATATTCTATAAGAAACATTCTTGTTGGTAGTTCCCATTGTGGCACAGTGGAAACGAATCCGACTAGGAACCATGAGGTTGTGGGTTCGATCCCCGGCCTCGCTCAGTGGGTTAAGGATCCAGTGCTGCCATGAGCTATAGTTAGGTCACAGATGTGGTTAGGATCTGTCGTTGCTGCCATAGGCTGGCAGCTGTAGCTCTGATTCGATTGATGCCTAGCCTGGGAACCTCCATATATGCCTTGAGTGTGGCCCTAAAAAGCAAAAAAAAAAAAAAAAAAAAGAGAGAGAGAGAGAAATAAAGAAAAAGAAAATTAAGTGGTAGACCATATGTGGCCCGTGGGCTGTAGTTTGTCAACTTAACTCCTGAGTTAAAGGATGTAGCACCCTAATTTAAACTGATAACAAATTAACTTTCGTAATGATTCTAAACTTACCTTCCCCTTCGAACTTTAGCTTATTGGTGTTATACTTTGCTGACTTTTAACACTGTGTATACAGTAACAGATTACTTTACATATGGCTCTTTTTAATACCTTAAAACCTATAAAAAAGAAAATCAAGATGATATTACTAACAGATAAAGTAAAATTCAGGATAGAAAAACTTAAGTAGAAGAATGAAAGGGTTACTTTATACTGAATGACACAATTTAAATTAAAGATGCATTTCTAATACTAAACATTTAGTTGCCATGTAAGTTGTGATGAACCTGTAAAAAAAAACCTCTAGAAATAGAAAAATTTAACAAAAATCAGAACTATAGTGGAGCACATTAAGGCATTTCAATTAGCTTTAATAGATAGAAAATAAATATTGACATATAAGGATTAAATTATTTGTCAAGGGAGTTCCCTTGTGGCACAGCAGGCTAAGAACCTGGCATTGTCACTGCAACAGCTCAGGTCACTGCTGTGGTGGGAGTTTTATCCCTGGCCTGGGAATTTCCACATGCTATGGGCACAGCC
The DNA here is from genome assembly GCA_004024745.2 of Catagonus wagneri. Taxonomy (NCBI): domain Eukaryota; kingdom Metazoa; phylum Chordata; class Mammalia; order Artiodactyla; family Tayassuidae; genus Catagonus; species Catagonus wagneri. The sequence goes on along the minus strand of PVHT020000140.1, from coordinate 9,075,442 downwards.
CCCAAAAATTATTTATCAGTTTGCTTTACTAAACATTTATTGACCTTTGTACTTTATGAATGGATACCACTTACATTCAAATATCTATAGATATATATATAGAAAATATATGCAAAGGTAGTCATCTCTAGGTCACTAGGAAAACAGCACTAATTTTGTAAAAGTAAAAACCAATTTGCCAAAACTCTATCATGACATATTAAAACAATAAGGAATAAAAAGATAAGGCAAAAATAATAAAATTTAAAAATACAATTATGAGTAATTTTTTAAGGTAGTAAAAAGAAAAAACTATAGTTATTAGCTATTTAGAAATTAAAGAAGTCTATATACTATTTTAAAAAATTGGAGAATATGTATTAATCAGAACAGGCTAGGTTGTGCTGTTTTACAAAATGCCCTCCAGGGGTTCTCTTGTGGCTCAGCAGGTTAAGGATCCAGTGTTGTCACTGCAGCGGTTTGTGTTGCTACTGTGGCATTGGTTTGATCCCTGGCAGGGGAACTTCCACATGTCGTGGGCATAGCCCAAAAAAAAAGGTAACCTTTGAATCCTAGTGGCTAGACACAATTTATTTTTCATTCATGCAATAAATGTCAACTATGTGCCTGGCTGACTCTCCACAGCAGCATATTTTTGTATCTTTTTAAAAATATATTTTTAGGGAGTTCCCATCATGGCTCAGTGGTAACAAACCCAACTAGTATCAATGAGGACATGGATTTCATCTCTGGCCTCACTCACTGGGTAAAGGATTCGGTGTTGCCATGAGCTGTGCTGTAGTTCGCAGATGCACCTCAGATTCCCCATTGCTGTGGCTATGGTATAGTCTGGCAGCTGTAGCTCCAATTTGAGCCCTAGCCTGGGAACCTCCATATGCCACGGGCGCGACCCTAAAAAAAAAAAAAGACAAAAAAAATGTATATTTTCACATCTTGTTTTATAGCTTTTGGTTTTCTTTTTAGGGCCACATCTGTGGCATATGGAGGTTCCCAGGCTAAAGGTCAAATAGGAACTGCAACTGCAGGCCTATACCACAGCCACAGCAGCACCAGATCTGAGCCACATCTGTGACCTACAGGCAGCTTGTGGCAATGGCAGATCCTTACATAACCCACTGAGTGAGGCCAGGGATCAAACCCACATCTTCATTGATACTAGTTAGCTTCTTAACCTGCTGAGCCACAGGGGAACTCCCATGCCTACCTTTCTTAAAGCTACAAACCTCTAAACAAAATATATTAATTTTGGTAGTATATTAATATAATGCAATGTTTTGATTAAGGAATATAGTGATGATTTAATATTAAGTAATGTATTAATGAAATGTAGTGAATCAATAAGTCAAAAGACAAAAATCATTATCATTTTGGTATGCTTAAAAAAGGCTTTGATAAAAATTCAACTTCATTTTTAATAAAAGCCTTAGTAAATAGGAATATTTATAAATAGGTATTTTTCAATATGACCTAGAATACTCATCTTAAACCAAACAACACTTTAATCATGAAATAGTTGTTTTCCAGTGGAAAATCAGGAGCAAAGCTTACATTCCTGATATCACCAATGTTATTTAAAAATGTCCCCAGATTTTAAAGCAGTTAGACATAAAAAGAGCTTATTGGAATAAAGAAGAAATTATAGTTCCATGGTAATGTCAAAGAATGTATCCTAACATAGAATCCATGATCATTTTAACAATGAACCTCTCATTAAGGAATTTCCCCTCTTCTTGCATGTATTTTTTGATTTATGATTGCATTATTTTAGAAATAACATGTATTTTGAAATCCCACATTTAACAAATTATAATCTAGTTTTCATAAAAATAAAGCCACAAATTGTGTATTAAACATTATTTAAATCATGTTATTAAATATTTTAGTGTATTATATGTATTATATGGATAAAATTACAGATTTAATTAATTTTTTAAATAAATTATTATTTATACATTTACATATACAAGTGTAAACGTACCTTTCCTGGATTTTAGTTGGAATGTAGCCCTCTAGCTACTTTAGGATATAGCATATTGTACATGTAAAGGGTATGTGGTATATTAATGGTATCCATTATTTTTTAATACCAATTTATCTTTTTCAGTTTGATTACATGGGCTCTGATATAAAAACTGTAACACAGAAGGTTATTCAGATCATTGGCTTTGTTAACACTGTAAGTTTCAAAAAACTGTTTTGTTTATACATTTTGTAAAGGTATACGTAATATGAATTGATGTATATAGTATTTTGCTGTGCTATTGAAGAGTTTCCACAAAGTATTGAGTCAAATTCTTGAATATACCTTTATAAAAATTTAATATAATGTTCAAATTTATTGACAAATTTTCACTTATTTTCTCCATTTAGATGTCTACCCAGTTAAAACTGACTGTTAGAATATCTGCCATAGAGATCTGGTCAAATGGAAACAAAATTCCTACTGCAGGAAATCCTGATTATACATTATACAAATTTTTAGAATGGAAATACAGATTTCTCTTTCGACCTCATCACATTGCATACTTATTTGCGTGAGTATAGAATTTAGTATTTGTATAACATTAAAGGAATAACCAAAATGATTTCATATATTAATTATGGAAAATAAGCTTTTACTTAATGTATCCTGAGTTCTATAAATTTGGTAAACACCATGGAATGGGAAAAAATTGTAAGTTGAAGTCTTTGTCCTCAAGGAGCTAATGTGAGGTAAGACAAAAGCTTTTATCAACTGATATAAAACTATCTGATAAAAGTAAAATTTTATAAAAGTACTTAAATAACTAAAAGATATTCATTGTGAGCGATACAACTTTTTTACTTCCTTTGGCTTATAAACTTTTACAACCTCATGTCTATATTCTTGTCGCTCACCTGATTAATTTTTTCTTTGCTAAAAATATGAATATGCTGAATGTTCCCGTATCTAGAATCTAATGCACATAAAAATCTGTTCATCTTTAGTGAATAAATGAATGAGGAGTTCACAGAAAATTTGAATTTTCAGGTCTATGAATGTAGAAGGAAACAGAATAAATATAACCACGAGTGCAATGGTATTTATAACTATTAGGCTTTATACTTATTTTAATTCTGAAAGTTTATCAAATTCATAATTTATAAATATGTATTGAAATACTCTTAACGCTGAAGGTTTGAGAAAAATGTGTTCAAATAGTTTATTTCAACTATTTAGAGCTGAAATAGTTTAGAATTATAGGTGTTTAGAATTATAATAAAATTGTTAAATAATGTTTGCTGTTACGAAAATTATTATCATTAAATAATACCGCTTAAATACAATTATTGTTATTTTTTAGTTTCAAGAAGCATCCTAGGTTTATAGGAGTCACACATCCTGGAAAAATATGTGATAACAGCTATGCCGGAGGAGTTGTTATGGTAATTACTATCTAGTTTGCTGTCATTATTCTCATGTTTCAAAATTTCCTAAATATTTAAAAACATAAATAAATGTATTATTTAGCTTACTCATCCTGTAATTTTTTTTTTACTAATTTAGAGCATAAAAATTAAACTGTATATAATTGCTTTAAAAAACAGGATATTTATAAACTAAACTATCATAATTTCACATTGTTTTAAAAAACACATTTGGCCTCTGTTAAGTCAGTTTAGCTGTTTTGAGTAGTGGTATGCTTACATCAATATTTATTATATAATCAATGTAATTTTAATGTTAATTATAAATATATTATCAACATTTTTCTCAAAATTAATAGTTGGTATGCATTCATGTGCTTATTTGGTGACATTCATTATTCTTTCTATTTCAAGGTAACTTTTCTCATTGCATTTAATTTTTTGTTTCATATTTGGGAGGAACAGACTGGTAGGAAGGAAGAGCCTTCAGATATTTATAATCTACTATTTTCTAGAAAATGGGAATGAGCTCTTACCACTACAGTGACATTCCCTTGACAGCAAGCTATATAAAAAATAGCAAAGGAAACTTAACTTGACTCTGCTTCAGAAAAAGAAGTCTACATTGCGATTTTTATACTGACCTATTTGTATATTTTGTTGACTTTAAGTAGCATATACAGTGATTCAAATTACCATCAACAGATTTAAAATCTGAACTGGTGTGTACTTAATACCATTACTACCATAGTACCAAGACTACTATGTCTTACTACAAAAGACATATTGGTTGATCAGACAAATCTAAAACCAGTTCTGGGCTGAAGAACAATCAGATTATTTCCTGGGGATTTGTTTTTACTTTCATCCCTACTGTTGATCCCTTTCATCCCTACTGAGGAAAGACCATTAGCAATTGTCCAGATCTTCATTACTATTGTTAATTCTCCTGAAAACAGTGTATCTTTGCTGAGAATTAATTTTTAGGTTGTGTGTGTGAAGCAAATAAAGCAGATGATAGAAATTATTGAATGTAAGTGGTTAGGATGTGTGTTTTCCTGGTGCCATTCTTCAGACTTTAATTTTGATTGGAATTTTTGTAACAACAATTTGTAAAGGAAAAGAACTAATATATGAGTTAAGCAAGAATGCTATAAAATTGATATAAATATAAAAATAATTTTTTGTTTATTCCAACAACAAAGAGCTTGAAGATTAAATTTAAAATGTTAAGTGCCAATTGTTTTTAAAAATTAAGAATCAATTACTTGAATATGGTAGCTCTATTAAATGTTTTGAAATCAGGTGGTTTAAGCCGCCCAATTTTGTGCTTTGTCAATATGCAAGCAGTAGGGGAGATGTAATTTACATGACCCACGTAATGAGTCATTATATGCATGGAGGCAAGACATAACTTCCTTTAAACATAGGGAAAGGAAATAGAAAATTGTTTTAAAGTTGATGTGAGGTGCGATTCAGACAAGGGTCTTTGAATTAAGAGAAATTAAGAGTATGGGCAATATTGAGAACCATTTAGGGGCCCATTTGTTGAATGAGAATTTGCAAAGGAATTGTTTGAGGAAACCATCATGTCTATCAATTAAACCAGCTATCTGAGGCCTGTTGGGACCATGAAAGTTTTATTGAATGCCTTTCCCAAGAAACCAGCATTGTGTCTTCTGAGAAGTGAGATGTATTTCTTAGTTACTATTAATGATGTCTGTAACTGTGAAGGGAATAAAGTCTGTTCTGGCAAGGGCATCTATTTTGTCCTAAGAACTGCTCTTGATCAAAAGCTGGGATGCAGGAAGGAAGAATTGCTTGAGCTCATGAAGTCTTCCAATAAACAAAATGCTGTCTCTCTTCTGCGGGTGGATTGAAGTGTTTGATGCATTCAGCTGATTGTTGCTTTCTGCCTCTTGGTGGCTCTGATTGAACAGCAAGCAACCCAGGGCAATATGAGGGACAGGAAATTTGAAAACATCTTCAGGGGTCATTTTCATCTTGTTCTGGACTATTCTTTACTTGCCACTCCCTCACAATGATGTATGGCTCTTGATCCATCAAGAACCACAACTTTTTTAAAAATTCTGTTTTTTAAAGCAGTTTTAAGTTCACAGCAAAATTGAGGGGAAGGTACATAGGTTATCCCTTGCCCCTACACATGTATAGCCTCCTCTGTTATTAACATCACTCATCAGGGTGGTACGTTCATTGCAAATGATGTGTACATTGACCCATTAAAATCACCCAAAATTCAAAGTTTGTTTAGGGTTCAATCTTGGTGTTGTAGATTCTATGGATCTGGTTGAATAAGGACATGTATCCATCATTATGGTGTTATACACAGTATTTTAACTGTCTTAAAAATCCTTTGTGCTCTGCCTATTAATTTCTCCCCTCACCACCGGTAACTATGGATCTTTTGTCTCCATGTATATATTTTTTTAGCTTCCTGGGTCTGCATCTGCGGCACATGGATGTTCCCAGGCTAGGGGTGGAATGGGAGCTGTAGCTGCTGGCCTACGCCACAGCCACAGCAATATGGGATCCAAGCTGCATCTGTGACCCACACCACAGCTCACAGCAACGCGAGATCCTTTAACCCACTGAGTGAGGCCAGGATTCGAACCTTCATTCTCATGGGTACTAGTCGGATTTATTACCTCTGAGCCACAACAGGAACTCCCATGTCTCCATAATTATTTTTCTGGAATGTCATGTAGTTGGAATCATAAAGGAGTCTTTGCAGTCTGGCTTGTTTCAGTTAGTAATATGCATTTAAGTTTCCTCCATGTCTTTTCACAGCCTTATAGCTCATTTCTTTTTAGTGCTGAATAATATTCCATTGTCCGAAACATGCCACAGTTTATCTGTCACTTACTGAAGGACATCATGGATGCTTGCAAGTTTTGGCAGTTATGAATAAAGATGCTATAAACATCTATGCAGATATTGAAAATGGTCCCAAAGGAAAACAACAATGCCTATTGAGGGTGTGTTAGTTATATATTGCTATGCAACTAATACCAAATCTTAGAATATGGAAACACCCAGTTCTGTGGGTCAGGAGTCTAGGGGCAGCTTAGTGGGTGAGAACAAGATGACAGCTACTGTGTAGTTATCTCAAGGTTCAACACAGAGAGGACTGGCATCCAAACTCAGTCATGTGGCTGTTGGAAGATGTCAGAAAATGTTTTCATGTGCACTAATGAGGGCCTTGCCACAGGCCTGCTTGGTGACAGAGTGAGTGAGAGTGAGATGTATAATCCAGTAAGTCAGTCTTTTTATAACCTATCTTGGAAATGATGACCCATCACTCCTACTATATTCAGTTAATTAGAAGCAAGTCAGTAAGTTCGGCCTATAAGCAATGGAGTTAGAATACACAGGGACATAAATACCAGGAGGTAGAGAACATTGGGAGCTATTTTAGAGACTGTTTACTACAAAGAGAATGTAGAATTGATTGTTAAAAGAAAAGATTTAAATCATTTTATTTAAAATAATTGAGAAGCGGAGTTCCCATTGTGGCGCAGGGGAAATTAATCCGACTAGGAACCATGAAGTTTTGGGTTCCATCCCTGGCCTCACTCAGTGGGTTAAGGATCTGGCGTTGCCATGAGCTGTGGTGTAAGTCACAGATGCGGTTCAGATCCTGTGTTGCTGTGGCTGTGGTGTAGGCCGGCAGCTGTAGCTCCTTTTCAACACCTAGCCTGGAACCTCCATATGCGGTGAGTGTGGCCCTAAAAAGCAGATAATAATAATAATAATTCAAAGAAGCAATGCAATGTGATATTTTAAAACTCTTTGCTAAGATAGCTGGTATTGTCGTTAAGGAATAGTATTTTGAAGTTAAACTGTTGTGTTATTCATCCATCCATGTTTAATAAGTACTTATATAACTACTACAATTGTATCTACCTAAGTATCTTGGATTCACTAATGAATTATAAAAAGGAGTTTTATTATACTAATTTTTGATTATAATAAATATTTTTTAAAACTGAATAGGATTCCTAGCTAATATTAACTATTTTTCTTTTATATGCCTTATACTTAGTATCCAGAAGGTTTATCCTTGGAGTCATATACTGTCAATATCATGCAGTTGATTGGTCTTAATTTGGGAATGAGTTATGATAATACTGAGATCTGCCATTGTTCAGGAGATGTTTGCATAATGTCACCAGAAGCTGTGTAAGATAATTTGCTTTATTAAATACACACTATATTGGTTTTTTTTGTTTTTTTTGTTTTTTTTTTTTTGGTTAGGAACATTGCATTTCTACTAACCAAACAGAATTAATTGATAATTATAGAACACTATAACATACTATAAAACATACGTATTCAACAACTATAGAATATACGTTCTTTTCAAGTGCAGATGAAACACATGCCAAAATAGGCCCAATACTCCCCCAACCCTCTCCATGCCTGGGAAATTCTTGTCCTCCTTCGTGCCTTCCAGAGGCTGGCTTGTATTTTTCTCTGCTGGCCAGACTGAACACACCCTCTAGGGACAAGCCACATGAATTTTGTAATTTCAGTGCATCTGCTTTTAGGTTTACCTATTGTTTATGGCTGCTTTTGTACCACAAAGTTAGATTTGAGTACTTGCATACGAGCGCATAATATTTACTCTGTGGCTCTTCACCAAAAAGTTTGTCAACTACTGGTCTAAGGCATATTCCTTACTCTTAAATCACATTCTTTCTAGAGTTTGAGTTGGATGCTGAGGTGTCGGCAAAGTACCAACAACTTTCTGACCCTCTCAGGACAGGTGTTACTACTGCCCCTTCCATAGTGTAAATCAAACAACAGATTCTTCCTTTTTTTATATATAATGATTTTTATTTTTTTCATTATAGCTGGTTTACAGTGGCCCGTCAATTTTAACAGATTCTTATTTGAAAATGCTTAATTACAGAGAGAAAAAGCTCTAAAATATGCTTTTAAAGTTATAACAAACATGTTCATATTGGCATTTACAGAAAAATACAAAAATGATATTAAATAGATTAAAAAGTATACTAAATACTGAAGCCAAAAATTTTAATATTAGTTTTTTTTGGCACTAAGAAGATAAAGGATTCCACAGTTCTCATGTGTAAAGACTTAATAAAGATCATAGGATGGGTTAAATAGTAGGTCTTCTTTAAAACAAGGTGGGAGTTCCTGTCCCCCTGCTCAGGGGCAACAAATCTGACTAGTATCCATAAGGACACAGGTTTGATTCCTGGCCTCACTCAGTGCATTACAGATCTGGCATTGCTATGAACTGCACTGTAGGTTGCAGACATGGCTCGGATCTGGCGTTGCGTGGCTGTGGTGAGGCCGGCAGCTGTAGCTCCAATTAGACCCCTAGCCTGGGAACCTCCATGTGCCACGTGTGTGGCCCCAAAAGACAAAAACAAACAAAACAAGATGAATGGCAAAAAATTTTGAAAAATATTTTTCCTTTCTTCCTTCCTTCCCTCTTTCCTTCCTTCCTTCCTTTCCTTCTTTCCTTCTTTCTTCTCTTTTTAGGGCCGCACCCACGACACATGGAGATTCCCAGGCTAGGGGTCTAATTGCAGAGCTATAGCTGCTGGCCTACACCACAGCCACAGCAATGCCAGATCCTAGCTGTGTCTGTGACCTACACCACAGCTCCCAGCAACACTGTATCCTTAACCCGCTGAGCGAGGCCGGGGATTGAACCTGCACCCACATGAATACTAGTCAGATTCGTTTCTGCTGAGCCATGACAGGAACTCTGAAAAAATTTTTTCATTACGAGAATTTTCTTGGTGAAATTTTAAAAGTATGTTAAAATATATTAGTATTTAAAAAATATTTTCATATTTTTAAAAGTGTATTCATCGTTTTCCAGGGATATAATGCTCTTTAAATCTTGCTTCAAATCATCATACATTAGGAGAAATGTAGAGCTATACAACAGTGATTTTTATTGTATCCATTTTTTTTATATATATTTTAGGCACTCTGGGGGTGTAAAGGACTTTAGCATCTGTAGCTTGGATGACTTTAAATATTTTGCTGCACATTCTGGCCTCGAATGTCTTCATAACACCCTTTTGGATGAACCAGTTTACAAACAGAGGAGGAGGGTATGTGGTAATGGAATTCTGGAACCAGGTGAACAATGTGATTGTGGCACTTCGGAGGTTAGTGGACATTTTTTTTCAAAAATTTAAAAAAAATTTACCATATATGTGAATAATAGTTGGAAAAGAAAATAAAGAAGACTTTGTCTTTTAGAAAAAAAAAATTGATGTTTGAAAAAGACCTCCTTTGGGGAAGATGGAAGCCTTTAAATTTCCTAATTTTGCTATTTTTGGAAGTGAAGAGCAAACATCCTTAAAATAATGTCTGTCTTCAAATATTGCCCTCTGACATTATTTAGTGTATGCATCAGCTCTAATCTTATAATTAGTGATTACAAAGAGTGTGTCGTGAGTTGAAGAAATATGCTTTTAACAACAAGCAGTAACAAAAACAAGAACATCTAAAGATTGCAGTTATTACCAGCGGAATAGCAAAATGCATTATTTGCTATTACAGGAAGAAAAAATTTTATATTGATAGTTTATGCCAATGAAAATATTTTAAAGTGAAATCTAGCAAAAAATAAAATATAGAACTAAGATCAAGCCAAAGTAAAGATGAAAGATTAAAAAGCAATTGACAACAAAGTGACATATTTATATGAAAACTCTCCAAGATAGCAATTATAAAATATGGAATATATTATGTATAAATTATATACTAAAATATAATAGATTATACATAATATATATTATATATTATTTAATGGCATGGGAATACATCTAGAAGGAAGATGCCAGAGGAGAGTTTAGTTTTGAAAAACTACAGATAAAAATTGTGAGTTTGTATGTATTTGTAGGCTAAGGTTCATCCTCTACCTTCACAGCCATAGAAGAATTAAATGGCTGTGAACAGTTTCAGCTAGGCTGACTCAGCGTGGCAGAGAACACAATTCAAGGATGAGAGCCACTGGAAATTTAAGGGAAAACCCTGAAAGTGAGAGAATTGTGAAAGAGGTTGAAACTAAAATTTGATTATTAAATGTACAAATAATTAGCTGACGGATGAAATATGTATAGACCAGAAATACCCCATAGGGTAAAAAAAGAAGGGTGGGAACCTTTAAAAACACAGGTGCATCAAATAACTCTGTGATTTTGATGATTTTTTTAAATTTTTTTAATTATTTTTTTTATTTTATTGTTTTTTGTCTTTTTGTCATTTTAGGGCTGCACCCACAGCATGTGGAGGTTCCCAGGCTAGGGATCTAATCAGAGCTGTAGCTGCTGGCCTATACCACAGTCACAGCAATGCGGGATCTGAGCCATGTCTGCAACTTGCACCACAGCTCACGGCAATACCGGATCCTTAACCCACTGAGCGAGGCCAGGGATCGAACCTGCAACCTCATGGTTCCTAGTCGGATTTGTTTCTACTAAGCTGCAAGGGGAACTCCTTAAAGATTTTTTTAAAAGACTATTTTACAAATATATGTGCAACTCAGATAGCTTTATTGGCTTCAGATATCAGAGTAATAGAGCCTGAAACTGAACTACAATTGGAAATTAAAAAGGAATCTTCAGAAGGAAAGAAATGACAGATAGATTGTACTCTAAAATCTAAGTGTGAGCTCTACCTAAATCCTTGACTGAATTCCACTTTACATGAAGGAATCAGGCTAAACAGTGCAGCAGTTGGAAGAACTGAGCAGCTGCACATTGTGGAAGAGATGAAACTTACAGTTTATGCCCAGGTCACTCAACACCCTAGGAAAAAAAATCTTCTACAAGGACAGAGCTGAATACAGTCAAATCATTTTATCTGGTAATGTCTAACATACTAACTGAAAATTACTAGACATCCAGAGAAACAAGGAAGTGTGAACTATATTCAAGCTAATAGGGAATTTCCGTTGTGACACAGAGGAAATTAGTCCAACTAGGAACCATGAGATTGCGGGTTTGATCTCTGGCCTTGCTCAGTGGGTTAAGGATCTGGCATTGCTGTGAGGTCGTAGACGTAGCCCAGCTCTGGTGTTGTGGCTGTGGTACAGGCCACCAGCTGTAGCTCTGATTTGACCCCTAGCCTGGGAACCTCCATATGCTGCAGGTGTGGCCCTTAAAAAAAAAGGGGGGGGGGAAGAGAAGAAAATAGGCAGCAGCTAAAGGAAACTGAGTTTGAGATGTCCAAAATATTGCATTTAGCAGATAAAGACTTCACAATAGTTATTTGATATATATTAAGATACTCGAAGGAAATTATACTCAAATAATTTAGGGAAAATTTACTTTAATGAGTGAGCATCTAGAGAATCTCAAGAGATAAATGTTAACTGTAAAACATATACATTTAAAATGTGGAAGTGAAAAGTACAATAACTGAAGTGAAAATTTTATTGGATGACTCCAAAAGCAGATGAGATATCAGAAAGAAATATCTATTTACTTGACAATGAAATAATATGAATGATACAATCTGGGGAACAGAGAAAAAAGAGACTGAAAAAAGTGAACAAATCCTCAGAGATCTGAAAGGAAATACCAAGGGGCCAAACAGATGTAATTAGACTTCAAAATAAAAGAGAAAGAATGTGGCAGGCAAAAATTTGCAGGAATAATCTGATTATTTTCCACATTTGAAGGAAAACATTTACTTATGTATTGAAGATGTTCAGCAAACCATAAGCAGACACAAAGAAAACCACTTTTACTTGCAGCATAGTAAAGCCTTCCAAAGAAGCCCCAGATAAAGAGAAAAATCTTAATTGCAGCCTAAAAAGGACACATTAGCTGGGCACAGTAATAGAGAGAATATATCTGAATTCTATTCACAAATTATGGAGGTCAGTAGACTTTAGAATGACATATTAAAACTGCTAAAGGGAAAAAAGTCAACAATCAGGAATCCTATATCCAAGAAGTCATCCTTTAAAATAGAAGCAAATAAGGTTATTTTCAGATAAGAAAAAGCTAAGACATAATTACCAATAACTTGTACTACAAAAAAATTGTGATAATTCAAATTTCTTCAGGCCGGAGTTCCCGTCGTGGCTCAGTGGTTAATGAATCCGACTAGGAGCCATGAGGTTGCGGGTTCGATCTCTGGCCTTGCTCAGTGGGTTAAGGATCCGGCGTTGCTGTGAGCTGTGGTGTAGGTTGCAGACGCGGGCTCGGATCCCGTGTTGCTGTGGCTGTGGCGAAGGCCAGCAGCTACAGCTCCTGTTAGACCCCTAGCCTGGGAACCTCCATATGCCACAGGTGTGGCTCCAGATAAGGCAAAAAGACGAAAACAAAAACAAACAAAAAACAAATTTCCTCAGGTTGAAAACCAAGGCAGTAAATGACAAAGCTGATCTACAGAAAGAAGGATGCTCATATGTGAGTAAATTTAAATAATTACATGTATGCTTTTTCTTCATTTAATTTCACCATGTTAATATATGTACACATATGTAATATATATGTACAGTTGTAGACTATACATTTATATATAGATACACATACATATATATAAATATGTAAACCTATAAACATACATGTATATATGTACATATATACTATATGTGGGTATGGATGTGTATATGGATATACACATTCCTATATATGCATGTATTTGAATATATGTATTTATACCAACCTCTTTATATCTACATCTATACAATAGCCATGATAGCACTAAAGATGGAAGGGATAATTGAAATAAATTGTTTCAAAGTTTCTAAAATTTATTGAAGGAAATCAGTATTAACTCTAAATTTCAGTATTTTAAAGATACAATATTTTAAAGATACTGTAAATCCTAGAGCAAATATTTTAAAATTGTGTGAAGAGATATCACTAAAAAGCTGGTAGAGAAAGTAAAGTACCAGTCATATTCCACTAGCACAAAATAAGTCAAGAAAGGAGGACTCAAGGAACAAAACCAAGATGAGACGAATAAAAAACAGAAAAATGACAACTGACAAACACACATACACACATAATATGTGAATACACACATATTAATAATTATATTAACTGTAAATAGGCCAAATTCTGAATCAAAAGCAGAAATTATCAGACTAGATAAAAAAATAAAGAACAAATTACATACCATCTGTAAGAATTCCATTTTAAGCCAAGATTGAAAATAAAAGAACAGAAAAGGGCATAACAAGCAAAACAGTAAATAGAAGGGAGCTAAATATATTTTTAAATATAAAATCTCATATTTAAAAAATAGATATAGTAATATTTCAAAAAGATAAATACATAAGGAAGCTATAACAATAATATATTCACTTGTGTATATATATTTAAAATATGTATAAAATATAATTATACACACATGTATTAGATCTCCAAATTTCATGAAGCAATCACTGACAGAACTAAAGGGAGAAAAACAAATGATCGCATTTGGAGGTTTCTTTCACATCTCTTGGTAATTTATAGAACAACTAGACTAAAAATTCAGTAAGCATATAAAAAATCCGAGCAACATTATCCACCACCTTAATATAATTAATATTCATAGACCAATATATTTAACAACTAAATATAGACACTCTTTTTAAGTGTACTTGGAATATTCATCAAGTTAATTGAAAGTCATTCAGTGCAATTCACCATATCAGAATAGATCAAGAAAAAAATTGAGAAAATTTAGCAGCAATTCATTATAAACTCTCTCAGCACTCTAGGAATCGAAGAGAATCTCCTCTCTGATAAAATACATCTCTGAAAAACTTAAAACTGTCACTGTACTTACTGGTGAAGGACTAAAGGTTTTCCCCTAATACATGGAGCAAGGCAAAGATGTTCATTGCTTCTTCCATTCAGCACTGTAATGGATGCTACTGCAGTAAGGCAAGGAAAAGAAACACATAATGGATGCTAAGGAAGATTAAAACTATCTCTAATCAAACTCGAGTTGGCCATGTGAGTAGAGAATCCTAAACAACAATCTCCTCACCAAAAGCTGCTACAACTAATTAGTGAATGAAAGTGAACCCAAATTCCATGGATTTCTACATATAAACAATGAACACATGGAAAATTAAATAAAATGTAAAATTCCATGACATGGTTTCAAAAACTCGAGACAGAGATAAATTTAACAGAATCTGTGTAAGACCTGTACAGTAAAAACTTAAACAAGCTCAAAGAAGTGAAAGAAGATTGAAATGGAGACATGGATGGGAAGACACAATATTGTTAAGATATCAGCTCTGCACAAATAGATCAATATGATCAGCACGTTCCCAATCAAAACCCCACCAGCTTTCTGTAGAAATTGACAAGTTAATATACACTATACAGGGAAATGTAAAGGAGCTAGAATAGACAAAGTGATTTAAAGAAAAAGAAGTAAGGTGGAGAACATACACTGATTTTTTTGTAAATTTCATTTATTTTCTATAAAGCTGTAATAATCAAGACAATGCAGTATTGGCCAAAGCATAAATATATCCCTTAATGAAAAAGTATAGAGACTCTAGGTATAAAGTGATATTTATATGGTCAATTGATTTTCTGCCAATATATTAAGGCAATTCAATGGGTAAGGAAAATATTTTCAACAAAGACATTGTATGAACTAGATATCTACGTACATAAACTAAACCTTGACATTCTTACCACACAGAAAATTAATTTGAAATGTATCAAAGACCTAAATATAAAAACAAAAGTTCTAAAACTTTTAGAATAAAGCATGAGACAGTCTTTCTGACTCTGTGATAGGCAAAATTTCTTAGATAAGGCAAATAATAGATTTTAAAGAAAAAAGTCTAAGTTGTAGTACTTCCTCATATTTAGAATTTTTTTTAGGCTCTGTTAAGAGAAATAAAATGACAAAGTGAAATGGGAGAAAATATTTACAAATCATATGTGTTCAAACATATATATTCAAAAGCCAATTTCAAGGACTTTTATTCAAATACATACAGTTAAGGATTCTGTTTTCTGGTCTAACATGTGAGAAGTTTAGAAGTTGCCACTCAGCCCTTACAAGAAAAAAGCTAACCAAATTGACAAAGCAACAAGTCTTCTAACATCCACCAGAGAAGTGAGATCACAGAGCAAACCACTGTCCCTCAAACTGGAAAAACTAACAGGCGAAAGCAGAGAATCATAGCTTATTGGAGTAGCAACCCCCTAGCTAAAACCATTTGGGAACCAGCATCTGTGTAGAAAACCTGAACTGTAATTGATGAATTTCTGGGGGTTCAATGTACATAACAGTGACACTTTAAAACTCCAGAGGAACCAGGTCATAGGGAGCCCCCTCCCCCACTTTTATGAGTTTTACCTCCAGAAGCTTGAACTAGTTGCCGCAGTGAATACTGTAGAAAAGTCTTCTGCTTTCAGCAGAGGGAGGGAAAAGGAATTATTTTGAAATAGCCAGAACATTCTATTCTTATCAGAGTCAGCTCTGACAAATGCAAAGTTGTACTAAAAACAAAACAAAACAAAACAAAAAACCCAAAGTAAGAATAACCAAACATTTGATTAAAAGAAACAGTCAGAAAAAAAAAAAAAGACAAGCAGAGGAATATTTAAACTTTGTGTGCATGGGTACATGAGTCAATATGTGAAGCAAATTTTTTCTTTGGCTGCACCCATGGCGTTCAGAACTTCCTGGGCCTGGGGTGGAACCCGTGCCACAGCAGCGACCCAAGCCACTTCAGTGACAATGCTGGGTCCTTAAGCCACTGAGACACCAGGGAACTCCTAAATAGCTTTTTAAAAAGTATATTATTGCTGCCTGTTGTGAAGATGTTCATTGGAAATATCAATTAAAAATACCGGTAAGAAAAAAGCGACACCAGAAAACTCAGACTTCTTATATTGGTATGTTTCACTGTTTAAAACAAACTTGCTGCTGAAGACTAGAAAAGTTGATTGAAAGCACTGAATCTTGTAAAATATAAATAAGTATGGAGCCAGCATCCCAGTGAAATCAGAGGTCTGGACTGACCAGCCTGAATTCTGGAACCACCTTTTCCATTTCAGAGAGAGAAGCTCAGAAGTCTGATATTGCTTTTAACAGCTTCCACATCAGAGAAATTCTCTATATAAATAGATTTATTATGAAAGCAAGAATATAAGAAAACATTTGAAGAGAATAGTAGTTATCAAGGTATCTAGTAACTATTTTCTCTAAGGTTTTAGCTCCATAGTAATTTGTTAATATTGTTCAAATTATGTGGAATGTAGTGAAATGACAATTTCTTTTACAAACTAGTGAATGAGATGTTGATTTCAATGTCTCATACAAAGAATGGCATTACTGAAACTGAATTTTAAGAAATGTTCCTGGAGTTCCCGTCGTGGCTCAGTGGTTAATGAATCCGACTAGGAACCATGAGGTTGCAGGTTAGATCCCTGGCCTCGCTCAGTGGGTTAAGGATCCGGCGTTGCCATGAGCTGTGGTGTAGGTTGCAGACTTGGCTCGGATCCCGCCTTGCTGTGACTGTGGTGGCGGCCAGCGGCTATAGCTCCGATTAGACCCCTAGCCTAGGAAGCTCCATATGCCACAAGTGCAGCCCTAGAAAAGGCAGAAAGACAAAAAAAAAAAAAGAAGAAGAAAAGAAAGAAAAGAAATGTTTCTACTTTGTGAAGATATTATGAGTTGCAGTTTTGTTTGATGGCACCTAATCATACACGATTGAGTAACGAAGCATTTGTTTATTAGACTTGTACCCATAAACAGTGCTGTGATCCTAGAACATGTACAAAGAAACAGGATAAAGAGTGTGGTTCTGGGGAATGCTGCACGCAAAGCTGCACGGTAAGAGACAATCTGCTTTTTATAATACCATTATGTTTCTTGAAATACTTGTTTCATTCTTTAAAAGATTTTTTTAATATAGTTGATTTACAATGTTCTGTCAATTTCTGCTCTGTAGCAAGATGACCCAGTTGTACATATATGTATATATATACATTCATTTTCTCACATTATCCTCCATCATGTTCCATCACAAATGATTAAATATATAGTTCCCTGTGCTATACAGCAGGATCTCATTTTTCATCCACTCCAAATGCAATAATTTGCACCTACCCAAACTCCCAGTTTGTCCCACTCCCTCCCCCTCCCCCTTGGCAACAACAAATCAGTTCTCCATGTCCATGAGTTTGTTTCTTTTCTGTAGATAGGTTCATTTGTGCCATATATTAGATTCCATATGTAAGTGATCTCATATGGTATTTGTCTTTCTCTGACTTGCTTCACTTAGTGTGAGAGTCTCTAGTTGCATCCATGTTGCTGCAAATGGCATTATTTCATTCTTTTTATGGCTGAGTAGTATTCCATTGTGTATATGTACCACATCTTCTTAATCCATTCATCTGTCGATGAACCTTTAGGTAGTTTCTACGTCTTGGCTATTGTGAACAGTGCTGCAATGAACACAGGGGTGCATTTATCTTTTTCAGTGAAAGTTTTGTGCAGATATATGCCCAGGAGTGGGACTGCTGGATCATATGGTAGTTCTGTATTTAGTTTTCTGAGGGACTTCCATACTGTCTTCCATAGTGGTTGTACAAATTTACATTCCTACCAACAGTGTAGGTGAAATGCTTGTTTCAAAGAGATGTAAAACATGGCAATACTATATTCAGCCCTTCTCATTACATTATATCCAAACAACACTGGACCCACTGTCATACTTCGGTCCACTCAGGAATCTGTAATTTCTAGGACTCTCCTGTATGTAATATCTGATGCTTCTCTCTTCTGACTTGACTTCCCATTTTACACCACAAATCTTCCTTGTATCCCTTGGGATTTCTCTGTGATCAACAAACATCTTGAGCCAATCCTCTTAGGTTCTTACTTCCTTACACCCTACTTCACATGGGGACAGGAAGTTAGATTAGTTAAATTGGCCAATTTCCCTTTACTAGCTCTGGTAAAGTCCTCTGTCCTTTCACAATTTATGCAGTTACTATTATAACCATTTAATGAATTCCTGAAAATTGTCCAATACCCAGCACAATCCACTAGAATCCTAATGAGAAAGAAACTTTTGCAAAAAGTAAATGACATCCTCAATATTGGGAGAAAAATATGATTTTTATCTTAAAAAATTTCCCCTGGGCTTATTGATATAATTGATGTATAATATCTTGTAGTTTGAGGTGTACAACATAATGATGTGCTATGAGCGTGCATTGTGATAATGTGGCCACAATAAGTTTAGGTTATACATCCTCCACTTCATATACTGAGAACATTTAAGATCTACTGCCTTAGCAATTTTCAAGTACGTAACTGTGAAGTATATTATTTTTTAAAGTTTTGTTGAAGTATAGTTAATTTACAAGGTTGTGATAATTTCTGCTGTACAACAAAGTGACCCAGTCATATATAAACACATATCCATTCTCTGTCAGATTCTTTTCCTACATAGATTATCACAGAATATTGGGTCAAGTTCTCTATATGATACAGCAGGTCCCCATTGGCAAATTGTGCCATATCCCTTAGTGTGCACATGCCAACCCCTAAACCCCAGTACAGTTTTAAACATGGCATGTGAAATAAACCTTCTTCTGCATTTATTACAGTTAAAAAAATGTTTATGGGGTATATTTTTTGTTTTATAAATGGTTGCTGATTTCTGCCTTAAGAATGGCATATGGAGAAACCAGGGGCTACCCATTTGAGTATATCCTTAATGGGTTAAAAATAATTTTTATAATAATTCCCTATTTCTGCTTTTTTGTTCTTATAATAGTCTGCTTATCTTTGCATTTCTCATATCTCTCACAAGCAATAGCCATTCTTTTATACACAATAAATTCAATCACCTAAATGTCTACGCAATGCTTAAGTAGTTAACCAGAATGCAGTTTCCTCATTGCTCTTAGCAACTTAGAAAAAAATGGATGGAAATTTCAAGTCTTGAGAGAAAGAAAAATTGGGTATCGTTAATATGTAATTTTTTCTTATGTTTCTTTTCTCTTCTAGATAAAACCTGTTAATGTAATTTGTAGGCAAGCAGCCGATGAATGTGATTTTGTAGAATTCTGTAATGGGACTTTTCCACATTGTGTGCCTGACACGTTTGCACGTAATGGACAAAGTTGTGATTCTGGTTTCTCCTACTGTTATGAAGGACGATGTCGGTCGTTTAATAAACAGTGTAGAAATTTAATTGGAGGAGGTAATGACTGAAACTTT
>PVHT020000140.1:9043162-9054828 GCA_004024745.2 Catagonus wagneri | reverse complement strand
TTTCTCTCTCACCTTTTTTTTTTCTTCACTTGTTCTACCCAGTTATTTCAGGGGTTTCTTGCAGTTTTTGGAGGTTTAAATTGATCAGCATTCAGATGATGATTTGTCCAACTTGTTTTATATTTAGATGCGTTTTTTGATGTATTTGTGGGAGAGGGTGAGCGCGACCTCTTACTCCTCCGCCATCTTGCCGCCTCCCGAAATGTAGCTTCTTGGAAGGTCATAATGACAAAAAATTAAGTAATAGTCAACCTAAGCAAGAAATAGAGAATTTTTATTCCAACCAATTTGAGGATTATAACCCAGGAGACAGTCTTTCAAAAAGCTCTGAGAACTGTTCTGCCTACTAGAGGTCAACACACAGTTTTACATGTTTTCAAGACAAAGGGTTATACATAAAAGTAACATACTAACAGCATACCTAGTCCAGATCTGCACATCCACGGCAAGTAATAAGTCATCAGAACCCCTTACAAGATTGAGAAGGAAATGTTATCTCCTAAGAAGTTATCTTGCTGATGCCAGAACATTGCTTTTTAGAAATTTTGACACATAAAGCAATGAGAGTAACAAACCAATGCTTATATTAGGGTTTTTCAACCTCAGCACTATTGATATTTTAGTCAGACAATTCTTGTGAGTGGTAAGGGATTTTTTTTTTCTGCCTTGTTTTTTTTTTTAGGGCCTCACCCGTGGCATATGGAGGTTCCCAGGCTAGGAGTCCAATCTGAGCTACAGCTGTTGGCCTACACCACAGCCACAGCAAAGCCAGATCTTTAACCCATGAGCGAGGCCAGGGATTGAACTCACAACCTCATGGTTCCTGATTGGATTCGTTTCTGCTGGTGTTGCACCATAGGACTGAGATGCCTAATATGTAGCTCAAACCCCTTGTTCTACAGGGGGGATCCCTAAGCCTGTGAATTCCCTGTTCTTTTCTGGGTCACCCAATAGTGCTCTGGGATCCTACTATCTTACTTTTCTTCCTCTCCTGCCAGACTCTGTGTGGTTCTTTCTTCACAGCTTTGATTATAGAAGAGTCATTCCGCTAGTCTTAAGGTCCCTGTCAGCGAAGTTACTCTATAAGTAGTTGTAGTTTTGATGCGTTCATTACAGGGATGAGCTCAGGGTCCTTCTACTTCACCATCTTGATCCACATTTCTGGATCATTTTAATTGATCTGTCTCCTAGGTCATTCTTTCTCTCTTGTACTTCTTCAAGTTTGCTGGTGAAGCTCTATTGAATTCTTCGGTTCAGTCATTGTATTTACTCATCTCCAAAATTTGTTTTTTTAAATGTTTTCTGAGCCTTTGTTGATCCTTTCAATTCATTCTTGTATTATTTTCTCTATATCATTAAATTGTTAATCTTTTTCCTTTGTGCTTTCTAAGCATCTTTAGAAAATTATTTGAACTTGTCAGATATTTCCTTTATCTATACTTCTTTGGGACTTATTGTGTTCTTTTGGTGGTGCCATTATTTCCCTGATTTTCCCTGTAGCCCTGCATAGGTGTCTACACGTTTGAGGAAACAGTCACCTTAAAGTTTGCATCATCTTAATCATGGCCTTGTATAAAATTTGGAAGAATTGGGAAGTTTAAATTAGAGTTAATCAAATCAATGTTTAGATTATAGCAAATTGAACAGAAGCTAATTATTCATTGGTTGGTTGAAGAGCAGCCTTTTTCAAAAGAGAATTACTGATTATGTCTTCTTCTCACATATCTAGTTTGGCCTATTTTGTATATTCCTATATATGGATGGATTGTATCTTTCAGGAGAGAGAATGAAATTTATAGATCATGTTTTCCAATGATGAAAATCTGAAAATGCTGAGAACTCCCTTGTCAAAAGTAGCAAGAACGAAAGATCTCAGTTCTTATTACATGTGATTAACGTGATCAACACAACCCACCTTTAAATTACCAAGTCAAAGTGATGAGGCAGCTTTAATTACCTTTTAATTTTTCATGATCTTAAAATTAGGTATAACTAAAAACCTAAAAAGTCTAAAATAGATGAGCTTCACTTCCTTCCTAATTTTAAAATTAGGTAGGTCTTGTTTAGTGATTGTTAGGATACTAGGGAACAGAGATGGGGACTCTAGTATGTAATAAAAAAATTAAATCAAATGCTCTTTGGGTTTCATATCAGTATTGCATTATAAAACCTACCCCTTTACTTTTTTCTTGTAATAAGAGGAAACTCTATTTTTACATTGGATAGGTACCTAAGGCAGTACATAAACAATTTAGAGGTGATAAAGAGACAATGCCTTCTTATTTTTCTAACGGTATATAGCCATTTGAACAATGCTGCTCTTTACGTAATTAATCTCGATTTATCGACAGCAACTTTTAAAGTCTGATAATTATAAACCTTCCTAGTGGAGTTCCCGTTATGACTCAGTGGATTAAGAACCCAACATAGTGTCCATGAGGATGAGAGTTCAATCCTTGGCCTTGCTCAGTGGGTTAAGGATCCAGCATTGCCACAATCTGCAGTGTAGGTCACAGATGGAGCTGGGAGCTGGAGTTGCCATGGCTGTGGCATAGGCCTGCAGCTGCAGCTCCGATTTGA
Organism: Catagonus wagneri; assembly: GCA_004024745.2. Taxonomy (NCBI): domain Eukaryota; kingdom Metazoa; phylum Chordata; class Mammalia; order Artiodactyla; family Tayassuidae; genus Catagonus; species Catagonus wagneri. The sequence goes on along the minus strand of PVHT020000140.1, from coordinate 9,052,248 downwards.
CCCTTAGCTTTGGAACTTCCATATGCCACATATGTAGCCATCTTTTAAAGGAAAAAAAACAAAAACACAAAACCTTCCTAGAGATAACATTCAGTTTCCAGACTCTGGCTCTTCTTTCTATAATGAGAATTGGAATTGTGTATTGTAATTTACTTAAGGTTTTATTTTTTTCATTTAGATTCAAGAGGTGCTTCTTTTACTTGTTATGAGGAAATAAATTCAAGAAGAGATAGATTTGGAAACTGTGGCCGAAACCAGTGTAGTTACCGGTATGTATTTTGAAAATGATAATTTTATTTGGAATGTAGGTTATGTATTGCTAAGATTCCATTTTAGAACAGGTTTTCTTTGTCCTGTGATCTGAGCTGAACAATGTTATTCATTTCCTACAAATCTCATGTGTTCAGTACCTATAATGTTACAACAATGATCGTAAAAATCACCTCTATTTATTGTGGGGATGACTAGGCATTTGTTAGATCATTTATATACATTATATGTTTATGTTCTGTTATAAATATATATTTATATACATCAAATGTTTGTAGTTAGAAATACTTATCCCATTTTACTAATGGAAAAAAATTGGAAAGCAATGATCATTTGCTCAAATTTAGGAAACTAATATAGAACAGATCAAAGCTGTCAGATTGCAAAAATGGTTAATTTTTCCCTTACCACATTTCCTTACAAAACAAAAACATCCACGTCATATATGAGTCCATGTGCTCAAAAAAATGCACTGAGAGAAAACTTTTTAAAGTTTCATAAAATAATTTTAAAAGTCTGCTATATCAACAGTCTATGTTATCTCTGTAAATAATATGATACCTTTTTTTTCTCTGTGCTTCTAGCCATATGCTATGTGGAAAATTAGTTTGTGACTGGCCACACAAAAGATTAGTTTCACGTGCAAATTTATCTGTGATTTATGCACATGTACGAGACCAAATGTGTGTATCAACATTTCTAAATGCAGAGAGAGTACCTAGAGATATAATAACCACAGTTGAACGTCCTGAAGAGAGAGATAAAACATTTGTACAAGATGGCTCTATATGTGGTCCTGAAATGGTAATTAGAACTAAAATTTTTAAGTGTTTTAAAAATTATATTTTGTGATTTTACTCACTATAACAATATACCAACCAAAGCATTTTTAATTAGTTAATTAATTAATTAATTTCATTTATAATGATTTTTATTTTTTCCATTATAGCTGGTTTACAGTGTTCTGTCAATTTTCTGCTGTACAGCAAGATGACCCAGTTACACATACATGTGTATATTCTTTCTTCTCGCATTATCATGTTCCATCCTAAGTGACTAGACATAGTTCCCAGTGCTATGCAACAGGATCTCATTGCTTATGCATTCCAAAAGCAAGAGTTTGCATCTGTTAACCCCCAACTCCCAATCCATCCCACTTCCTTCCTCTCACCCTTGGCAACCACAAGTCTGTTCTCCATGTCCATGATTTTCTTTTCTGTGGAAAGTTTCATTTGTGCCGTATATTAGATTCTAGGTATAAGTGATATCATATGGTATTTGTCTTTCTCTTTCTGATTTACTTCACTTAGTATGACAGTCTCTAGTTCCATCCATGTTGCTCCAAATGACATTTTGTTCTTTTTTATGGCTGAGTAGTATTCCATTGTGTATATATACACACCTTCTTAATCCATTCATCTGTAGATGGACATTTAGGTTGTTTCCATGTCTTGGCTATTGTGAATAGTGCTGCAATGAACATGCAGGTGCATGTGTCTTTTTCAAGGAAAGTTTTGTACAGATATATGCCCAAGAGTGGGATTGCTGGGTCATATGGTAGTTCTATGTGTAGTTTTCTAAGGTACCTCCATACTGTTTTCCAGTGCATTTTTAAAAAGCCTTTTGAGTTATTTACTCTAAAATTCACCCATGGTAAGTGTATAGTTCATTGATTTTAATTTATTTATAGAGTTGCACACCACATTCAATTTTTAAACAATGCTTTCACTCCCCAGATTTCACTCTTGCCCATGTTGACCACCTTCACCCCTATGCAGTACCCCAGTTTCCTCCATTATTAACATCTAAAAATAGTATGGTACATTTACTATAGTCAGTGAACCGATGTTGATACATTTTTATTAACTGAATTTCATACTTCATTCAGATTTCCTTAGCTTTTATTGAGTGTCCTTTTGCAGAATTCCACCCAGAATACCACAGGAAATTTATTAAATATTTGTCCTTAAATTCCTCTTGACAACTTATAATTGTCTTGTTTTTGATGGCCTTGTAAGTTGGTGTATAACTAGTTGATATTCTGTAGAAATAATGAAATAAATAAATAAATAAATAAATAAATAAATAAATAAACTTGGGTTGTGTAATGTTTTTCTTGTGATTAGTCTGGGATTATATGTTCTTGGGAAAAAAATTGCACAGGTAAAGTGCCTTTCACTGTATTGTATCAAGTATATGTGCATGTTAATATTAACCTCAGTTACCTGGCTGAGGTAATGTTTGTCGGATTGCTCACTGTAAAATTACTTTTTTCCCCCCTCTTTCCATATTGCATTTTATTGAAAGAAGTCACTATGTGTATACCAGACTTAAAGAGGAGGAATTTGTGTTCCATCTTATTGAGGTCTCAGGACCTACATATATTTTTTTTTGAAGAATAGTTAATTTATGATATTATATAAGTTTCAGGTATACAACAGGATGATTTAATATTTTTATAGATTATACTCAATTTAAAGTTATTATAATATATTGGCTATATTTCCCTTGCTGTACAATATATCCTTGTAGGTTATTTATTTTATGCATATTCTTAATCCTCTATACCTGTCTTGCCCCTCTCCACTTCCCTATCTGCACTGGTAACCACTAATTTGTTTTCTATATCTCTTTCTATTTAGTTAAGTTCACATGTTTATTTAATATTTTCAATTCCACATAAAAGTGAAAATATACAGTATTTGTCTTTCTCTTTCTGACTTGTTCCATAAAGCATAATACCCTTCAGGTCCATACATGTTGTCACAAATGGCAAAATTTCATTTGTATTTATGGCTGAGTAATAATCTATTGTGTGTGTATACATGTATATATACCACATCTTCTTTGTTACTCATTTGTAGATGGACACTCAGGTTGCTTCCATATCTTGGCTATTATAAATAATGCTGCTATGAAAATTGGGATGAATGTATCTTTTAAAATTAGTGGGGGTTTTTTTGACTGCACTTGTGGCATATAGAAGTTTCCAGGCCAGAGACTGAATCCAAGCTGCAGCTGGGACACATGGTGCAGCTGCAGCAGTGCTAGATCCTTAACCCACTGTGCCTGACTGGGGATTGAAGTGACCTGAGCCACCGCAACGACAATTTTGGATCCTTAACCCACTGTGAGGTAGGGTGAACTCCTCAAACTAGCATTTCCATTTTCTTTGGATATATATCTAGCAGTGGAATTCCTGGATCATATAGTAGCTCTGATTCTTCCAGCTCCATTTTCTTTGTCAAGATGCTTTGACTATTCAGGCTCCTTTGTATTTCCATACAAATTTAAAGGTTTTTTGTTGTTGTTGTTGTTCTAGGTCTATGAAAGATGCCATTAGTTTTGATAGGAATTGCATTGAATCTGTAGATTGCCTTGGGTAGTATAGTCATACTGACAACATTGATTCTTCCAATCCAAGAGCATGGTATATATTTCCATCTGCTTGTGTCATGTTCAATTTCTTTCACCAGCGACTTGTAGTTTTCAGAGTATGCATCTTTTCCCCTTTAGGTAGGGTTATTCCTAGGTATTTTTTCTTTTGGATGTGATGGTAAATGAAAATGTTTCCTAAACTTCTCTCTCTGATTTTTCATTATTAGTGTATAGGAGTGGAAGAGATTTCTGTGTATTGTTTCTGTATCCTGTAACTTTATCAAATTTATTGATGGGCTCTAGTGGTTTATGGTACCATCTTTAGGATTGTCTATGTAAATTATTTAGTATTGTATTTGGATTGTTTTTTCTTTTGTGTGTGTGTATCACAGTTTTTTGTTTGTGATTCCCATGAACTTTTTTTTTTTTTTTGTCTTTGTAGGGCTGCATCCGTGGCATATGGAGGATCCCAGTCTAGGTCTAATCAGAGTTTACAACTACACTACAGCCACAGCAATGCCAGATCTGAGCCATATCTGTGATCTACGCTACAGCTCACAGCAATGCCGGATCCATAACCCACTGAGTGAAGCCAGAGATCGGACCTGCAACCTCGTGGTTCCTAGTTGGATTCGTTTCCGCTGTGCCACGATGGGAACTCCCCCATGAAATTTTGATATAGCAGTCTATATATATATAAAATTGTTTTGAGTTACTATCTCTTAATTTCAAATGCATTTTCAATATTCTGCATTTATTCTCTCCTCTTTTCACAATTTCTGGTTTTGATATTTTATTTGTTTGTGGATGATTTCCTACTTTAATTTTATGTTTTCCTTTACTGGTGAGCCTTACCATTCATAATTTTCTTGTTTCTAGTTGTGGCCTTTTCCACCTAGAGAAGTTCCTTTAGCATTTGTTATAAAGCTGGTTTGGTGGTACCGGATTCTTTTAGCATTTTTCTTGGTTCTAAAGCTTTTGATTTCTCCATAGAATCTGAATGAGAGCCTTACTGGGTAGAGTTTTCTTGGTTGAAGGTTTTTCCCTTTCACCACTTAAAATATATCATGCCACTCCCTTCTGACCTGCAGAGTTTCTGCTGAAAAATCAGGTGATGAACTTGCGGGGGTTTCCTTGTATGCTATTTGTTGCTTTTCTCTTGTTGCTTTTAATATTTTTTCTTTGTCTATAATTTTTGTCAGTTTGATTAATATGTGGCTCAGCATGTACCTCCTTGGTTTTATTCTGTATGGAACTCTGCATTCCTATACTTGAGTGAGTGTTTCCTTTTTATGTTAGAGAAGTTTTTGCCTATAATTCTTGAATTATTTTCTCAGGCACTTATTCCTTTCTCCTTCTGGGAATCCTATAATGTGAATGTTGGTGCATTTAATGTTGTCCCAGAGGTCTCTTAGAGTGTCCTCATTTCATTTTTTTTAATTCTTTATTGTGTTCCACATCAGTGATTTTCACCATTCTGTCTCCCAGTCCACTAATTTGTTTTTCTACTGTATGTACTCTGCTATTGATTCCTTCTAGTGCTTTTTTCATTCATTCAGTTATTATAGCATTCATTTTTTATTGTTGATGTTGTTCTTTAAATTTCCTAGAACTTTGTTAAACATTTCTTGACACCTCTTAATCTCTGCCTCCATTCTTTTTCTCAGCTGTTGGGTCATCCTTATTATCATTACCCTGAATTCTTTTTCTGGTAGATTCACTGTCTCCTCTTCATTTAGTTGTTTTTTGTAGGTTTTTATCTTATTCCTTCATCTGAAACATATTTCTCTGTCATCTCATTTTGTCTAACTTTCTGTGTTTGTGGTCTTTCCATAGGTTGCAGGATTATATTTCCTCTCGCCTCTGTCTGCCCCTCGGGTGGGTAAGTTTAGTCCAAGGGTTGTGTAGGCTTCCTAGTGTGAGTGACTGATGCCTGCCAACTCGTATGCAGAGCTGGCTCTTGTCCCTCTGTGGTAGCCAGGAACTCCTCCGAAAATATTCCTGGTCACAGTGCTCTACTCTCCTGCCCCTCCACGCTGTCTCCACACAGTCAACAGCAGACCTCTCCCTGGGTCTGTTCTCCAAATCTCACTTTCCAACACCCAGCTCCTTCCCTTATCAGTGGACACATGTCTCAGGCTGCGGTGCACAGGATGGTGGCACAAACCATCCCTGTATGTCTTATTCTGTCCTGCCTGCCACAGATGGGCTGTTGTGCTCTCCCCCAAGCCTACAAAACTCCTGTCCTGTCCAAAATGATCTCCCTGCTGGTGAGGAGATTCGCTGGGGTGTGGGAACCTCTCCTCTCCTTCAGCTCCCTCCCAGGGGCACAGGTTGTGATTTTCCACATCCCTTTTTTTTTCCCTTTTGTGCTACCCAGTTATGTGGAGATGCCTCTTATCTTTTCTGCTAGTGTTCAGTAGGTGCGAGGATCATTCAATTTGTAGATGTAGTCTTCATGTATTTGTGGGAAGAGATGAGTTTCACATTCTTCTACTCTGCCATCATGGTCTCCTCATATTTAACATATTTTTGTTTAGCATATCCCTTTACTACTTATTGTGGATATAGGTCATTTTACTATTTTGGTCTTTTAATCTTTATTCTAGATTTATGTGTATTTGATTTACTAGCATTGCTATATATTTGCCTTTATTAATACCTTTTTTTGTTTTGTAATATTCACGTTTCTGGTTGCAGCTTTTTCTTTTTCATTTAGAGAAATCCCTTTAACATCTTTTGTAATGCTGGTTTGGTAGTGCTGAGCTCTACTTCAGCTTTTACTTGTCTGTAAAACTTTTTAATGATGCCATCAAATGTCAATGAAAGCTTTGCCAACAAGAGTGTTCTTTGTTGTAAAAGTTTTTCTTCCTTTCATTACTTTAAGTATATTGTGCTGCTCTCTTCTGGCCTGCAGAGTTTCTGCTGAAAGGTTAGCTGATAGCCTTATGTGAGTTCCCTTAAATGTAATTTATTGCTTTTCACTTGCTATTTTTAATAGCCTCTATCTTTAATTTTTGCTATTTTCACTGCAATGCGTTTGTGGTCCTGTTCAGGTTGATCCTATTTGGAACTTTCTCTGCTTTCTGTACCTGGATGTTTGCTTTCTTTTCCAAGTTACAGAGTTTTTCATTTATTACATCTTCAAATATGTTTTCAGCCCCTTTGTTGCTTCTTCTTCTGGGATCCCCAATAACATGAATATACTGTACTTGATGTTGTCCCAGAGATCTCTTAAACTTTTCTCTTTTCTTATTCTTTTTTCTGTTTAGCATCAGTGATTTCCACTATTCTTTCTTCCTCTTCATTGATCTGTACCTCTGTATCAATTAGTCTACGATTGATTCCTTATAGTGTATTTTCCATTTCAGTTATTGTATTCTTCATCTATGTTTGGTTTTTCTTTATGTTTTCTAACTCTTTTTCAAAAACTTCTAACTGTTCATTCTGTTGTTTCAATCTTATTCTGAGTTTTCTGATTATTACCTTGAATTCTTCATTGGGTAGAGCTTATAGACTTTCTGTTAAGGTCTTTTTTAGGGTATAGGGTACATTTTTAAGGTCTAAATTTTACTATAGGCTAAATCCTACCCCACTTCTGAGTTGTAGCCCTTCTGTGGTCTCTCTCAAATGTTCTATGCATTCAGCAGGGTCTGTATATTCAGGTTGGTAGGACCTTGGATGATTTCTGTGTTGTGTAATCAGGAATTATTCATCTTATAGATCCTTGGTAATTTTTGTTTCTCTGGAAGTTATTCTTGTTAAGTCGTATAGATATTTCCCCTCTGCAGGTATAGACTGTATTCTGCCAAAGTTACAAGGCAGTTCCTACTCAGATTTATAAAAATCTTTCATTTGTATTTCCCTCCTCTAAAATAGTTTTCCCAGCAAATTCTAGGTTCCACAGCTTCCCAACCTTCACATACTTGAATCTCCGTGTCTTACTTAACAGGATTTCCAGGCTATGTTTGGGTTCCTTCTCCCTACACTTTAGTCAGGAAATTGCCTAGAGGTTGCAGAGACTTATCCAAACATTAAAGAAAAGCAGGAACCGATAGTTAATCAAAAACTTGAATGGCTGTGATTAGTTTATTAGAGTTTCTAATAGTATGAGTATGGAGAAAAGCAAAATCTATTATTCTGGGGACAGAGTTGTGATAATACTATCAATTAAGACCTTAATCTTAAGTTTCTCATGAGGATAAGAAAATACCTGAGTGAGAAATTGACTTGATTTTTTAGGAACTTTCAATTCATTCTTGTAACATATAGAATATATGAAACATTTATGCTGAGAAAATTAGTTATGCTTATATTAACAACATTCAAAATTAACCTGTGGAAGGTGACTGAATTTCTTTGACAGTTCTTCCTATGTAGTTCTCCCTTTGTTATCTAGTCAAGAAGTAATAATACCATAAATTAGGAGTTTGTGATTAACACATACACATTACTGTGTATAAAATGGATAAATGACAAAGACTTACTCTATAGCACTAGGAACTATATTCAATGTCTTATAGTCACCTAAAATGCAAAAGAATCTGAAGAAAAGCATATATATATAAATGTATGTATATATGTATATACATACGTGTGTGTGTATTTGAATTGCTTTGCTGTACACATGAAGCTAACACAATGCTGTAAATCAACTGTACTTTATTTTTTAAAAAAGGGTTAAAAGAAGAAATATATTGTAAAATTCTTCCCAACTGCAATTGAGGAACAATGGTTTTCGCCATTTTGTAAAAAACTGTTACAATGTGATGAGTTTTCAGTTAATAACTCATATCTTACAAAAATTAAATAACGAAGAATACCAAATTGTAATTATTTCTAGCACCTTTATATTTATGAGATAAGAATCTGAAAAGGAAAGGATGTGTGTATATGCATAACTGAATAACTTTGCTGTATAGCAGAAATTATCACAACATTGTAAATAAATTATTCTTCAATAAAACAAAAGAGAGAGAGAGCAAACATCTGTTATTTTCCGATGGCAGTCTCAGAAATCTCAAATATAGTTTTAGGTATGAAAAAAATCCTGAAGGAAAACATTTTTTTTGACTTCAGACTCCAACCTTGCTAAGGCAAAATCACCAGAGTTGTCTGTGGTGGTATAGTCTCTTAATTATTTTACCTTTTAAAACAGCACCCCAAAAAATCAAATACCTGGGAATAAACCTGACCAAGGAGGTGAAAGACTTATATGCAGAGAACTACAAAACATTACTCAAGGAGATCAAAGAAGATACAAAGAAATGGAAAGATATTCCATGCTCATGGGCCGGAAAAATTAATATTGTAAAAATGGCGATACTACCCAAAGCAATCTACAGATTCAATGCAATCCCTATCAAATTACCCATGACATTTTTCACAGAACTGGAACAAACAATCCAAAAATTTATATGGAACTACAAAAGACCCAG
>PVHT020000140.1:8996610-9033708 GCA_004024745.2 Catagonus wagneri | reverse complement strand
TCCACTGGCTCCTCCCCACTTCCGCTCTCTTTGGCGGATCACTGTCGCCCCGCCCTGCGCGCTAGTTCAAGTCGCTTCCTATGGTGGCCAGCCCCTCCTCCTCTCCTCTTCCCTAACAATGGAGGCTTGCCTTCCCTGCGGGACCAGACTTCCTCGGTTCCCTCAGTCCTGGTTTCGCTCTCACCAAATCATAGAATATTGCTGTTCCTTGCGCTATTCCCGCAAGCACCAGGGCCACAGACCTCTGCCCTTTCCCCGTGACTGACCTTGGGAAGCTGTGTCAGCTCCCGGGCACCGCCCGGCGCCTCAGGCTGTGGTGTCTGCGCCGGTATTCAGGTCTCTAACTCCGATTTTCCTGTCTCAATCCAGCTGCTGCGTTTTTCTCAGGCTTTGATGTCCCTCTAGTTCTGATGGTCGTTGATCCGCTGATCGTTGTTTAGGTTTCTTCCCAGGAAACTTTTCTTTTTCACAGCTCCCTCCTTGGAGTGCTGGTTACGGTCCTAATTGCCTTTCTCTCTCACCTTTTTTTTTCTTCACTTGTTCTACCCAGTTATTTCAGGGGTTTCTTGCAGTTTTTGGAGGTTTAAATTGATCAGCATTCAGATGATGATTTGTCCAACTTGTTTTATATTTAGATGCGTTTTTTGATGTATTTGTGGGAGAGGGTGAGCGCGACCTCTTACTCCTCTGCCATCTTGCCGCCTCTGGTTGATATTTTTTAAATGATACAAACTCAAGTTAATAATTTGTCATACCTTTTTAAAAATAATGCTTTTCCTTTCTTTCCTCTTCTTCAGTTAATTCCCCCACCGCCACTTCATAGTAGTATTGGATAATCCATTTAGAATAAAAGGAAATCATTGTGAAGGATGTGATCATTACTTCTAGGAAACCTCTAATATTTTATCCTGAAAACACTGCTCTTTGTGATTCAATATTTATCTGGTCGATAAAATATTTATCTCTCCCAATTTTATTTAAAATCAGGATGTCTTTTGGGCTTTATTAAATATGTGAATAGCATCTATTGAACTGATCATATTGTGTCTTATATGGAAGGTTTTCTAATTAATGAAATATCTTATCTTCTAGACTTAAGTTTTCTAGACTACTAAGTAGTGAATGTTGCTAGGATGGAAAGGCTTTTTTGAAGTAGAGTTGATTTACAATATTATATTAGCTTCAGGTGTGCAGCATAGTGATTCAATATTTTTATAGATTACAGTCCATTTAAAATTATTAGGACATTGGCTATATTCCCTTTGTTGCGTGATATATCCTTGCAGCTTATTTTATACATAGCAGTTTGTTCCGTATAATCCCCTACCCTTATCTTTCCCCTCCCTCCATCCCACTGCCTGCTGGCAACTACTTGTTTGTTTGGAGTTCCACTGCTATTTCTCTCTTCAAGGGATGACCTAGGGAATAAATGACCTCATCCATTCTTTCATGAAAAGACACTATTAGTCTGCTTGGCTACCATAACAAACCACCACAGACAGGGTATCTTAAACAATAGAAATTTATTTTCCCACTGTTCTGGAGGCTGGAAATCCATGATCAAGGTGCTGGCAAATTTGATTGCTGGTGAGAGCTCTCTTCCTGGCTTGCAAATGGCGCCTTCTTGCTGAGTCCTTACTTAGCCTTTCCGTGTGTGTGTGTGTGTGTGTGTGTGTGTGTGTGTGTGTGTGGTGAGAGAGAAAGCTCTCTGGTCTCGCCTCCTCCTCTTTTAAGGCATCATTTCCATCAGATCAGGACCCTACCCATAAGATCTCACTTAACCCTCATGACCTCCCAAAGGCCTTACCTACAAATATCATCACACTGGGGGTTAGGGATTCATTTCAACATATGAATCTGGGAGGAGGAGGAGAACACTAGTCAGTCCATAACATTCCATCCTATGCCCCCCCATTCATGTCCTTCTCTTATGCAGAATATATCCACCCCATCTCAGTACTCCAAAATTGTTAACCCATTCCAGAATAAATTCCAAACACAAACTCTCATCTAAACAGCATCTAAATCAGTTATGGGTGAGAATTGAGATATCATTGATTTTGAGGCAAAATTCCTCTCCACTTATGAACATGTGAAGTCAGACAAGTTATGTGCTTCCAAAAAAACAATCATGAGACAGGCATAGGTAGACGTTCTTGTCCCACAATGGAGAAATTGAAAAGTAGAAAGGGGTGATAGATCTCAGTCTATGCAAATAATTCCATTCGATTTTAAGGTTGGAGAATAATCCTCTTAGGTTTGCTCTTCTGCCCTCCAGACCCATTGGGGTGGCAGTGTAACCTGACCTCTTCAGTTCTGGATAGAGTCCCAGCCACACAACTCTTTGTGGGGGCCCCACCCCTGAAGCACAGGGCTGAGGCATCGTGGAGGTGGGTGGGGAACCAAGGAGAAACCACTCCTGGATCTGTGATGGGAGACAAACTCTGATGATCTCTGAATCACCTTCCAGATTCATCTCTTTTCTTGAAGGATAAAATATATTGGTAGCCAAACAATTCTTTTGTGGGAGTTCCCATTGTGGCTCAGCAGAAACAAATCCGACTAGTATCCATGAGGATGTGGGTTCATTTGTTATAAAAGCACCCTGCTTCTTGGTACCAAAATCTGTCTTAGTCAAAAACAGGACCAATAGTTTGGTGAGGGGGAGTGGGGGTGGGGGGAAGAAGAGGGGAGAGAAAAAGAGAGGGAGGGAAAGGGATGAGAGAGGGAGAGGGAGAGAGAAGGAGGAAGTAAGAGAGAGAGAGAGAGGAAGGGAGAGAGAGATTTTAGAAGGAAATGATTGGCTTATATGATTATGGTAGCTGACCAGTCTGGAGATCCGCAGAGCAAGTCCGTAAACTGCAGTCCCAGGAGAGCTGATGGTGCAGTTTTTGTGTAAAGACCAACAGGTTTGGGGGTCAGGAAAAGCTGATGCTCACTTTGGGTACCTCAGGCAGGAAGAAGCTTCTCTTATTCACTGGAGGGTCAGTGTTCTTGTTTATCACCTCAGTCTACAGATTTAAATGTTAATCTCATTTCAAAACACCCTCCCAGAACACCCAGGATAATATTTGACCAAATATATGAGCTTATCATGGTCTAGTCGGGTTGCTGAATAAAGTTAACTATCACAAGTACTAAAAGTATTTGCTAACAGAAAGATACCAGGAGTCCCTCTCTATACAATGTTTTTGGCAGGTTATACTCATCTGTACATAAGATTATCTAAATAAACCTGGAATTTATTGATTGATGGTGGAATAGGTGGCTGGAGAAACTGGGGTAATCATGTAAACTGTGTAATTAACAGTGCAAAACTGAAATAACTGTTTATGATCAACCTTGTGTCTACCTAATACAAAACTCTCATCCTTTTTTTTTTTTTTCTGTAACGAATGTGTTGTGTGTGTTGAGGGGACCTTTGGGAGCTACTGTTGATAGATGCTGGCTCCTCCAGGGAAAAATCCTTTGTTTCTGTACCTGATATTTGCCCATAAAATTTAGTATGGTAGGATCTGTGTTTTAGGGAGTTTGATATGACAATTAAACCCTTGAGTGATAAAGGTTAAGACACTTTAGGGTAATAAAAGGGAGGGGTGAAAAACTGTGAATAATCATTAAATGACTAGATGATTCCTGAAGAAGGTAGAAGCCTGAGGCAGATTACTGGGGACTAGTTTAACTAATGGAAAATGGAGACTCAGAATAATTGATTAAGTGAAAAACATCAAACTGAAAGGAGGGTGAGTAGGAAATATTCCTTGTTGGTTTTTTTTTACTACTAAATAGTGTTTGTTAAAACCAGACAGTGTAAGGGAAAGAAGCAAGACCAATTTTTCTGGTACCTGGAAGTCCTACTTAACTTCCGAGGCCACCTATTGCATTCATTTTCAAATAACCAGCACGGTATCATTGATTACCCAGAAAACTAGACACACAGCTGAGAATCAGTCTGCAATATATGGCCAGAGAGGCTGATCTCTTCATCCGATTCATTTGCTCTCTGATTGCAAATACGATGTCATCTTAATCTTGAAGATACTGTGAACCCCAAGCACAGACACAAAGCTGATTGAAAGAGAAAATGTTGTCGCTACCTTGAGTTTACTTGAAAAAACATATGGGAAGAAAGAGAGAAGCTCTGAGACTGCTGTAAGAGTGTTTTGAGACTCAGTGACCTCCCCTCCCCAACACTGTAGAACTCAATTAAATAGGTTATTTAGAGAATACTAATTTTTAATTTTTAGGAAATGAATTATAGCAATGTAAGAGAAATTAAATGCTCCATATCCCAGATTGAATTCTCACATATAGTTTTAATCTCAATACTCTTTGTGATATACATAGATACATTACTTTCAATCAATGAAATCTACATATGGCAAAAGTTTGAAAACTGAAAAACATCAGTAAAGCACTAGTAACAGCCCATTTTATGTTTTATTTTTGGTTTTTGGATTTTATTATATTCAGTCTATGTGAATGAAATATTTAGTGTTTGGGAATATTATTGGTAATGATATCCCTTCCACGTTTTCATTTGGTTAATTATATATCTGACATAATTTGAAATGGGTGTTTTCTGTTCTAGCTGGAAGGCTTTGGGAGGCAAAAGTCCTTCTTCCTTCAAAACACAGATTTCAACTCATTTTCTACATTTCTTTACCTGTGTTGATCATTGCTACTGCTGTTATAATAAAGCGGAATAAAATAAGAGAGCTGTGCTACCAAGGAGAAACTGAAAGTGAGAGGTATATATGTTTCTATTCTTATTAAATTAGTCAAGGAAAAAATGTTCAAGTTTCATCAGGAAGAATCTAAGACTGTGAATACAGTATGAAGCGAGGCCCAGGGCTGCATTTCTAACAGGCTTCGTGTCCTTCATGATTTTTCTGGTTTTATTCATTTCTAAAACCATTTATTTCACCACCAGTAGCATTTTAGGAAGAGACGGGGAAGAGAGATGGATGCCAAGGGTATTTATGGAGGTTTATGTACCACCTTGCTCCACTGACTCTGTCTAAATAGTCATGTTGCCCATGAGCTTCCCAAGAATAAATAACACTGCATTTAAAACTAAACTTTTAAGATTTAGATCCTCAGACCAGGGGTAAACAACTTTGTTAGAACACCTCATTCAACTAGAGATGATACCTATGAACACTGCATAATATTTATTTTTCAAATTATTGATATTGCTAATTTGTCAAGTCATTTCTCACCTAGAAATTACATGTGTAGCTCATAAACATCAGGAAATAGGAGGAAGCATCATAAAATAGGGAGAAAATTACATTTACCTTGAGAAAACCTGGCTTTGAAACCTAAACTGTGATATTCTGAGAGAGTGATTTAATCTTTATGTTCATAAAATTATTCTCTATAACTCTAAAAAAATGGGAGATAATAATAGCTTTCCAGTGTATCACAAACTTTTGGGTATACCAAATTAACAGGTGAAATCACTGTGTTATATGTAATTGGCTATACAAACATTTAAACGTCATTATTGAGCTCCTTATTTATTATTCACTGTATTTTTTCCACAGAGGTATTCACCTCTAGTTTTACTTTCCAAGAATTAATATGAAGAGAAAACATAAGTATGCCTTACAAGGAGGATGAAAGAAATCTGTAGAAATAATAGAAAAATTAACTGAAAATTTTGACTGCCACTGTTTTGGCTTCATTTGGCTTGAGGAGTTAGAGAGAGCATAGAGTCAGGGGACTGTCTGTACACATGTCACCTTATAACCTATATACTTGATAAATGTAAAATGAGGATAAGAGGTCTTAGTTGACAAAGCAGGGTGGCTGATGGCATTTGCTTTATTTGTTTTGTTTTTTTTGCTGGAAGAAGAAACTTTATTTAGTGAATCACTCTGAAGAACATCCTTTGTTCACATAGTCACTTACTTGTTCAAGATTTTTTAATTTCCCCATTTATTGAAAATAAACTTTATCGATTGTACAGATCTGTGTCAGAAGAAAGCAGCAGCAGCAGCAGCAGCAGCAACAGCAGGTTGTCCCCTAGTGTAAGGTGGGTATGAAACGACTGATTAACCATCTTGCATCGTATGTTTTGATCACTGATTAAGGAGTACTTAAGAATTGTTAATGTGTTAACAATTTCTTCTGAATATTCTTTATGGATCTCACTGTAGGGAATTTTATAATATGAAACAGTAAAACTTGGTTCCATCATAGCTTCAGCCTCTCCTCCCTGACCTACACCAAAGGAGTGATTTTTGTGCTCCCATACTAGCATTTATGAGCACATAAATTTTAGGATTCCTTTTTTTTTTCCCTCAAGGATTGGTAAGGAGCCCTTACATCTTGATGACATTTTACAGCCACATAAAAAGAGGACTATATTATAAAGATGTTGGATGTGCTTATAGTTATGCTGGTATCTCAGAAGAAATTACTGTTAATAAGATAGGGCCTTGGAGTTTTGATTCATTTTGTTGTCTTAATTCATCTGGGAAAGTAAATTTAGAAATTTAGGTTATGGAATAATTCAATACAATATTTTATAAAATTAGCTATTCCCTCTTTATTATCAGCATGTAAAAATTTTCCTTACCCAATGATGGTTGGAATGTAAAAGGAGAGAATATATCCTATTGCATCCAAGATTCTTTTTCAGGTTCTCTCTTTGTCGTTGCCGTACAAGGTTGCACACTATAACATCCATGTTACAAATGCTGAGATACATGTCTGAACTGAGGCAATTCCTAATTTTAAGAGAAGCGCTATTAGCTGGACAGTCACCGTCCTCATCCTATTGTCAAGGCAGACTGTCTCAAGTTCTACAAAAAGTAGGCATATCTCTGCCTTCTAGACAAGACTATACCTCAGTTCTTTTAACCATTGTGAAATGCACATTAGAGGACAGAGAACAACCAAATGCATTTTTTTATTATAATCTTTCTCGAAAATATAGAAAAGGAAGAACTAATTGCCCTCAAAGAAGTGGATGGAAAGAAATAATTAAGAGTGTCTGCTCTTTTCTGGATGAAAAGGAAAATAAACAGAAAAAAAGTAACAAAAAAGAAGAAGATACAAAGGCTGATACTTTGAAAAGATTAGTATAATTGATAAAAATTAGCCAGTAGTTCAAAATAAAAAGAGGACGGATGCAAATGGCCAATATCAGGTAATAAAGTTGCGTATTTTGGATCTTTTGGACATTAGAAGAAAAGAGGATGCCAATTAAGAACCTCAAGTCAATGTTTAAAATTTTAGATGAAGTACATATATTCTTTCCAAACCACATTTTCCCATCTTTCCCAAAATGTGATGGAGATACATTGAAAGTATAAATAAAACAATACCCATTAAAGATCTGGGAACTGTAATTTAAAACTTCTCTCTCTCAAGCTGATGCTTGGGCATAATCTTTTCATGGCAGGCATCAGGAATACCAGAACCAAACCAAATAAAAATGAAGCTTGCTCAATTATGTTATCTTACACTGCATTTGGCGAACAACTCACAATAACCAAGCAAAACATCAGTAATGGAGTGTGTATAATATACTCCACTCACTCTAACAAGACGCACTGCAAAGTAATATGGCAAAGCACATGGATGAATAATCACATACCAGGAAAAATGTTTTGAACTATTACGTACTCCACATATTTAAGGAGGAGGTGATACCAATCTTAGACATACTCATCTGGAGAATATAAAAAGAAGCATTTTCCAAGTTTTTCCCTGAGGCCAGTTAAACTTTAATAACAAAACTTGACAATGGTACTTCTAAAAAGGAAAATTATAGATTAATTCTGAATAGAGATGCAACAATTCTAAAAAAAACATTTCCAAGTAATTCCAGTTAATACTGTAAAGGATAATGTATTATAGCTATGAAGGGGAAAGTTGATCTAGGAATGAAAGGTTGGTTTAAATTTCGAAAGTCAGTATAATAGAGTTCACCATCTTAAGGAAAAAGGAGAAAAAGATATCATTTCTATAAATGAAGGAAAAATACCCTTTCATTATAAAAGTTCCCAGTTAACTGGTAATAAAGGGAAGCTACCTGAATGTGAGAAAAGGAACATTATAGTACAGCAAACATTACAGTTAATGGTGAAATAGTGAATGTCTCCTCTCTGAGATCGGGGATGTTCATTGTGAATATTATTTTTGAACACTGTACATGTGATCCTAGCCAGTAAAATAAAGTAAAGAAAAAAAGTCAAAATATTGGAAATTAAGAGGGAATATTGTCATTGTTTGCAAATGATAAGGCTATGTACACAGATAATTCTACATGTAGTGTAAAAATCACTTTTACATGCACTAAGAAACCAAAAAAAAAAAAAAAAAACCTGACGCAACTTGCTTTATTCTAGTATCCTTTTCCTTGTGGTGGTCTGGAACCACACTTGTACCTATGTACAAGTGCACATGAAATAGTCTTAAGAATAGATGATGTATGAGGTCACGAAATAAATCTTAACAAATTTAAGCAAATTTACATCATACCAGGTATCTTTTCTGACCACACTGGAATGAAACTGGAAATCAGTAGCACAAGGAAAACTGAAAAATTTAGAAATATGTGGAAATTAAACATTACATTTTTAAAAATGAATGGGTCAAAGAATAAATCAAAAGAGAAATCAGAAAAAAAAATTGAAACAAAAGTAGAAACACAGCATACCAAAATTTATGGGAAGCCACTAAAGTAGTATTTAGAATGAAATTTATATTTACAAAGACCTACATTTTTTAAAAAGTAGAAAGATCTCTAATACCAAACTAACTATACATATCAAAGAATGAAGAAAAGAACAAACTAAGCACAAGTTAAGCAGAAGGAAGAAAAGGATAAATAGAGAAGATATGAAAGAACTGAAGAACAGAAAAGCAATTTAAAAAATCAATGGAGTTCCTCTCGTGGCTCAGTGGGTTAAGAACCTTACAGAAAT
Organism: Catagonus wagneri; assembly: GCA_004024745.2. Taxonomy (NCBI): domain Eukaryota; kingdom Metazoa; phylum Chordata; class Mammalia; order Artiodactyla; family Tayassuidae; genus Catagonus; species Catagonus wagneri. The sequence continues at coordinate 9,024,766 of PVHT020000140.1, read as the reverse complement.
GAGAGGGGAGGCATTACAAGTGATTCTACAGAAATAATGTTTTTATAGTTCATGAAGGATTCCCTTGAGTATTTGTATGCTAAGAAATTGAAAAAAACCTAATAAAAGAAATGAATAAATTCCTAGAAATATACAACCTACCAAGATGAAATGGAGTATTAGAGAGTGAGCAGATTAAACATTAGCAAGGAGCTTGAACAAGTAATTAAAACCCTCCCAAGAACAACAAAAAGCCTAGGACAGATCAGCTTTAGTGGTAAATTCTACCAAACATTTGAGGAAGAACTGAAGCCAATATTTCTCAAACTCTTCCAAAAAATAGAAAAGGAGGAAAGACTTCCAAAATCATTTTATGATACCAACACCAGAAAAGGACGCCACAGAAAAAAGAAATTACAGGTTAATATCTGTGAAGAATATGGATTCAAAGATTCTCAACAAAACACTAGCAAATCAAATTCTACAGTACATGAGAAAAGATCATACTTACGACAAAGTGATATCATGGGAATGCAAGCGCGGTTCAACATATGAAAGTGAATCAATGTGTTACACCACCTTAACAAAATGAAGAATAAAAATGACAAGTTCATGTCAATAGATACAGAGAAAACATTTGAAAAAATTCAACACACTTATATGATTTTTAGTGATTATCAAGCATTTATTAAAATATCTAAAATACTTTTGTAGGCTTATGAATTAATGATCAATTTCTCATAATCACAGTACCCAAAGAAAAGTTCCATTAACAATGTAGATACATATATTCTTAAAATTTTTTCTACATAAAACAAAAACTACTTACCCCGCTTTTTTTTTTTAATTGAGAGACTGTTGTGGAAAACTTTATATCTTAAAATCTAGGTCTTTATTATCATTTTGTGACAAATAGTATTTGATTCGAAAATGAAAAATAACTTTAAAAATCCATTACTATGAATGTTTAAACTACTTCCAGTATTTCATTATTACAAACACACTGTAATAAACATCCTTAAATTGATATACATTTTTGGAGCAATTAACCAATTTTAGTCTCAGGATCAATTCCTGGAGTGGATATTGATCGAAGCATAAAGATAATGTGTACACTCTTGGTTTTTTATTTTTTATTTTATTTTTTAAATGATTTTAATTTTCTCCATTATAGTTGGTTTACCTTTTTTTTTAGGGCCACACCCATGGCATATGGAGGTTCCCAGGGGTGGAATCGGAGCTACAGCTGCCAGTTTATACCACAGCCACAGCAACGCCAGATCTGAGCTGTGTCTGCGACCTACACCACAGCTCACGGCAACGCCAGATCTTTAACCCACTGAGCAAGGCCAGGGATCGAACCCACAGCCTCATGGTTCCTAGTCGGATTCATTAACCACTGCGCCACAATGGGAACTCCTACTTTTTTTTTTTTAAATGATTTTCACTCTTGGTTTTTTTTTACTATCTACTGCCAAGTTAACTGGTTGTAATGGTCACCACCAATCCATTTGTATCAAGTTGTAACTTTCATAAGTTATTTATTTTTAGTCAATTGGACATTTGAATGATATGCTGTCTTAACATATCTTAAATTTTACTTTCACTATCCTATTGAATTTTATTTTCCACCTGCCATTTAGTAATTAGCTGTTTCTTTAATGAGTATGACATAGAAATAAAAACACGTCATATAGGAGTTCCTGTTGTGGCTCAGCAGAAACGAACCATGTGGATGCAGGTTCGATCGATCCCTGGCCTCTCTCAGTAGGATGGGGATTCCGCGTTGCCATGAGCTGTGGTGTAGGTCACAGATGCAGCTCGGAACCAGAGTTGCCGTGGCTGTGGTGTAGATCAGCAGCTGCAGCTCTGATTTGACACCTAGCCTGCGGAACTTCTACATGCTGCACTTGCAGCCCTAAAAAACAATAGCAACAAAAACACCTGTAATATAATTATTATATGGGATTAGAGGCTTTTTTAATACTCTCTTTAATATGAGGAATGCTTAGTATATTTTTATATTCTCCCATCTCTCTCTCCCCAATGATTTTTCTGTTATGTAAATTGGGGTTTTAAACCTAGCCCATTGTTAATAAATTCCTGTTTTTAAACATTATTTACCTTGGTTCCAAAACCAGTTTATCATTTTCAGGTTTGTGCTGCTGTTTACAACAAATATTTTGACTTTATTTTATGCTTAACTGTTTTCATTTTTCATAATTCTGACAGACTATTTTAGATGTTGATGACATTAAGATCTTTTTCCATCCAGAGAGGGCTTGGGATGCCCAAATCTTGCCTTGACTCTCCTCTCTTAATTAATTCAATAAATTGTATGTACTTGTGAGTGTATGCGTCATTCTGCTTCTAATAGCAGTAGTTAACAAGTAATAAACATTCATTTTAGAATATAAGTATGCAGTGGAACAAAATAATCATCATTAATTTTAGCACCTTGGATGATCATTGTTAAACTATTTCAATATATAGATGTATAGATGTGTGTGTGTGTGTGTGTGTGTGTGTGTGTGTGTGTGTGTAGGTGCTTTATCTTTCACAAAATGTGATTTTACTTTGAAATATCACAATTTATTTTTTATTCTAAATTAAAATCAGTTTATATACCTAAAGGGAAATTTAAAGACGCTTTGCTTTATTGACCTAAATAGTTATCAAAAATAAACACCTAGGATATTTTAGGAAGCCACTCTATTATAAGACTCAGAATATTTGCAGTTGAGATAACAGGTGACTTTTTTCTGGAATCAATTTTTATTTTCCCGAGTCTTTCTCTTCAATTTTCCATGCCTTTTAAATAAATTACTTGTGTTAGAAATGTGTTAGCTCAAAAAAATACCCCCAAACAAAACAAAAACAAAAAGCAAAGAGTAACACTGGCATTTTTGTCTTGTGCTTTGTCTTCTTTTCTCCGACAGCAACAGTCTCTAACAATATTGGCCTAAAGAGAGGATATTATGAAATAAATCATCAGAAACTGGCCTAAAGCAAGAAGGAAAAAACGTAATTTCTCCCTCCATTGTGACTACTGAGGGTTTAAATTATGAAATAATAAATCATCTGTATCTTATGTCCAGTGTTTTCTCTGTATTTTCAATTCCAACTTCCAGTTATCTACTCTAACTTGAATCCAGAAAAGGCACTGCCAAATCAGGTAAAAGTAGCCAAAGAGCCTCACCCCATAAAGCCTCAAGGGACTGCCTGTTGTGCCTTATGAACCCAGGACAGAGTATCCATTTTCCTTTCTGTTCTGTAGGTTGACCTGTATTATCCTTACCCCTTCTATCCCACCCCGTGTCTCACCTTCCTCCTTCCTTGCTTAGCTCCTAGATTTCAGCTAGCCTGTGACTTGTCCTAGTAGCATTTCCTCAGATTGGAGTTGAATCCAGTCTTTCTTTTGTTATTGCTTCTCCTCTTTGAATGCTGTATTCCCACTTAATTGTTTTCAGATTCCTGTTTACCAAGATGTGATTTACCATGAAGCTAAGGAATCAAAAACATCATGGACACCTACTTGTACAGGTTCTTTTTAAAGTCATGGACGTGATTTTGTATGTCATCCACAACAAATAATTATATGTCTTTTGCAAAATGGTGGTGCACTACCAGGCTCTAGTAGAGATGGAATATTTGACCATGGGGCACCAAGTGGCCATATATCTGAACTACTCACTATGGTCAGCTAAATCATAAAGTCAGACTCCTGAGTTAATCTGCATAGTAGCACTAGTGTTCCTCCCATAGCTTGTGCCTGTGCCCATTTTTAGTCTGGGTCCAATCAGGAGACAGGAATTACACAGGAATTTAAATAGGAAGTTTAGGAGTTCCTGTTATGGGTGGCACAGTGGGTTAAGGAACTTCTGTATGCCGTGGGTGCAGCTGAAAAAAGAAAACGTAGGAAGTTTAATAATAAGCTCCACTGGAGCAATTATAAAGATATAAAGAGAATGCTACAGGTATCCTAGGTCTGAGAGAAAGTACCCAAGTAAGGATACATTTGGAAGGGTGGTCATTCTCCAAGGCTGGGGTTCAGACCACAATGGAGAAGGTGTGACTTCTGCCTGCTTGATGGCTGAGGCCAGAGGTTATCTCCAGCTAGAGAGAAAACCAGTGCCATTTAAGGGCTGGAATGCACAGTGTCTGAATCACTTCTCTTAAGGTATTTTCTGATTTCCCCTTTGATTTCTTCATTGTCCCATTGGTTTTTAGAATAATTGTTCAGTCTTGACATGTTTGTGCTTTCCATTTTTTTCTTTGTTTTTTTTAGGGCTAGGAGTCCAATCAGAGCTGTAGCTGCCAGCCTATACCACAGCCACAATAACACCAGATCCAAGCTACATCTGTGACTTACACCATAGCTCATGGCAGTGCCAGATCCTTAACTCACTGAGCAAGGCCTCAAACTCGCATCCTCATGCATACTAGTCCATTACTACTGAGCCACAACAGGGCTCTGCTTTTCCCATTTTTAATCCTGTAATTTATTTCTAGTTTCTTACTATTGTGGTAAAAAATGCTCAATATAATTTCTGTCCTCTTAATTTTGTTGAGTCATGTTTTTCAGTCTAGCATGTGATCTATGTAGGGGAACTTTTTATGTGCACTTGAAAAGAACATGCATTCTGCTGTTTTGGGGTAGAATGTCCTGTATGTATCAATTAAATCCAACTGATCTATTGGGTCATTTAAGACCACGGTTTCCTTATTGATTTGCTATCTGAATGATCGGTCCATTGATGTAAGTGGGGTTTTATAGTCCCCTACTGTTATTGTATTATTGTTAATTTCTCCCTTTATGTCTGTTTGCTTTATATATTTAGGTATTTCTCTATTAGGTGCATATGTGTTAATAGCCTCTTTTTGTTGCTTTATCATTATACAGTGTCCATCTTTGTCTTTTTCTATTGACTTTGTTTTAAAGCCTATTGTGATATGAGTATTGCTAGTCCAGCTTTCTTGTCATTTCTATTTGCATGAAACATCTTTTTCCTTCCCCTTTCAGTCTATACATGTCTTTCACCCTGATATGAGTCTCTTGTAAGCAGCATATAAATGGATCTTTTTTTAATCCAGTCATCACTGTATGTCTTTTGCTTTGAATGTTTATTCCATTGGTTATTTATAGATACGTACTTATTGCCATTTTGTAATTTGTTTTCTTTAGTTTTTTGTTGTACTTTATTTTCTTCTTTTAGTTTCTTCCCTTATGTTTTTATGATTTTTGTTAGTGGTATGCTTATATTCCTTTCATTCTAATTTTTTGTATATCTGTTTTAGGTTTTTGATTTTTGATTATCATGAGCTTTACAAATGCTGACCCATAACTGTATCTACTTGTTTTAAACTGGTAGTCGTTTGTGTTCCAATGTATTCTAAAGATCTCCACTTTTTACTCCTCTCCTCCATATTTCGTATTTTTGATGTCATATTTTACATCCTCATGTTTTCCTCTTTACTGTTTCTTATAGTCATATTTGATTTTATAATTTGCCCATTAATATTTTTACTAATTTCTTTAAGTAGTTGATTCATAGATTTTACTACCTATTTGCTTTAGTAGTGGGTTTTTTTCTTTCCTATAAATTCTTATATCTTGTTGTAGCCTTTTATTTTCCACTTAGAGAAGACCCTTTGATATTTCTTTTAAGTTTAGTTTAGTATTGATGAACTCTAAATTTTTGCTTCTCTGAGAAGATCTTTATATCTCCTTCAGTTCTCTTTCAGCATTTAAAATATATTATGCCATTCATTCTGACCTGCAAAGTTTCTGCAGATAAACCAAGAACAATATATATACTTTTGTCCAAAAGTACATATTACATATCTTTTTATAAAGAAATTACATTTTATAAGTTAATGTAATCGTTAATTTATAATCTTAATGTTAGTAATATTTAACCAGTTAAAACAAAAGAATTTAAGAAGTTCAAATTAATTGGGTTTATCATGAAAAGAATATATCCAAAATGCACAGATTGGAATATTGTAGTTATATTTTTAATTGATTTTATATTTTTTGTTCTAGGCTCACAGCTAAACTGAATGGAAAACAGACTTCCCATGTAATCTTTGGCCCTACACATCCATATTCTTCCAGATTATCAACATCCCACCCCAGAGCAGTCCCTTTGTTAAGAATCAATAACAATTGTTCTCACCCAAAATTTAATTTTTTTTTTTTTTTTGTCTCTTTACAGTCGCACCCACTACATATGGAGGTTCCCAGGCTAGGTTTCTAATTGGAACTGTAGCTGCCAGTTATGCCAATAGCCACAGCCATGCGGGATCCGAGCTGCGTCTACCATCTATAACACAGCTCATGGCAACACTGGATCCCTAACCCACTGAGCAATGCCAGGGATCAAACCCTCAACCTCATGGTTCCTAGTCAGATTCGTTTCTGCTGTGCCACAATAGGAACTCTCAAAGTTTACTGTTTACATTAGGTTCCACCTTTGCTTTTTGACAGATATATGGCTTGTATCTACCATTACAATATCAGGCAGAGTAGTTTCACTGTCCTAAAAATCCTCTGTGCTCCACCTATTTATCCGCCCTCTACATCAGAAGCTGACAACAACTGATGTTTTTACTGTCTGCATATTTCTTCTTCTCCAGAATATCATACAGTTGGAATTATATATTATACTTCAAATTGGCTTCATCACCTACAATATTCATTTAAAGTTTCTTCCTTTCTTTTCATGGTTTGATAGCATTTTTAATTTTATTTTAATTAATTTTATGTATTTTAGGGCCACACCCTTGGCATAGGGAGGTTCCCAGCCTAGGCTAGGGGTCAAGTTGCAGCTGTATCCACTGGCCTACATCACAGCCACAGAAATGCCATATCTGAGCCATGTCTGTGACCTATACCACAGCTCATGGCAACACCGGATCCTTAACCCACTGAGTGAGGCCAGGGATCGAACCTGCATCCTCACGGATACTAGTCAGATTCATTTCCACTGGGCCACGATGGGAACTCCTTGATAGCATTTTTTAAAGTCACTAAATAATTTTCTAATTTATGGTTATACCACTGTTTATTCATCTGTTGAGGAAATTATTAAACTGTTGAATTATTCTCTGACTCTTGAGACTAAAAATACCCCTCAAAAATGCTGTTTTTCTATTTTCCTCACTTTGACCGCCATCATTACTCTGAAATGGAATATAACTATATTATGGAGGGTGGGAACTGTAAATAGATGTTAAATAAAATTATTTTAATATTTAATTTTAAAAATGCATTACAGGAAGTGTTCAAATATGTCACAAGTCCAGATTACTGCTTGAATTGGGTTAATGCTTTAGAAATACTGAGCAATAAATGGAAATTAATTTCCATTCAGTTTAGCTGTGAGCCTAAAGAATGTCTCAGGTATATACCAACTTTATTTTCAGGCCATTAGATATCCTTCATAAGCTCAGAAATAATGAAAACTTCTAAGTCTCCAATGCTTTTCCAATAGGAAGTAATGCTGGTTATGTTTGTTTTAAGAGGTTTTCTATACTTTTCAAGCAACCTAGTTTATCCCACATTGACATTTAGTTGTGTCAAGGAAATTATGAAGGTGAAAAGTCATGGGAGTTTGGAATGGAAGTGCTTAAAATTTGGTTATGATTGTATTTGTACACCTATAATTGTAATAAAATTCATTAAGTAATTTAAAAAAAGTCAAGGGAGCTAATTTTCATAGTGGAAAGTGAAAAAATAGCTGATAAAGGAGGAGGATAGTGTATACATACAAATATGTTTCTCAAATAATTCTTACACGTTAAGTAAATAACATTTTTTTCATGTTAGGTGTATCATTGAGAGTAAAGGCAAAAATTCAAAAGAAACCAAGTGTTCTTCCAATTACTTGTCTGCCCTTCCCATATATCTGATTTTTTACTGGTATTTAAATGATTCTCTATCAGTAATCTCTAAACCAGTTTATACCTGCTCTTTATTGTACATGTAAAACTTTTGCAAGCTATCCTCCTTCCCCCCAATATTAGGTGAGAATTTTGTTCACCGGCTCCTTCTGAATTTTTTTTTTTTCTATCAATATCACTCTGGCGTTTCTTCAACTGAACTCCACTCCACCCATATTTAGTTATCCTACTGCAGGACAACATACAGGGCTTGCCATCCTCTTCCAATTTATTGGTCATAAACTCTTGTGTTTTGTTTTTTTCACAGCCTTTTCTTACCATCAATACTTTATGGATACATTGAGGCTTTGTTCCAAGAATTTGATATAGTGTTAAAAAAATCAGAGCTGGATGACATAATGGTAAAACCTATTTTGTTCAGAGCTATTGAAATAGGGAAAAATAGACTTCAGTAAAACCTGACTCACTTTCAAATACAGGATGGACATGTGGGAAATTACAGCCAACATGCAGTGGTCAGGGGATTAAAAAATCTAAAAAGAAACATCAGGGGTAAGGGAATTTTCTGGCTAAACCAATCTAGACAGGTTCTTGCTGAAGACAGATTGTATGTCATCTAGAGAATGGTAAAGGATAAGAAACTTGATTAGATACTTAGGGTGATCCAATATGGAGGAGAGAGATTCTGGTTAAAACAACCTTGCAGAATTCTTGCTAAAATTGGACAATGCCACAGGACTGTACTGAAGGTTCCACTGCCTTTTCTCAAATACTCGAGACTGATGTAGCTAATGTAGATTTCCCTAGTGGCTCCACCTGAACTCAATATGTAGATGACTTACATTTGTGTTCCAAAACTAAATTAGATTCCCAAAAGGATACCATCTCCATATATATATATATATATATATATATATATATATATATATACACACACACAACAATGACTGTCTAAAAGATATAAGATATCCAAAGTGAAACTCCAATTTTGTTTTCCTGTTGTAAAATATTTGGGTAATTTGTTTGTGTATACATTATCTGTACTATTGACCCCGTTATGGTAACAGTCCCATACCCCTTCCCCCATGTTTTCTTTAATCTTGGAGTGTCTCCTAGTTTCTTTGTTGCTTCTGTTGATATTGTTCAACTGCTGGATATGTCGCCATTCCCACACTGGGTCCTTTATAAAAAAATAATGACCTAATAGTTGTGCCCATAAACAATTTAACCATAATATCTGACTTTACTGTGACTCGGAGACCACTTATCACGTTCAGATCTTTATCCAGTCCTCACCTGTCCCTTTCTTCTTCCCAACCCTACCAGAAAAAATCCAGTGGAACACTGGGGGCCCAGATGTAACCAGTTTGATGCTTAAGACCATGATATTAATCAAAATTTATTTACAGAATAAAATATTACAATCTGCAAGGTCAATGACACAATTCTCTTCTCTGTCCTCTCCATTGTACTTACGGAACATGTGTTATAATAAGAAGTTGGTACCACTTATCTAGAAGGGATGATGAGAAATCTTACACAAATAGTCAATAAGATTTCTAGAGTCTCCAAAAGACCTATTAAGGCTCAACAAAGATCTCTAGACTCTCTTGTGTAGTGCTTGACAACCATATTGCTTTATGTTATTTGCTTACTACCCAAAGAGGTGTCTGGGTTGTTTTTTAATATTTTGTGTTGTATTTGGATCAATACATTCTCTCAAGCAGAGCTTGAGACCAGTAAACTCTTTAGCCTTGCCAAAACCCTTAGAGGGCACTCTGACTTTGCACTGGAAGGCTTACCTTTAAAATTTCTGGTATTTTTAATTGGCTTCCCTCAGAAATAAGCAGGTTTTTTTCTCTGCTTTGCAGACAATTGTCATCACTGTAGTACATATTATTATTCTATTTTTAGCTATCAAACTGTATCACTGCATTAAACTACTGCTAATAGCATACATATAGTACTTATGTATATGAGATAATTTGATATAATTGCTATTTTATAACCTATAAAATGCTTCACCTATCAGCATATACCTCTATGCCTTTTCACTATATCTGAATAACCTCACCAATGTGGATAACTAGGCAAGCCTATGTAAATAAATAGAGTCTAGCACCAAGGGACTAGTGATAGGTCTAGGGACGATAACAAGCACTCTGGCATTAGGGGACAAGTATATTGAGTGTAGATGTTTTCTATTAAGAGATTTGTGATCAAAAGGGGAAAATGATGGAGAAAATTTTCACACATTGATGAATAGGGAAGTCATTTCAGCTTATACATAGTTCAACCCGAACTTGGTGTAAATAAAAACAGGTTGACTCATGACATGTCAAACACTCAGCACACCTTCTTTAACTATTAAGGTAAAGAATGTTCATTTCTTTTATTCAACATAATTTTGGAAGTTCTAGCCATGGCAATCAGAGAAGAAAAAAAATAAAAGGAATCGAAATTGGAAAACAAGTAAAACTGTCACTGCAATGACATGATACCTATTCCTGCTATACATAGAAAATGTCAAGATGTTACAGAAAACTAGTAGAGATTATCAGTTAATTAAATAAAGATGCAGGATAAAAATTAATACACAGAAATCGATTGCATTCCTATACACTAACAACAAAATATAAGAGAGAGAAATTAAGGGAAAAATCGAATTTAGCATCATGCCAAAAAGAATAAAATACCTAGGAATAAACCTACCTAAAGAGGTAAAATATCTGTACTCTGGAAATTAAAAGACAGTGATGAAAGAAATCAGAGATGACACAAACAGATGGAAAAATATACCATGCTCTTGGATTGGAAGAATCAGTATTGTCAAAATGACTGTACTACCCAAGGAAATCTACAGATTCAATGTGATCCCTATCAAATTACCAATGTTATTTTTGTGTGTGTGTGTCTTTTTGCCTAATCAAGGGCGGAACCCGTGGCATATGGAGGTTCCCAGGCTAGGGGTCTAACAGGAACTGTAGCTGCTGGCCTTCACCACAGCCACAGCAATGCAGGATCCAAGCTGCGTCTGCAAGCTACACCACAGCTCACGGCAATGCCGGATCCTTACCTCACTGAGCAAGGCCAGAGATCGAACCTGCAACCTCATGGTTCCTAATCAGATTTGTTAAACACTGAGCCACGATAGGAACTCCATGTCATTTTTAACGAACAAAAAATTTTTAAATTTTAAATTTACTGATACAAAAACAGAAATAAAGATCAATGGAACTGGATAGCTCAGAAATAAACCCACACATCTATGGTCAACTAATCTAAGACAAAGGTGCAAAATATACAATGGAGAAAAGACAGTCCCTTCAATAAGTGGTGCTGGGAAAATTGGACAGCTCCATGTAAAAGAATGAAATTAGAACCTCCTCTTACACCATACACAAAAGTAAACTCAAAGTGGATTAAACACCTAAATATAAGATCGGATACTAAAACACTTAGAGGAAAACATAAGCAAAATACTGTGACAAAAACTGCAGCAATATCTTCTCTGACCCATCTCCTAAAGTAATGAAAATAAAAACAAAAATAAACAAATGGGACCTAATTAAACTTAAAACTTTCTGACAGCAAAGGAAACCATTTTAAAAAATGACAAGACAAACTACACAATGGGAGAAAATCTTTGCAAATTAAGCAGCTGACAAGAGATTAGTCTCCAAAATATACCAACATCTCACATAACTATATATATAGCAAACAACCCAATCAAAAAATGGGAAGAAGATCTATGAGTTCTCAATGGGTAGAGTGAGTTAAATGATCTGGCTTGTCTCTGTGGCTGTGCTGGTTTGATCCCTGGCCTGGGGAAGTGTGTTAAGGATCCAGTGTTGCCACAGCCATGAAGTAGGTTGCAGGTGCAGCTAGGATTTGATCCCTGGCCTGGGAACTTCCATACACCATAGGTGCAGCTGAAAAAGAAAAACAAATGGTCAGAATATATAAATAGACATTTATCCAAAGAAGACAGACAGATGGCCAAAAGACACATGAAAAGATGCTCAACATCTCTAATTATTAAAGAAATGCAAGTCAAAACTACAATAAGGTATCACTTCACACCAGTCAGAATGGCCATCATTCATCAAAAAATCTACAACCATGCTGGAGAAGGTGTGGAGAAAAAGTAATCCTCCTACACCGTGTAGGGGAATATAAATTGGTGCAGCCACTAAGGAGAACAGAATGGAGGCTACTTAAAAAAAATACTAAATATAGAACTACTACATGAACAAGCAATTTCAGTCCTGGCCCTCTATCTGGAGCAAACCATAATTTGAAAAGATACATGCATCTCAGTGTTCATTGAAGCACTATTTACAATAGCCAGGACATGGAAATAACCTAAATGTCCATCCACAGATGAACGAATTAGGAAGATGTGGTACATATACGATGGAATATTACTCAGCTATAAAAAAGAATGAAATAATGCTATTTGCAGTGACATGGATGGACCTAGAGATCATCATACTAAGTGAAGTAAGTCAGAAAGAGAAAGACAAATATCATATGAGATCACATTTATGTGGAAAATAATTAAAATTATATAAGAACTTAGCTATAAAATAGAAGAAAACTTACAGATTTCAAAATCAAACTTAAGGTTAGCAAAGAGGAAACTATTGGAGGGGGTATCAGTTGGGAGGATGAGATTAACACATACGCACTACTATATATAAAATAGATAACTAGCAAGGACCTACTGTATAGCACAGAGAGGTCTGCTCATGTCCTATAGTAACCTGCATGGGAAAAAGCAATGGATTTATATATCTGATTAACCTTGCTGTAAACCTAAAGCTAATACAACATCGTAAATCAACTATACTTCAATAAAATGGCAAAAAATTTTTCTATGATATGTATATATGTATGTATCTGTCTGTCTAATCTATCTATATATTTTACTTTGAAGATTTATATAGCTGAATTTTTTCTTTTTTTTTTGTCTTCTTAGGGCCTCACCTGCAACACATGGAAGTTCCCAGTCCTGGGACTGATTCTGTGCTGCAGCTGCAACCTACACTGCAGCTGTGGCAATGCAGGATCCTTTAACCCACTGTGACCAGCTGGGGGGTCAAACCCATGCCTCCACAGTGACCTAAGCCACTGCAGTTGGATTCTTAACCTCCTGCACCACAGCTGGAACTCCAGAAGTTATGTCGTTTATAAGCTGCATATAGCTGAAATTTTTTTCCCAAATCTTAGGATTATTGTCTTTTGATTGGTTATGGACCATAAGACTGTAACATAACTACATACCATTGCAATTTAAAATATAGCAGTGGCCTTTAATCATAGTATTGCATGTATTATAACCTCCTTATGTCATGCCTACTCATAGTTAACTGACAGAATTAAAATAAGTTTAAAAATACGAAACAAGTAATATAAAAATTCATAAACGTGCATTCCTTACAAATATATTATTTGTGGTATTATATTATATGTGAAAACATCTATCTTTTCTTGACAGATTAAAGCCATAATGTGCAGGTTTTGAGTGCCAGATAATGCCTGTGCTTTTTCTTTTCCATTTTTCCTCTCCATCAAAGGTAATTACTCTGGAAGAATAAATAAAAGGGGAAAAGTTACCTGTATGAGGAATCAAGTTGAAAAATGATGATTAACTCAACAAACAGCATGAGGGTACACTTATTTTGTAGTAGTGTTTTATCAGGTAATTTATTAGTATCCAACATTTGAATAGACAAATGCTAAAGAATTGTTTTATTAGAAATAGTATACAGCACCATGAGAAATACCTTAAATGACAAATTTACCATGTCTACTATACAGCTTACAATACTGAAAGATATTCCTCAATTTAATTTTTAGCATATGCAGCCATATGGCTATTATCATTTAATACACATTTATATTATTTATTCCTAATATGTTGAATTTTCTCTGTTTCACTGTTTCTCCCTTTCATCCTTAAAATATTTGATACTTACTGTGATATCACAGATTCTCTGTTTTCCACGTTATTCTTTGGACTCACTCTCACTTTCCAGTTGCCTATATATTTAGAAATAAAAATAATCATTTAAAATTGTATATTCTTCAAAGATTATTCTCCAATACTCCATACCATCTATCAGTATTGAAACAGCTTTGAATCCCTATCTGAGACCTGGGAGCAGCCACTACTTGAGAATATCTTACCACTGAGAGCACTTCTGCACTGATAATCAAGACTAACATGAGAAAAGGCACAATCATGTTAAGTTCACCTGGAAATAAACTCAGATCATACTTATATCCATAAAATTATAAGTTAAATAGACTTAAGCACTTTTTTTGACATTCATGTTCTTCGTATTGTTTCCACAATAAATTTATTCAATCTAAGAAAATTTTTTAATATGTTCAAATATCTGAATTATGTGACGATTTTATGCGTTACACATTATGTCAGCAATTTAATGTAAACGTTTCAAAATATTTCTATGAAATGTATTCTGTTATAATTACTATTATATTATCAACTTTAAATACTGTAATAAAATTTAAATATTTTCATAAAATTCATTTTAAGTAAAATGGAGGGCACAGATATAAAACTGAAAGGTAGAAATCATTTTATAGCAATTTCCATGAAGAGAAGGAAACTGAGTTTAATATTTTTTTATTTTTGAATAAAATTTTCAGATATTTCTAAGGCTATTTAGTGAAAAATTATTTGTGGCATTTTTTTTCATGTAGGATAGTCATGGAAAAATCTAGATTTTTTTTTGTGTTACTACTATATCTTAATTTCTATTCTTTTCCAGCTCTGGCTGCCTCTCAATTTAAAGGCTAATTTCTCTCCTAAATTTCCGTGCTATGTTTTAATAAAATAGTGTATGCAAAATTCTTTGACATATATAAACATTAAAAAGTAAAGTAAGAATATTTAATACATATTTAATAATGATCAAATAGTAAAGAGAGAGAAACATTAACTAGACATCATCAGTTCTACTGAAATTTACCCTTAACAGACTCCAAGTTGTTTTAAGATTAAAATGAGTGACATTTTAAAAGATTGTTTACGATTCATTAATATATTATGCATTAAATTTCCATGTAAAGATAAATATATGATCTGAATTATTATTAGTTACATCACCATAATGTTATTTATTGATAAGCTACTATGTAGGCCAACTAATTACAAAAATAATGAATATTAAATATGAAATATACTCATCGCTTGTATCATCCTCAGTTCTCCATTTTTTCCTTTGGAAATAAACTTTTACCAGTGTAGCAATCAGTACACAGAGAATAATGAAAAAAGGAATGAGTAAGAAAAATGGCCATCTCATGGGTCTGGAATGGTAAATATTCTCAATATAGCGCCTTTCTAGGAGAGAAAACACCAGTTATTTGAAAGCAACTACCAAGAATATAGCAAAAATTTTCTGTATTTTAATATGACTATTAGAATAAAATTTTAAACATTTATTAATTTTATAATTAACATATTTTTATATGAAGTAGAGAAGTTGAGTTATCATAAGTGCTCAAAGTTAGGCTCTTCTAACTCTTATATGATAGACCTATATATATTCTTTGCTTTTGGATTATGAACCTTCTATTCCATTAGTCTCTTTTCAGGTCTATTTCATAATAAAGACGGAAAGAGGAGTTCCCTTTGTGGCTCAGTGGTTAACGAACCCAACTAGAATCCATGAGGACGTGGGTTCAATCCCTGGCCTTGCTCAGTGAGTTAAGGATCTGGTGTTGCCGTGAGCTGTGGTGTAGGTCACAGAAGTGGCTCAGATCCTGAGTTGCTGTGGCTGTAGCATAAGCCAGCAGCTGCAGCTCTGATTCAAACCCTAGCCTGGGAAATTCCATATGCCATGGTGTGGCCCTGAAAAGCAAAAAAAAAAAAAAGAAAAGAATTATAATGTGACCCCAATAAGAACTGATTATTTTCCTCAATACTCTATTTTTTGTAAGAAATATTGCACCTGTAATGGAATTTCGGTGAAGTCCAAATTGTATTTTCTTTTATTGCATTGCTATGCATTTTCATATTTTGTCTAAGACTTTATTGCTTACCTCAAGGTCATGAAGATATTTCCCATGTTTCTTTCAAGAATAGTTTTAGTGTCTATATTTAGATTTATCATTTATCCCATTTGAACTGTAGGTTGTTATTTTGAGATTGATTTGGTCTTATGTAGATATTAAGTTATTAGAATACAATGTTTTGAAATGAATTTCCTTCCTTTTTGAACTATCTTTGTACTTTCCTTGATTAGTGCAACTATTTACTAAACCTATACTATACTGAATTTATTTATTATTTATTTATTTATTGCCTTTTTGCCTTATCTAGGGCCGCACCCGCGGCATATGGAAGTTCCCAGGCTAGGGGTCTAAGAGGAGCTGTAGCTGCCGGCCTTCGCCACAGCCACAGCAACGCGGGATCCGAGCCGCGTCTGCAAGCTACACCACAGCTCACGGCAACGCCAGATCCTTAACCCACTGAGCGAGGCCAGGGATCGAACCCACACCTCATGGTTCCTAGTCGGATTTGTTAACCACTGAGCCACGATAGGAACTCCCTGAATTTATTATTAATTGTTTTTTTTCCTTTTAGGGCCGCACCTGTGGCATATGGAGGTTCCCAGGCTAGGGGCTGAATCGGAGTTACAGCTGCTGCCTATGCCATAGCCATGGCCACACCACATCTGAGCTGCATCTGCGACCTACACCACAGCTCATGGCAATGCCAGATTGTCAACCCACTGAGCAAGGCCAGAGATGGAACTGACATCCTCATGAATACTAGCCAGATTCATTTCTGCTGAGCCATGAAGGGAAACTCCAAATTTTTAATTTTTTTGGCCACACTGTGGCATGTGCAAGTTCCCAGGCCAGGCTTCAAACTGTACCACAGCAGTATACTAAACTTAATATAAGGCAAATGGACTAAGTCATCCTTCTTTATTGTTCTTTTCCAGAGCTCTTTGACTATTTTAAGTGCTTTTGTGTATATTTTAGAATCAAATTGTTGAATATAAAATATTGCATTCTTTTACATTGGGCATTTTGCTCAACAGTTTTAATGTGGTGAGAACTGACATAGTGGCAATAATAAACTTTACAATAAATGAAGATGGCATATTTTTCCATTTACTTGTGTGACTAGCATCTATCTGCATTTTTATTTTAGTTTCAGTGTAAATGTCTTGTACATCTTTTGTTAAACTTGTTCTTAATATTTTATATTTGATAGTATTGGAGATTGTACTGATTTTTAAGCTGATTTTCATTTTCTGCTGCCAGTATATAGCAATATTACTGATTATTAATCCTTGTTTCCTTGGACTTTTCAAAAGATTTTTATTATTCCAGAAGTGTTTTTGTAGATATCTTGGGATTTTATATAGTTAATCATATCATTTACAGTCTCATTTCATCCTTTCTAATCTATATGCCCCTGATCTTTCAGTCTTTACTTATCACGCTGGATAGGACTTAGGGCAAAATATTGACATAGTGAGAGCAGACTTCATTGCCTCTCTCTAGCTTTTAGAAAAAGCAATGTATTTTATCATAGGATATATTAACTACAATTTTTTTGTTGATGATTTTAATCAGATCAATGAAATTTAGTTCTGTTGATAGTTCGTTGCCTTTAAAAATTCATAAATAGGTATCGAATTTTGTCAAATGACTTCTGCCTGAAATGAGAAAATCATATACATTAAATTTTTTGGTGGGAGTTTCCATTGTGGCTCAGCAGGTTAAGAACCCTACATAGTGTGCATGAGGATGAGGGTTCAATCCCTGGCCTCACTCAGTGGGTTAATGATCCGGCATTGCCCCAAGCTGCGGCATAGGTTGCAGATGCAGCTTGGATTAGGTGTTGCCGTGGCTGAGGCATAGGCCTCAGCTGCAGCTCCAATTCAACCCCTTGCCCCAGGAACTTCCATATGCCACAGGTGTGGCAGTAAAAAGAAAAAAATTTTTTTTTCCTAATTTTGTGATTTGTACTGATTGATTTTCAAATGATAAAAGAGTTTTGCATCTCTAGGATAAACTCCAGTTAGTCTGGATTATTATCCTTTTAATATAGATAACTACATAAAATGAGCTAATACTTTGTTGAGAATGTTTACATTTATGTTGATGAAATACATTGTTCTGTAATTTTTTCTTTGTTAAATTTCTTGCCTGGATTTGGCATCAGTATTATATTTTCCTCATACTGCAGTGAGGTGATAGTGAGACAGACTGGGGACCTGGATCTAGGACCCTTTGCTGCAGTGGTTGCAGTGCTTGCACCTGGAAAAACATCTCCTTGGGCAACAAAATACAAAGAACCTATAAGGGAATAAAAATAACAGTGTGCCTGTGCAGTTGGGGCAAATTATGGGCAAGAAGTTACAAAAACTAAAAACCCAACTGCCATATCTGAGAGCAAAAGCCCACACATGCCCCCTGCACATAAGCCACACCTATTGCCTGACCCCTAGACCTGCCCCTGCCTTTGCCCTATAAAAGGAACCAGCTTGTTCCCCTCCCCTTCCAAGGAGCGAGCTAGAGAGTGAGAGAAGCTGTTTCTTGTGTTTTCCTACACCCTGCTGCAGGGGGGACCCCAATAAAGCCTTGTTTGAATTTCTTGCCTGGCCTTATCAATTTCTATTGATAAGAGGAAGGTCCAGAACCCAGGTTGGTAGTGGTAGGAGTCCCTTCCACCAATTTTTTTTTTTTAATGGTATTTCTTCCTTTAAAAAACTTGCTGGAATTAACCTGTGAAAACATATATACATGTATTTCTTGTTGCTGTTATTTTTTTTGTTGGTAGCGATTTTTAAAAAATCACAAATACAAAGATCAATGAAGTTTTGGTTTCTGATCTTGGCTATACCCTATGATTTATAATTTCTTTTTCATAAGGAATAGCCCTTATAATCCTTTTTACATTTGAACAGATTTATCTGTCTAATTCATGCCTGTAATTGATTAGGACTCAAAGAATATATCTAATCTTGATTTTCAGTCTGAGCTGATGAAATTCATTTAAAAATATATGGATTTCTTGTGTATTAAATAAAAAATACACCCAATTAAACAAAACTACACCTCAAAATCTCTTTGACATAAGTCTGCCTATGTTGGACCCTAGCAAGGCTGTTATAAAATAACCTCTTTAAGATTCATAGTAGCCTGAATGTTTGAGAGTTTTTATAAGGCAGTCCAATATAATACTTAGAAGACTTTTTGTATAGATGAGGGTATTTAAGAGGCATCACATTATGTTTTCCTGAGGTCTTAGCAAAGGGATTTATTTAAGCTTGACAATTTTCATCTGAGATCAAGGTTTATTGCTCAATATCTCAAATTCAGCCGTTAGCCATTTCTTACTTTAAGAATTTTTTCTGCTGAAAGAGTTCAGGAACAAAAATTCGTTTTATTTTCAAACCAAAAAAATTCTAGCTCTTCTGAATATAAGTATACATTTTAATTGAAAATTGAGCTGTTTCTTCATTAATAATTACTATCATCTTGCATTTTATTATACATAGCTCACCCATCTGGAAATAATTGCAGTCTACTTAGAAAGCTGGCTAATCAGAACCATGAATTCCACTTTCCACATTATCAGAAGCAGGAGTGATGCCACACAATTCACCACTTCATAACCTGTGGAAGTTCCCAGGCTAGGGGTTGAATTGGAGCTATAGCTACTAGCCTTAGTCGCAGCAATGTGGGATCCAAACCACGTCTGTGACCTACACCATGGCTCACCGTAATGCCAGATCTCCAGCCCACCAAGAGAGGCCAGGGATTGAACCCGCTTCCTCATGGATACTAGTCAGTTTCATTTCCTCTATGCCACAACAGGAACTCCACCTAATAACATGTTTTTAAGCTGTCTTTGAACTGCTCTGCCAACAGTCTTCTCAAGACAGTTTCAGCATATACCAATAGTCTTCAATAGCTTCCTATTCAACGTCCCATGCACCATCTAATTGTAACTACAAAGCTAATGCACATGTTTTAGATTCTTGTTATATCAATACACCACCTAGTACCAAACCGTATGTGTGTGTATATGTATGTGAATATATATATATACATATATATAGAGACAGAAACAGAGAGACAAAGAGAAAGAGACAGAGGCAGAGAGAGAGAAAGAGAGTAAGCACCTGGGCAAGCAAGTACCCCCAAATCTGGTAACATAAACAACTTAATCATTTAATTTTGTTAATTTTGTGTGTCATGAATTTGAGACGTACTTAGCTGCATTTTTGTATCTTGGTGTAGTCAAATTTCACGTAAGGCAGATGACTTTCAAAAGAATGAGTATTTCAATACTGAGAGCTCTAAGAAATTGTATTCTAAAAGACACAGTCAGAGTCTGCGGGAAGACCTTGGAAGTCTCAGAAACACACTTCTGTACATTTCATTCCTCAATCATATCACTAATGCCAACCTGGACTCTAGGAAAGAGTGGTCTCCTCTTCTCATTGGGGAAATGGCATGGATGTGCATGGAAAGAAGCAATTAATTGCAGTTAATGTGAAGATAAGCTGTTTCTAAAGTAGAAAGAGCTTGATAATATATTAATACATTTTTTTACTTAATCTATCACTATGAGGCCTTAAATACTTTATCTCAAATGCTGGAATGAATGTGGAAATGTTAAGAACTACGTCAAGCTGAAAATCTGGAGAAATCTGCTTTAATTAGCTATAAATACAGGTTTTTATATGAAGGAAGTCTCATCCTAAGCATCACTGGATATGCTGACTTGCTCTAAAATCCATTTCTACTTTGAACCAAATATTGTAGAAAATTGCATTTACTAAGCTCCTTAACATTTTGCCTTCTAGTTAGATTTGGCCAATGAGATTCGCTGGACAAAATTTGGAGAGTAAGAAGACTGAAATTATCATTGTATTTATCCTTCGCCTTCTCTAGCCTCTCCAGTTAGGTCAGCACACCCTGTATTTCATCTCATGCTGGAGAGTAACTCTCCCCGTGATCTATGTCCTGGGTTTTTTTGTTTTGTTTTGCTTTTAGGGCCGTGCCCATGGCATATGGAAGTTTCCAGGCTAGGCATCAAATCGGAGCTACAGCTGCCAGCCTATGCCACAGCCACAGCAACTGCAGGGTCAGAGTGGCATCTGTGACCCACACCACTGCTCATGGCAAGGCCAGAAACTTAACCCACTGAGCAAGGCCAGGGATCAAACCCACAACCTCATGGATCCTAGTCAGGCTCATTAACTGCTAAGCCAGAGAGGGAACTCCCTGACCATGGTTCTAAGTCATGCAAGATGGCTTAGATTCTGGTTCTAGTAATACCATCTCCATTGATTGTCCCTGCAGTCCCAGCAAGTGTTGCTAGTCTCTGGGTTGCCTCACTGTTCTCTGACTGGCTTTCATCTCTACCAATATGTGTTATCCCATGCCTCATGTTTAACTCATTCTATATGAAGGAATAAATTGATTTCTATTTTCCTGCCTGGGTCCTTACTAACATATGTATAACATATGTTTCATATGTTGTAACATATTAGTCTCTGCAAGTAAAACATAAAGAGCCACATGTTTTATTATTTGCTGTCCAAACATAATCTAAATATCAATCAGTAGATAAAATGTTTATTTTATTAAACTGAATGCAGTAAATGTTATTTTAATTACATTTTCAATTTGTTATCTATACTTACCAGGTAAGGGACGTGATGATGGTGGAAAGTTGCCACTGTCAACACTCCCACCAGGCCATAACTCTTCTGAAGTTTCACAATTTGGAGGTAAATATGTAGGGTTACAGTGACAGTTCCGTTTATTATTACATACCTGAAACAAGGAGAAATATCACCTTATAAACAAGTAGATGAAATTATTTACATTCAGATAGAATTTTGAAATAATACCAGTCGGATAAGGCTGATCTTCTTATCACAGTTGGTTTATGAATGCGTGTGTGTGTGTGTGTGTGTGTGTGTGTGTGTGTGTGTTTGTGTGTGTATGTGTAGTTGTGTGTTTGCTTTCCAAGGATCACTCTCAGTGATTTCTATTTTTCCCTCGTAGTACCGGTACTTACGCCTTGATTGTGGCATTTTTCTGCAGTACAGTCATAATTTAAATATGAAGAATCTATACATCTCTTATTCTTGCAAACCTAGAAAGGAAATATCCCACATAAGTTAAATGAAACATCATCTGTATTTGGCATCTAACTTAAAGTATTCCATATTATACTGACATGAGGTATTCATTAATAATACATATTAATATACTAACAATAAGTGATTAATTTATAGTGCTAGATTTTCAGCACTAGATTAGACTGAAAGTAAACAAAACCATAAAAGCATCTTCCCTGCTTATAATAGAATAGGAGGTACAGATATAAAGTAAAAGTAAAGATAAATAAATACGTAATAAATACTATAGTGAAAACTAGTTTTATGAAATAATAAAAAACAGAATTTATCTAATATGTGAGGACAGTAAAACTTTTTTTATTGAGCTCTGATGTTGAACAGGACTTAAACTAGCATAGAAATGAAAGGTAAAGTACTTATAGAAAAATAATAAATATTCAAAATGACACTACACTGGAAGGCATTATGAAACTTTTAGGAAGTATTAAGGGCAGTGCAACTGTAACACTAAGAGCAGCCATTCAAAGAATAGTTAACTAAATATTTGAGTCTTACACCTGGCCTTGAAAACACAGTAGTGAATAACAGCAACAACAATCTCTTATTGCTCTCATTGCAGTACAAGATATAGAAACACACAAAAAACCTGCATGATGTGACAAAGTTATGCAGTGTTTGTGTCTTACGGTCTTAATCAGAAAGTGGGCCTATAACCTATAAGCAATTGGTTGTATTTAGAGATTTAATTGGAAGATGGAAAGCTGATAAAAGCAATTTTTTTTTCTTTTTAGGGCCGCACCCACGGCATTGTGGAGGTTCCCAGGCTAGGGTCTAATCGGAGCTACAGCCACCGGCCCACACCAGAGCCACAGCAACGTAGGATCCGTCTGCGACCTACACCACAGCTCACGGAAACGCCAGATCCTTAACCCACTGAGCGAGGTCAGGGATCGAACACGCAACCTCATGGTTCCTAGTCGGACTCGTTAGCCCCTGCGCCACGACGGGAACTCCCGATAAAAGGAATTTTTAAAAAGAGAATATAAAGGGCAAGAGAAAATATAGATGAAAAACTAGAGTAACATCACAGTAGTTCAAAAAATGACAACCACAGAGTGAAAATGAGTGGTAGTAGTTGATTGAACACGGTGGTTGTATTTAACATACAGTTACATAGTTTATTCCACTTTAGTGATTGTATATAAAGGATGAAAAGAGAAATGGGTGATGACACCAAGGTTTCTGGTATGCCTAACTTTCTTGTTGTTACAATTAATGAGATGGGCAAGCTAAACATAAAGCTCAGATATTCAAAAATATTAGTCTTGAGACTTCTTTTTACTTGTAATATCAAATAATATTATGTTTCAAATTTAAAAAAAATGTTTACTGCACTCATAGAAAGGTTCACAGAGACTGATGGTAAATCAAAGAACATGTAATTGAAGTATTATTTTTGTAAAAAAGATTTTCTAGATGACATTGTCAATGTATCTTTAGAAGTATTTCCTATTAAAAATGTATGACCAACATATACTAATTTTTAAAGTCAGAAAGTGAATCTGCTCACATAGGTTTTTCTAAACTTTACTGAGTATTAAAATATATTATTAATGATGTCTTATAATTATGGCAAACATCTCTCCCCCATCTCCACTGTTTAAGACTCAGGAAAAAATATGCTGATGATAAATAGATGGTCATGTTGTACCGAGTGTTTTTGATAACAGTATAGAAGTTCAAGCTCTGGATATAATTTAATGCTCCTACAATTAAAAATGTATTTGTTGTATTAGAATGATGTCTTGACACCTAACTAGAACTAGGCCAGAGAAGTTAGATATAATTTGCAAAGCTGTTGTCCAGAAGGGAAGCTTAATTCTTGTAACCATTAAATAAATGTTCTGAACCAGACAAGAAAAGTTGAAAAGGGATTCTTGATATTACTGGTACTTATTTTGTAAAATAGAATTATTGGAGTTCCCATTGTGGCTCAGTGGTAACAAACACAACTAGTATCCATGAGGACACAGTTTCGATCCCTGGCCTTGCTCAGTGGGTTAAAGGATCCAAAATTGCTGTGAGCTGTGGTATAGGTGACAGACACAGCTCATATCCCCCGTTACTGTGGCTGTGGTGTAGAGGCTGGCGACTACAACTCTGAAGGACCCCTAGCCTGGGAACTTCCATAGGCTGTGGGTGTGACCCTAAAAAGACAAAAAAAAAAGGAATTATTATTTTTTAAGCTTTAACATACTACTCCAGTTTCATCATGCAATAAGGCTAGAGAGAAACACCATTCAAACTAGGAACCTAGCTACAAAACCACAGAAGTTATTTATCACCATACAGGAATAATATTATATAAAGAACATAATGACTCTTCACCAAACTCTTTGAAATAGATTTTTAACATTTTTTTTTGTGATAAGAAAGATAACGCAACTTCCTACTTCCACAATATGTTTCTGTAGAAACTTTCTTAAACAGAGAAACTAAAATGATGAATAAAATAAAAAAAGCATACATATACTTTTAAAAAACACATGATTGTACTTGAGATAAAGTAAAAATTATTTTTAGGCACAGAAAATAGGAGACAATGTAATGCCATGAAAGTAATCAAAACTTGAAACCAGCATTTTTCCAGTGGCCATTAGAGGCCAAAGATGTAGGATTTTAAGTGATTATATGTACTGTACACCAGTGATAGAATTAAAAACAGATTTTACCAAATCCTGAAAAAATAATCTGGAAGGTGACATGAGAAAATGATGCACTAGAAAGCCCCAAGTCTTATTCTCCCTTAGAGCTATTAGAAGACAAAGAAGGAGGAGGATGAGGAAGAGGGGGAAGGAGGAGGGAGAAGAAGGAAGGAGAGGAGGCAGAGGAGAAGAGAAAGGAGGAGAAGATGGCAAAGGAGGAGGAGGAGGGATAAGAGGGAGAAGGAAGAGGAAAACTGGCTAAAACAACCTGTAAGAGCTCTGAAAGCAGTCAAAGGTCTACAGTAACTAAACAAATGCCCCCCAAAAGCCACAATCAAAATGGTAGAACATTTTGTGAGATGTTGCTCACCCTTGTCCTACTAATTCATGGCATGATACAGTCTTGGTTTAGAGGAGGCAGTAGCTGAATTTCTAATTCCCTCCCTTGAACTGAAGGGAATATAAGACACTTTATTTTCAATATCTAATCTGTCTGGGACTCCTTGAAGACTGGTCTCTGTTTCACCTAACTCAGATCGCAGATGGACACGGTCAGGAACTGCAGGGAGACTAAGACTTATAGACATATGTGGCAGAGAGAATGCGTGGAGACATACATTACACCATCTAAAACTCTAAGGCAACCATGGCATGAGACTTTTTGGAAAAATAAGGCTTATTTTTGCTTTTTTTTTTAAATGGCTTCACCCACAGCATATAGAAGTTCCCAGGCTAGGAGTGGAATGGGAAATGTAGCTGTTGGCCTACACCACAGCCATAGCAATGGGGGATCCAAGCCTCATCTGCGACTTGCACCACAGCTTATGGCAATGCTGGATCCTTAACCCACTGAGCGAGGCCAGGGATCAAATCTGCAACCTCATAGATATTAGTCAGGTTTGTTACCTCTGAGCCATCAGGGGAACTCTAGAAAAATAAGACATTTTAAAGCATCTATACATGTGGGGAATAAGAAAGGCTACAAAAATATGCAGGAAAGATGCATATTCACAAATACTTCAGAAGACCACAAGCTAATTAGACCTCAGGCTAATGCCAAGGCTCAGAGTACACCAAATAAATTAGGAAAAGACTACACTAGCACAAAGCCAGACTGCAACATTGGAGAAGTGGCTCTTTTTCCAAAAGTCCAATTTTCAGCAACAACAAAAATCACATGGTATAAAAGGAAACAGGAAAACATGGTCCATTAAAAATTGAAATGACTGAATATTATTTTTAAATAACTGAACCTGGAAAAAAGTAGATAATTTTCTAGAAACATACAGCCTGCCAATACTGAGTCAAGAAGAAACAGATAATTTGAACAGACTGGTGATTAGAAGTGAAATAGAATATATAAAAGAACCAAAAAACACAAAGCAACTCCCTGGCAAACCGAAGTCTAGAACCAGATGACTTCATTCAAGAATCCTGCCAAACATAGAAAGAAGAATTTATACCCATTCTTCTCAGACTACTCCAAAAAACTCAAAAGGAGGGAACATTCCCAAATTCATTCTATGAAACCACTATCCAAAAGACACTACAAAAATATATAGGCCAATATTTCTGACGCATATAGATACAAAAATGCTCAACAAAGTATTAGCAACTTTAATCCAATAACACATAAAAAGGGTAATGCACCATGATCAAGTATGACATTCAAAATTCACAAGGATGGTTCAATGTACACTAATAAAATATGCACATAAAAGGAAAGAGAAAAATCAAATTGTCATTTCAATAGACACAGAAAAAGCATTTGACAAATTCAACATCCATTCATGAAAAAAACTCTCAATGAAGGAGGTATAGAAGGAACATATATCAACATAATAAAAGTCATTTACCACAAATGTACAGGCAATATAATAATGGTAAAAAGTTGAAAGCCTTCCTGCTAGATTCAGGAACAGGACAAGAATGCCCACTCTAATTCTATTCAATATAGTATTGGAAGTCCTAGGCACAGCAATCAGACAAAAAAGGAAAAGTATCTAAATTGGGAGGGAAGAGGTAAATATTGTATTTGCAGATAGAATAATTATATAGAGAACAATAGAGTCTCCATAGAAAAATCCTTAGAATAAATGAATTTAGCAAGGTAGCAGGGTACCAGATTAACATATAGAAATCTGTTGTGTTTCTTTACACTAACAATAAAATAATGGAAAGAGAAAGAAAAGATGTTCTCTGGTAGCCTAGTGGTTAAGGATTCAGTGTTGTCACTGCCGCGACTTGGGTTTGATTCCTGTCCCACATGCCATAACTGAGCCCCCTCCTCCAAAAAAGAAAAATAAAGTAAAAATAATTCCTGTTTAAAATTGCATCTAAAAAAATTCCTAGGAATAATCTTAACCAAGGAGGTGAAAGAGCTATACACTGAAAACTATAAAGCACTAATAAAGGAAACTGAAGATAATTCAAATAAATGGAAAGATACCTTGTGCTCTTGGACTGGATGAATTAATATTGTTAAAATGTCCATACTACCCAAAGGTATCTATAGATTTAATGTGATCCCTATCAAAATATCCATGATATTTTTCACAGAACTAGAACAAATAATTTTAAAATTTGTATGGAGCCACAAAAGACCCAGAATTGCCAAAGAAATCTTGAGCAAAAAAAACAAAGCTGGAGATATACCCTTTCCAGACTTTAGAGTATATGACAAAGCCCCAGTAATCAAAACAACATGATGCTGGTACAAAAAACAGACATGTAGAACAAAACAGAAATCCCAGAAGTAAACATATCTTTGCATAGGCAGCAAGAATATACAATGAAGAAAGACAGTCTCTTCAACAAGTGGTGGTGGGAAAGCAGACAGCTACCTGTAAATCAATGAAATTAGAATATCCTCTTACATCATATACAAAAATAAGTATAAAATATTTTATAAAATATTTTAAAGACCTACATACATAAGACATGACTCCATAAAACTACTAGAAGAGAACACAGGGAAAACATTCTATTATACATATTATATATACATAAAAAGAAAGAAATACTGCCATTTGTGATAATGTGGATGGACCTAAAGAATATAATGCCTAGTGAAATAAGTCAGATAAAAAATTCAAATACTGTATGATATCAGTCATATGTGAAAACAAAAATAATACAAATGAATTGTATATGCAAAACTGAAACCAATTTACAGATATAGAAAACAAGCTTGTGGTTGCCAAAGAGGGAGATTAAAGTGGGGGGGACATATTAGGAGTATACGATTAACAGATACAAAGCACTATCTATAAAATAGGTAGGCAACAAAGATATACTATATAGCATGGGGGATCATACCCATTATCTTGTAATGATCTATAATGGAATATAATGTAATGGAAAATAATGTAATGAAATGAACCACTTTGCTCTCCATGTGAAATTAAACAA
>PVHT020000140.1:8932736-8982141 GCA_004024745.2 Catagonus wagneri | reverse complement strand
TTTTAATAAATATAATAATCATAATGGTTAGCAATTAACACCCACATAGTGCCTACTAAATGTCAATCCCACTCTAAGTGCTTTTCATAGAGAATCTAAATTGCACACTGGCATCAGACCAATGACGTTAGTTAAATTGATATGCATATTTTACATATCAGAAAAGTGAAGCACAGGTCCAAAGTCACAAAAGTAGATAAGCATTGAGATTAGTATTTGAAACCAAGACGTCTAATTATAGAGTACATGTTCTTAAATACAGTGCTTTACTTCCTGGATAGTAAAAACTCATGCATTTTTATTAGATCACTGTAAAGAATGGTCATCCTTTGTAAAATTAAAGTGACAGCATGCAAAATAAAAAAGATAAGTCCTTCTAAATAATAGGTCACTAATGTAGCTATATGTAAATAAAATGCTCTGTGTGATGGTACAAGAGATAGTGCAGATGTATGGGAAAGATAAGTACAGATATTCTGTATTTAAGACATTTAAATTTCATTATAGGGAGTTCCCGTCGTGGCGCAGTGGTTAACGAATCCGACTAGGAACCATGAGGTTGCGGGTTCGATCCCTGCCCTTGAAAAGTGGGTTAACGATCCGGCGTTGCTGTGAGCTGTGGTGTAGGTTGCAGACGCGGCTCGGATCCTGCGTTGCTGTGGCTGCGATGCAGGCCAGTGGCCACAGCTCCGATTGGACCCCTAGCCTGGGAACCTCCACATGCCGCGGGTGCGGCCATAAACCCGCGGCCATAAAATGACAAAAGGCAAAAAAAAAAAAAAAAAAAAAAAATTGATTATAAATTAATCACGATCAAGTGATATTTTGATTACATATACAGTTAATATGTACATATTAACATATGTACAATATGTAATATTACATATACAGTTAATATCATAATCATGATCAAGTGATATTTTGATTACATATACAGTTAATTATCTCATGGTATTTTCAAATTTAAGGCAATAAATAAAGTTTCTCAGATAGATTTTTTTAAAGCATACTTAGGTTGACACTGTGTGTATCCTGAAGAAGTTAAACCACAGGCCCCAGACTCATCAGTCTTAGAATTAAGATGTGTAAAACACTCTTCAGTACCATAATCTGTACCTGAAAAAAAAATGTGGTCAGTCATATTCAACTTACTTAATTTAAAATAATTAGAGCACACAAAATTCTGAGATTATTTAAAATATTGCACAAAATAACATAATTCAAAATTGAAAATAAAAACTAGTTTTAAAATCATAAAAAAGAAACACTTCAATGAAATATCTGAAAATTGAAAACACTCTTGTCTACTATCAAAACAGATACCTTGAGATTAACTACTGTATGTAGTTTATCTCCTAATTTTTAGTAAGTCTAAAAACATATAAGTATATAAGAACCTTCTTTTAAAACAAACAAGTGACTTATTGGTCAATAGTGTTTTGCATAAATATGTTTACAAGCCAAATCATTAAAATAATATCTTATTTTTTTAAACCTAATTTACTCAGACCAAAAAAATCTTGGAGTTACAACTGGATATTTACTATCCAATCCACACACTTACTATCTTTAATTCTCATAAGATCCAGTCTAGCAAAAGGGAAGTTTATTATCATAACTCCATCAGTTCTACTGAATTAGAGGATTAAGTTGAAAACCTTTGACAGGGAGATTTAACCATGAAGAAAAATGTCACAACTAAGAGGAACCCCAGTGGGCCCATCAGGATCTGAGTTGAAGCTCCTAGAGTCGGTAATGAACTGAAAATAAGCAGTTGATTTTTGTCCCAGGGGTCATTTTCAAATATGGTCATGGTGTGAGATCAAAATAATTTGAAATGATTATGGATAGACAGATATAAACATAAATTTAAATTTTTTAAATCTGTATGATACAGTGTTCACACCACTGTTCCTAGATACTCAGGAAGACTAAGCAGAATTACATGCAAGCCACTAAGACATATTATAAACAAAAATGGCAGAAAATAAAGATAAGGAGAGGATTCTAAAAGGCAGCAAAAGAAAAACAAAGAGTTGATTATATGGGAATCCCCATAAGGCTATCAGCTGATTTCTCTACAGAAACACTACAGGCCAGAAGAGATTGGCAAGTATATTCAAAGTCTAAAAGAGAAAAATTTGCAGCCTAGAATATACCACATAGCAAGATTATCATTTAAAATAGAAGGTGATAACTACTGCTTTAATGATGGAATAGCAAGGAGCTCCAACTGTAATGCACGGGGAACTATATCTAATTACATGTGACAAATCCATATATGTACATGTAATCGGGTCACCACATGGTGCAGTTGGAAAATCTGACAGAAATCTGTAAACCAGCTATAATGCAAAAAAAATAATTAATAAATAAATAAATAAAATAGAAGGTGAGGAGTTCCTTTTGTGGCGCGGCAGAAATGAATCAGACTATGAACCGTGAGGTTGTGGGTTCGATCCCTGGCATCGCTCAGTGGGTTAATGATCCGGCGCTGCCGTGAGCTGTGGTGTAGTTTGCAGATGCAGCTCGTATCTGGCATTGCTGTGGCTCTGGCACAGGCTGGCAGCTACATCTCTGATTTGACCCCTAGCTGGGGAACCTCCAAATGCCCCCGGTGTGGCCTTAATAGGACAAAAGACAATAAATAAATAAATAAATAAATAAATAAATAAAATAGAAGGTCAAATGAATTTCTCAAACAAATAAAAACTAAAAGAATACAGCAATTCTAAACCCATTCCAGAAGAAATATTGAAAAGTCTCCTCTAAAGGAGTAAAAATATATAGGATGGAGGAAATGACAATAGGAAAGTAACCACTTAAGCCAGTAAACAGATATAAAAAGAAAAAAAAGCCTCTTTGTAAAAGTGACAATAAACAAAAGGAAGAGCAAAAGGATAAATATGAAGCTGTAAAAAGGACATCAAAATCATAAAATATGGGGAAGGAGAAAATATAGACTCTTTTTTTAAAGGATGTGTTTGAGCCTATGTGAATTTTCAGGCTAAAGCAAGCAGATATAGGAAGGTATTAACATACTTGAAAAAGAGGGCAACTGCAAATCAAAACCAAACAATATATTCACAGAAACTAAAAAGAAGAGGACACAGCACAGTCATAGCAATGCAAGATACCACAGTTCATGGCAACACTGGATACTTGACACATTGAGCAAGACCAAGGATCAAACCAACATCCTCATGAATACTAGTTGGGTTTGTTACCACTGAGGCAAAATGGGAACTCCTCAGAAAAATTTTAGCCAACTGAATCTAAAAACACATAAAAAAATCATACATCACAATCAAGTGGGATTCATCCCAAGTTCACAAGGATAGTTCAACTTACGCAAATCAATCAGCATCATATACCACATTAACAAAGAAAGGTGAAAAACCACATGATCATCTCAATAGATGCAGAAAAGCATTTGACATAATCCAACATCCATTCATGATAAAAAACTCTTGCCAAAGTGTGTATAGAGGGAACATATCAACATAATAAAAGCCATTTATGACAAACCCACAGCCAATATAATATTCAACAGTGAAAAGCTGAAAGCTTTCACACTAAAATCTGGAACAAGTCATAGTATTGGAAGTCCTAGCCACAGCAATCAGACAAAAAAAAAAAAAAAGAAAGAAAATGTATCTTTTTAGTACTGAGATGAATCTGCCAGCTTAAAGAGAAGTTTTACCTTATCAGTCATTTAACCAATATGTTAATTTATTTTTAAACTTTAACGAGTATTCCTTTCAAGTTATTCTTTTCCTACCACCATTCCTTCCTTCTTTCCTTCCTCTCTCTCTCTCTCCCCATATGCAGAAATTACGGTAGACATTGCTACCTGTTCTAACTAAAAGAAAGCTGACCCACCTGGCTCTTTGTATGAATATCCTAAATACCTAAATATTTTTTCTTTCAGTTGCTCTTGATTCTTATGACATAGCCATGAAATACTAACACCATTGTTGTTTTCATCTTCTTCAGCAAATTATTCCATGTATATTTTGTAACCTGGTTTTTCTTTGTCAGCCTCAGTACACATCGTCTTTTAGTGATTTCATAGTTCCTGGATTTTCATGAGTCCCTGTGTGGATTTTTATGTCATCCTTGTAGTTACCAGGTGTGAATCTGTGTATACGTCTGTGTATGTCTGCATGGGTGGTGTAAATTGTATTCATATACCAGCTTATATATATGACCCTTTTAATGTCTATAGCCATTTGTATTTATTCTATATTTACTGTGAAAACTGTGGATCTGAAGTGAGAAAGAAAAGTGTAGATTTTATTTGGTCTGCTTTCTTCCTCCTTAAATGCAGATCCCATAGACTTGAGTCTTTCTCTATTATTTAGTGGAAATATTTCAGAATTTTAGTCCCAGGCAATATGATTTTTTTTTTCTTCTTACGGTATTCCCCTTCTCTTTCTATAATTCTTTAAAATATTTATAATTGGAGTTCCCATCATGGCTCAGTGCTTAACAAACCCAACTAGTATCCGAGAGGACACGGGTTCGACCTCTGGCCTCACTCAGTGGGTTAAGGATCTGGCATTGCCCTGAGCTGTGGTGTAGGTCACAGATGATGCTTGGATCCTGCGTTGCTGTGGCTGTGGTGTAAGCTGTCATTTGACCCCTAGCCTGGGAATCTTCATAGGCCGTGGGTGCAGCCCTAAAAAGACAAATGACAAAAAATATATATATTTAGACCAAAAATCACATTATTAAAAAATCACAATTACATATCAACATCTATTTTTTACAGTGCCCAGAAAAATACATATATAGGAAATCAAATCATAAGACATACCTTCACCAAATGTGTCAGAACATTGTTTCATCCCATTTATGCATTTTCCTTGCACACAGAGCCATTGATTCTCTGCACATGGATGCCCATCCTGGACGTAAAGGTCTTCTTGACATGATGCAGAAGAACCATTGCAATATTCGAGGAGGTCACATTCATCCAAGCTAAGCCTACATGCCTGTCCTTTTGCCACAAACTGGTGGAGCAACATAAAAGATAGTAAATAAAGCAGAATATGAACATGTAAACATTATAAAAATAACAACTTTACTAATATAGGTAATTCAAAATTTTGAAAAGGCTCTTACTGAACAGGAATCACAGCATGGCCCAGTGGCACAGGCTGAGCCAGCTGAGAGCGTACAGGTGGCCTGGTTACAGCATGAGTTTGGCTGAGCATCACATTCCTGAAAGGCAAAGCACAGGCTCTAAAGTGTCTTCTGACTTTTATTTACATTAAATAGATATTTTAATGGGGACTGCAGATTACTGTATATTATAATATAGTATACACAGACAGATGCTTTACTTGGATGCTGGCTAACAGAAGAAAATAAAGCCACATATTCATTCATTTATTTAACAGGTGTTTATTGGTTTCCTAATGTACTGGACCCAGTGCTCTTTATGTCCTATTGTTTGGACTACATTGGTGGCAGGATTTTCTAAAGCCCTGCTGTCAACCAAGGCCAGGACATTGAGATCTCTGGCTCTTATAAACAAATAGTTAAACACAAGATGTAAATAAACAGAATCTACAATTTCAAGAGTACCTGGTTGTTACTAGCTCTTAATCAACTTTTGTGAATCTCCTGTATTTTGATGTTTTTAACTTTTATGGGATATTCAAAGTTTACTTATCATTCTCTAAAGATAAAGAGCTATAAAATGGTATTTTTAAACATGATTGAAATGATCACCTTTATATCACTCATTGATATCTTATTATGTCTTGTTTTATTCATCTCTACCTGGTGATTCTGAATTATAAAATTCCATTATTATGATTAATAAAAGCAACTGACAAGAAAGGAGAAGGCTGCAGAGACCGAATACACACATACCACCCCCCCACATTCTTTTTTTAAATATTCAGGGATCTGAAATAGGGTTAATTGAGGAAAAAAATTACATAAGATAACAATAAAGTAATTATGGATTTTAGTAGTCTTAATATGAGTTAGTACATGATACTGCTTAAGGCACACTCCCTTCGTAGTGTTTTCCAAAACTATTCTGTCTAATCAATGCCACTGTTTTGCTATCTCCATGAGATTCCAGAGGGTGAAGTTTTATCACAGGGTTTGGAACTCATGCAACTTTTAACAGAACTAGGATACACTATTGTCTGTTTTTATTAGAACTTCTCGAGGTGTTTCCATTCAGATGCCAGAAAGCAAAAGCAAGTGAGTTCTGGGGAATGATTGACTTAGCATATCACCCAATGAGGTATCTAAGAACAACTTTTCATTTTGGGAAGGGTATACATGAATGATCATAGCCAGCAACTGCAGTAGGGAACACTGAACTCTGCTCATGACTTCTTGGTTCTCTTGAGGTCACTGAGTCTCACAAACTCTTCTTCGTTGCCTTCCCTCTATCTCGACTCTTTCCACCCGGCTTCAACCCACAGCTTCATCTCAGAGTTCTGTGGGTTAGAAAAACCAGCTTTTAATGTTGGACTGGAATTAAAATATTCAAAGCCACCAATGTGTCTCAAATATGTTTTTTGTCCAGTTGTGAAAGTTTCATCTCTATCTTTCTGAATGACAGAGGATCTTAAGAAGAAATGCTAAGGGAGAATATGCTCAAGAAGGGAACTGTAAGCCTAGATCAACACAGCTATAGGAGTAAGACCTTGAAAAGTACCAGTATGAATAACCTACAGGTTCTTAAATTCATATACCAATATATAGCTGCACTCATTCATTTAATATAATCCCAATATGCATTCTTAAAGTCTTTGTTGAAAAGCAAGTTTGATAAATGAGGGAAAACGGCAACATAATACTATAATAATTAGTTAACCACTTTTGGTATAATTCTGGTATATAGTTTTCTGAATTAGTACCAACCTCCGGGGTCCCACAGTCACATTCTTCTCCTTCTTCGACTTCTCCATTACCACAAGTTGCAGTTTTGTATGACAGATCTACACGTGGCTGGTTTTGCAGACACTGGGACTTTGACTTTGCAGTGAAATGTGCAAAATCTTCCATGCTGCAGTTACTAAAGAACTTCACACCACTGGAATGACTAAAAATATATCAAACTTCAAATTTTTATGTAACTATTGCTTCCATAAATTGCCTAGTCTCAGGATAATAAAAGTCTACCTAATTTAATGATAGGTATAGTTAATATAAAGTTACTAAATTTTAAGGCAATAGACTCAAACCCGAGTCCTTTGGGTTATTACAGGAAACTGTTATTCATGTGAGAACCATAAAAAAATTAGGGAATTTTGGACAAACCACTAATTTTGGTAATTTTTGTGGTTGCATCCCAGTTAAACATACTCTTTAATTATGCTATTTAACTATACAATTATATTATAATACATACTCTTTAATTATGCTATATAACTATACAATTATATTATATATAATAGATTATTACATTACCAGCAGTTTAGATGATTTCTATTTAAATACCAGAAAACGAAAGGAGAAAAACTGATAGAACTTTAATATCACTAAGAACCAGGAAATCCATGATATGTCTGCTACGTGTGAACTGGTTTATAGAGGAAACACTTTCTGATACTGAAATTATTATGGTCATTAGAAAGAAAGTATCAATCATAATTTTATCCAGTTGGATAATTTGCAGCTTGAATCCTTGCATAGATTTGCTGAATGTTCTCGTTCTCCATTCTCCCATTTTTCCTTGATAAAGAGCCTCTGATTTTCAATTGACCATGTGACTTCCTTGTGTAATACGTTTCTTAGCCTTTTGTAAAGCTAGGAGCAGACCATTGGTCTTAAAAAGAAACCGTAAATTTAAGTTATACGAAGTGAAGTTTACAAACATGCTTTTATGTGCTCCTTTATTCTACCAGCAAGAGGCCTCAGATTCTGGCCATATGGGCTTGTATGGAAACTTCCTTGACTAACTCATGATATGGCATCTACCTTCAGCTGTAGCAACTGTACAGAGAAATTTGCAAACTCTTTAATTATTTAATCTTGAAAGGCACACACCATCATTTCTACCATGGTCTGTTTGCTGAAATCAAGTCACCAAATCCAACCCATACTCAATAGGAGGGAAATTAAATTCTTCCTCTTGAAGGGAGATGTATCAACAATTTATGGATGTCTTTGAAAGCAATCACTCTCCTTTACTTTCATTTTACTTAAAATTTAAAAAAAGTTACACTCTGTTCTATCTCAATGTAGTTTTTTGAAACATTTTTGTCCTTAGTCATTGTTTCTAGGGCTTAAACATATTGCTACCTTCAAAGGTGCTGAAAAAACCCAACTTCTTAATGACCGCTTTCCTGTCTAAAGAAACAAAAGTTCCTAATTAAAATGTCAGAGTTGAATTTCTGAAACCAATGAGGTAGCACATCTAACTCACGGGGTACATAGACTGTATAAACCACAGACCACCGTCTGTGAGTCCTCAGAAAAATGGCAGCCTTTCGTTAAAAAAAAAAAATTAGTGTGGGACCTGTATTTTCTGTGGATTATAAAAACAAAATAACATGTTAAACTTTTTAAGTATTATTATTTAATAAGTCATATTTAGGCTAGAATTGAGTCAACTGCCTCAGAAAGGTTGAGTCAATTGCCTCAGAAAGGTGTATGTCCTATTTTGCTTAGGACTCAGTCCAGGAGTTCTTGCTGTGGCTCAGTGTGTTAAGAACCAGACATAGTGTCCATGGGGATGTGAGCTCGATCCCTGGCCTCCCTCAGGGTTAAGGATCTGGCACAACTTGTGGTGTAGGTCACAGATGTGGCTCAGATCCAGTATTGCCATGGCTGTGGTGAAGGTCTCAGCTGCAGCTCTTTCGACCCCTGGGAACTTCCATATGCTGCAGGTATGGCCATAAAAAAAAAAAAAAGGACTCAGTCTTGTGTAAAATCACTGAAAGTGACAGTGTCAAAAACCACTGAAGATAAATAATTCTAGAAGATGTTTCCCATCAATTTAAGGCTAGCAATGAATCATTTTCGAATATGCCTTGTTTATTCAGATTCTTCTTTAAATATAGCAGATTTTCATATCATTTTTTTCATTCAGTAATGAATAAAACATCTGTGTTCCCTGAAATTTTATAATCATGCAATCATATTCAAATGATTCAGTGTATTTAGAATATGATTAATAAGCATTTTTTGCAAGATTTTAATTTGTTAAACTGAGCTTTTTAAAAATGTTTCTATAGGAGTTCCATTGTGGCTCAGTGAATTAAGGATCCAGCATTGTCACTGCTGTGGCTTTGATTACAACTGTGGTGCTAGTTCGATCCCTGGCTCAGGAATTTTCTCATGCCGATGCAGCCAAAAAAAAAAAATGTTTCCACAGGCGAATGGTGTCTACATGTGTATTAATAATTCCACCAGTATTATACAGGCTGTAAACTTTATATTTTTAAGTAGAATTTCTATTTTTTCATATTTATGCAAGAATCAAAATTATGTTAAAAAATTAATAGAGAAGATTTCAACACTCATTAAAGTTGTAGATTAAGTTATTTGTTATTAAGTTGTTTGGGGCAACAAATTGGAAAGTGAAAAAAGCAAAATTTTAGAGATAATACAGAAATTAAAGGGACTATTAAATAAAATTAAATAAATTGGACATACAGTCCAAACAAAGGAATAAGAGGTTGGCTTCAATCACTGACTGGTCAATGGTTTTTGTAAATCTCCAATTTGGTCCTAATTCTATAATATCTCATAGCATATTCTAAGAAAAATAAGAACCATAGAAAAAAGTCCACTAGGCCTTTGACGCATGGTAACTACTGCAAAAGGCCTTCTCTAGTGACAAATAAAAAGATGACTCTCTGAAATGAGTAGATGCCAAGATTTCAGGTTGAGCCAGAGTAGAATGAAGATTTATGCAGAAAGGCCATACTAATAAAGCATTCTTGTATAATGATCACATGCCTGCATTTGTCTTGTCACATCACTCATTAAACTATAAAATCATGCAAGTAACATAGTCATAAATGTACAGTTCGATTAAATATGAGAAAGCAAGTGTGTTATTAGATTACAAGAAATATTGAGATAGACAATGGAGACATTGGAATCCATATTTTGATCTGGGGTCACCGGCTACAGTTTATATTCAGCCATTAGCAATTACTTTAATAGTAACTAAAGTAGACTTTCATAAACTAAATAAAGTTATTTTCATATAAAATATATTTGTAAAACATATAAAAATAAAGCATCTTACATTGCTTCTGGATTCATTATGCAGATATTTCCTGGGCAATGGCATTTGCTAATGTCATCATAAGCTATTCCCATATTAAGGCTTAGTAACTGAGCCATAGTAACTGCAAGTGATTCCAGAGTTATGGTTCTGGGGTGCTGGAAAAAAAATACACACACATATACACATTCACATTTTAGGGGATAATTTATTTACCTGTACTGTAATGTAATTATTAAAAATAGTCACACGATAAAATGGGAGAGAGGCATCTAATATAATGACCACAGAAGTGCCAGCCATGTTGGTCTAATATATTACAGGTACCGTGATCAATATAAGGAAAATAGGAAAAGTGAAATCTGAAATTTTACCCAAATATAAATATATGGTTCATTTGGTGGCACCAGGCCAAGAAAATATTTGTCCCAATCATTTAATTGTATATAATAACAGAGCCATGTTTGTACTCACAAAGAAAATCTCTAAAGACACATGCATGTACACATACAGTGTCAAATTATTAACAGTTTGTGTTACTTTATAATTATTTGGAGGTAGTGTACTATATAAATACTTCATGAATTAAAAAAATAATAAATTGGCCCATTGAACTAACTGATATTAGGTAATAATGACTCATCAGCCTTTTCTCTCATAAGAATGCTGACTTTCCACGGTTGTTCAAACTTTATTTTCATAACTAAAATGCCTTTATACTTTTTAATCAATGTAAGATACATATTCTTCTTATGTGCCAATCACTAGACTGAGAAATTCACTGGCCAATAAGTATTGAGATTTCCTTTGTTGTGTAATGTGATTATTTTCTATAAATGTACCTGATGTGTACACTTTGTAGTCTCTAATTTTAGGAATCAAGATTCTACATAAAGCTTTCAGACAAAGGTTATCAATAGCGTTCAAATTTTCTAAATTTTTATTCCTGCTACTAGCTTTTTCAGCATTTGCTTTGAATATTTTATAGGTATTTGGCTGGGTACATATGAGTTCAGTTTCATCCTAAACAATGAATCACATAAAATTCCTATTTACTTTACCTGAAGAACATTTTGCTGCTTTATATTAATATTGATGTATCAGTTTTCCTTTGGTGATATATCCTGTTCTTTTTCTTATTCATAGGGGTGAAATTTTTGTGGCACTATACATAGGTTTGAAACTTATAAAGAGGAAGCAATCTAATTTACTTACTTATTTACTTATTTACTTACTTATTTATT
Source organism: Catagonus wagneri (assembly GCA_004024745.2). Taxonomy (NCBI): domain Eukaryota; kingdom Metazoa; phylum Chordata; class Mammalia; order Artiodactyla; family Tayassuidae; genus Catagonus; species Catagonus wagneri. The sequence goes on along the minus strand of PVHT020000140.1, from coordinate 8,970,684 downwards.
TATTTATTTATTTATTTATTTATTTATTTATTTATTTATGCTTTTTAGGGCTGCACCCGCGGCATATGGAAGTTCCCAGGCTAGGGATCCAATTGGAGCTGTAGCCGCCCACCTACACCACAGCTAACAGCAACAGTGGATCCTTAACCCACTTAGCGGGACCAGGGATCAAACCACATCCAAAAGGATACTAGCCTGGTTCATTACCACTGCGCTACAATGGGAAGTCCCTGCAGTATGCTTTCATGTCATTTTCATCTCTCCCTTAACCATCTCCACACTGTCTTAGAATAAGAGTTCCGGTTTAGGACTGGTAGATCTTTCTTTGCCTCCCCACCTCAAGCCTACCCCGGTTCCAGGTATTTTCACTTTAAGATAACAATAAAATTTAGCAATATTTATTCACCTTAGTTTTCAAAATCTTTTTAGCCTTTCATAAAAGTAATTTCTACAAATATGCTTGGATCATTAATCTTTTGTTTGGAAAATCTTTTGAGGGCTGTGTGCCCAAGAATATTTTTATCATCCCTCATTGTTTGAATGGATTTTGCTTTTTTTTTAAAGATATGAATTGAGCCTTCAAAGTACTTTTACCTCCATATTTTAAGATAAGGTCTTTTTGCATCCAATGTGTTTTTCTGACTATGGAGCACCTTCACTGTTATATTATTTTCGTCTTTTCAGAAAGGTAGAAATTTTTCTTTGATTTTTAATATTTCATGGTTGGTAAGCATTATTATCTCTTCTTTGTTGGCTTTCCAGGTGTCCTTTTCCATCATACCATCCACTTTCCTAGCCTCCTGTTGGACGTTTCAATGTAAGGGATCCTGGGGGACCCCCAGGGCATTTCCTGACATACATACCTTGTTGATCTGGTTGTGGCTGGGGACAGTATTCTGTAAATATCACTCTATGAAATTATCTCCATTTTTTTTCTTTGAAAGTGCTCTTAGGACTTTAAAATTTTCATCTCCCACTGCTTTACTCATCCAAACCTCTTAACTTTGATCTTTCCTATAACTTTTCTGATGTCTCCTGAGAGCGGTCCTAATTCTGATTTCTCAATTTGACAATTTATCTCCCTATGTATCAGTCAGACCCATCATGCAGTTTATAATAATTACTATGCTGTTCAGACCTAATATTTCCAACGGCTCCTTTTCTGGGATATTGTCTGGTTTGAAATTCCTGGTCCACCAAATACTAATAGCTCCTCTTCAAGTTGTGTATGTTGTGTACTGTGCTTTCTTCTGAGGAAGTTTAATACTCAGGATCTGTATAGTCCATCAACTGAATTCAACAGATAATGTATCTGGTAGTACATAGTGCATAAAACTCTCGAAGCAAGGAACCAATTTGTATCTGTCTCTGTGAGTGTACTTGCCTTAGGGAAGGTGAGTGGATGAACCCAAGGGCAAAGGGTTGCTGTCATCAAAACTCTCCTGCTGGAGTTCCAGCTGTGGTGCAATGGGATCCACGGTGTCTTGGGAGCACTGGGACACAGGTTGGATCCCCCTCCTGGCACAGTGGGTTAAGGATCCAGCGTTGCTGTAGTTGCAGCTTAGGCAGCAGCTTTGGCTCAGATCTGATCCTTGGCCCGGGAACTCCATATGCTGCAGGGTGGCCCCCCCCCCAAAATCTCCTGCTGACTATATTTACTTGCTTCTACTCATTCTAAGAGTACTTGGGTTGTAATTTCACCCATAAATTTTTAGGAACAAGCAGCATCAAAAGGATAGGCTTCCTAAATTTTATTCCACAGCCCTGGGGGACTGGTTAGGAAGATGGTGGATGTTTAAACATCAGAAGGCAGCACTTCAACTGTTTTTTTCAACATCTCATCCGTGTGAACATCAGGTACTGCTAATATTTCCAGGCAAAGTTTAGGTAATGATTATCCCAGTGGAGTGTGGAGAATAAGAAAGAGGAATACTAGATAAGTTCTCTGATTGCTCCTTTCAACTTATCAGTAATTAAGTAATTTCAAGATTCTCCTTTCCCTCTGCCATGAGCCACACTTTCCAGGAAACAATATTTCCTTCTGCTTGTAGCTTGTCTGCTCCATGTGAAAGTCTTCCGATTTTTCCGTGTGGTATATGACTAGGTATATCAGCCCAGTTCTAGCTTTTGAGACTAGGCAATGATTTGCCCATAAATGACAAGGCATGTTTTCTAAACCATGATTTATGAATTTAAAAAAGGAAACTTGTCTCCACGTCATTGATTCATCTCTTTATATTTCCAGTTAGTTTCACTTCACTTCTTCACTGAAATGAGCATCATGCACTCAGATTCTGGATTACTTTGCATAACCCCTCCAAAAATTTTAAAAGGTAAATTTTATACATCAGAATAACCAAAGCATTATGAAATAGTGGCAAAAATGTACCAATTTTAAGCATACCAAGATTTTCTCCTATGATAAAAGTGCCAATTAGTGCATATGATTCTTATTCTTCACCTATGCCCCATGAAGCAGTTTAAGGCAATTGATAAATAGTTTCGAAAGTTTTATTTTAACCTGATTTATAATTAAGTTAGCTCCATAATGAAGAAAATGTTCAAAACCTGTGTGAAATTAAAATTAATTAATAATTAAATATTGAGTATAGAAAAAATTTGTTAGTGTTTTATAGAAAAAACTTATGAGTATTTTATGACTATAAGATAGATCACTACCTCAGCTTCCTAAAAGAGTATAATTTGGAGGAAAACTAAAAATTTAATATCTATTAAGTTAAATGAGGACATAGAGTTCAAACATTTCTGTCAGCACAAAGATCCCTAGAATCATTATGCAAATGTTAGTATACTTAGCCATAATAAAGTCAGGAAATAATTAATCGTATATGAATTTAAATAGCATTTTATTTTTACAACATAGCAAGCAAATTAAATCATACCATACCAGAACAATACCTCCTCCATATTGCTTATCACATATCTTCCCTTGAAAGGTTGCACCAACAAAATTTGGTTTTTCTCTGTAACTTAAGTTTAAAAAAAAAGCATAATCATATCATTTGGTAAAATTTAGCACAATTAATATAAAATTCACCTAATATGTTATTTTCAATATTTATATAACACATTCATAAACATTTCCACCTAACTTTAGGAGAGCAAAGCATAGAAAGCATAAATGTGTCTCTGTTTTGAAAATATAAAATCAATTTAAAAAGCAAATAACTAATAGAAAGTATATTATCATACGGATTTTTTCAAAAATAATGAAAGTTCTCTTTATGTAATTTTTAAAGAAATTATACTAATTCCTATATTTTAAAAATAATAAAAATAATTAAAATTCCTTAAAATTAGAAAGTTAAGGCAACGCAGTTGATAAATGGACAGAGTAACCATATGGGCTAGAGTTTCTCCTAATCAGATAGAATCAGCCTGCCAGAGCCATGCAAAAGCATGCATATTAATGGTACAAAAAATAATGCCAAAGATTATAGTTTTATAATTATATGCATAAGTGTTATATAATATGATTTGAAGACTAATAAGAGAAAAACAGATTCTTACATAGGGAGGTTTATTTTTAAAAGTGCAGCACACTGCAAATATATGTCAAAGATATTAAAATGTGCAATATTGTTTCCATTTTCTCATTATTTTTGTTTTTATTTTACAGAAATAAAGCATAAAAAGAAGGCCAAATTACTATATTCATAGGATTTGGGTCTATTTCTTCAGATAGGTAGTGTCAGTATTTTATGTATAGTTAGGCACACTTAAGGTTATGTTATATATGCTAAGAAGAAATGAAAAGATTGAAGCGAATTGTAACTACAAGTGAATAAATAGAATAATTGGTACCAATAATTCTGCTTTAAAGTCTGTGTTCTGAAAAATAATATTCAAATGATGTTGTATATAAAAAAGAGGCACAAGAATTTTTTTTCCCTAAGAGCTGGCCAACTGTCAGAAATTGGGTCAAATTACATATGCTTCCTAGGTATAAGATTTAGTAATGCTAAAATATACTTACACAAGTAAATATGCCACATCATGTGGACGCAAAACAAGGTAAGATCGTTTCCATTTTAAAAATCTGTGTAATAATTCATTAGCATCTCCAGTTACTGTAATTTTATTTTCATCTATCCAAAGTTCTAATGAAGATAGGATTATTGTGATATTAAATGAAGTAAAAATCTAAAATTGAAGAAATACAGAAAATATGTTCCGACTATGTGGTTTAAATACATTTGGGAATTTATCTGCAAAAATAAACAGTACACTGATGACATATTAAAAACCTGAAATGTAAGTCTGGATTGGATCTTATAAATTCTATTAGCAAATAATTAATAACACTAAAAAAGCAAGTAATAATTTAACATTTTGATATGCCTAAACTTAAGCCAGTTCAATGTCGAATGTTTTATTTAGTTTAATTCTTACAAAACCCTAATTAGGTATTTACAGTTATTATTACTACAAGTAAACAGTTAGAAAACTGAAATATAAAATGGTTGTATATTTGCCTTATTTCATACAATATGTGTATTCAGGCAGAGTCACAAAAAAAGGTCTGAGAGTTGTTTAAGTAGCATAAACAAATACAAAAAAGCTAAAAAGCAAACACTTACAGCATTGGTTAATCCAATCAACTGGAAGATTTTTTGAGTGACAACAGCCGTATCAGAACCCATATGATTATACTGAAAAAGATAATTGCCTTTTAGATCTAAAAATATATTAATATTTAATGATGGTTATTCTGTTTAAACTTAAAAATATCAGTTAAGAGATCATTTAATGAGTTCCTGTTGTAGCTCATTGGGTTAAGAACCCAACTAGTGTCCATGAGGATGTGGGTTTGATCCCCGGCCTCTCTCAGATGGTTAAGCATCTGGGACTGCTGCGAGCTGTGGCATAGGTTGCAGATGCAGCTCGGAACTGGCAATGCTGTGGCTGTGGTGTAGGCCAGCTGGTGTAGGCCGGCAGCTGCAGCAGCTCCGATTGGATCCCTAGCCTGGGAACTTCCATATGCCGCAGGTGCGGTCCTAAAAAGCAAAAAACAAACAAACAAACAAAAAAAACTGAACAAGTCCCAAAGAGCATTTTGAAGGCTCTGAGAATTTTTGTCATTAAATGCAGCCACATAACTTGGCCAGACTTGTGTGCACACCAAGGGGTGTGAATGAATAAATCGAAGATTCAAGTAGAATCCAGAGACGCACAGTGTCATAGTCAAAATGTTCAGAAAGCAACTGAAAATCATTTCCCACACCAAGAACCAGGACCATCACAACTGGAGTGAGAAAAGGCAGTCAATACATGACAACACCAAGGTACATCATTGGTTAGAATTATCCGACAAAGATTTTAAAAGTAATCTTTGTAAAATTATGACAACAATTAATTAAAAATATCCTTCATGGGGAGTGAATTCAGTAAAATGGAAAACTAGAAAACTCCAAGCCCGGCTTTTTCTTTGGAAACATCAAAAGACAACCAGAAACTGGCTGAAATAACCTCATCGGAGCCTTCTGAAAACCTCTGGAAAACATTCAAGGGGCTACGGCAACCAGGCAAATGTCCAATCAAGAAAAAGCCACCTTGGAGTTCCCATTGTGGCTTAGCAATTTAAGAACCCAACATAGGGTCTGTAAGGATATGGGTTTAATCCCTGGTCTCCCTCAGTGGGTTAAGGATCCAGTGTTGCCACAAGCTGCAGCATAGGTCACAGATACGGCTTGGATCTGATATTGCCAGTGGCTGTGGTATAGGCTGGCAGCTGCAGCTCTGATTCCACCCCTAGCCTGGGAACTTCCATATGCTGCAGATGTGGCTGAAAAAAAAATTACAATGGAATACTATTCAGCCATAAAAAAGACAAAATAATGCCATTTGAAGCAACATGGATGGAAGCAGAGATTTTCATACTAAGTGAAGTAAGTCAGAGAGAAAAAAACAACACCATACAATATGACTTATATGTGGAGTCTAAAATATGGCACAGATGAGCTACCTACAAAACAGAAACAAACTTACAGACAAGGAGATTGGACTTGTGTTTTCCAATGGGATGGGGGAGAGAAGGGGATGAACAGGGAGTTTGGGGTTTGTAGATGCAAACTATTACATTTAGAAAGGATAAGTAGTGGAGTCCTACTGTACAGCACAGGGAACTGTGCCCATTCTCCCAGATTAGAACATGATGGAAGATGGTATGAAAAAAAAGGGCGGGGGGAGTTCCTGTCATGGCGCAGCAGAAAGGAATCCGACTAGGAACCATGAGGTTGCAGGTTCGATCCCTGCATCGCTTAGTGGGTTAAGGATCCAGGATTGCCGTGAGCTGTGGTGTAGGTTGCAGACCTCTTGGATACATTGCTGTGGCTGTGGTGTAGGCCGGTGGCTATAGCTCCGATTGGACGCCTAGCCTGGGACCCTTCATTTGCCAAGGGTGAAGCCCTAAAGTGACAAAAAGAATGTATGTGTTTGTGTGGCTAGGTCACTTTGCTGTACAGCAGAAATTGAAGGAACATTGTAAATCAGCCAAAAAGAAAAAGCCACCTTGAAAATGACAGAAAATTTTGCGGTGTTTTTACTCCTCTCTTCCTCCTTCCTCCCCAGCATGGCATGGTTTAATCTGGAGGAAATGTTAGTCCATTTCCCACTTCCTTCCCTCATACAACCTAGAGAAGACCTTATTTGCAATGTTCTAACCTGCCAGGAGTGCTGTTTTCTGTGTCACCTGACTCAGTTTTCAGGGAGCAAAAAGGAGTGGCCACTGCTTGTTAAAGCTTCAAAGGACAACAGATCTGCAGATAAATGGGGCAAGAGATTACAGATGAAGATACGCAGATAGTCCCTGAAGAGAAGCTGGGATGGGACTTTGGGGAAAATTGAGATATTCAAAAGCGGCACATGTGATGAATTTAAAAAAGACACCCACAAGCCCAGGCAAGATGTATGGTCAGAGAGACCCAAGAACTTTGTAAATTTTCACCTCAGCAGACCCGTAGACTGTGAGGCAGCCCAGCTAAGCAGTGAAGACCTGCCCTGGCGCAGAGCCAGTCTGCAAAAACTGCCAGAGGTGGTTATTTTTTCAAACACTGACTTTTCAGCAAAAATCATGGGGTGTTCTTAACCAGTTTATGCTGCTATGACAAAAACACCATAGACTGGGTGCTGAAACAACAAACATTTTTTTTCATACTTCTGGAGGCTGGGACGTTTAAAGAACAAGTCTGCAGCATATTCTGTGTCTGACGAGAACATCACCCTGGTTCATAGACGCCACCTTGTTGTGTATCCATGTGGTAGAAGAGGTGAGAGAGCTTTCTGGGGTTGCTCTTTTTATTCATTTTTATAGGGCCACACTCAAGGCATATGGAGGTTCCCAGGCTAGGGGTCAAATCAGAGCTGTAGCCTCTGGCCTACACCACAGCCACAGCAACACCGTATCTGAGCCGCATCTGCGACCTACACCACAGCTCACGGCAACCCCAGATCCTTAACCCACTGAGCAAGGCCAGGGATTGAACCTGCGCCTTTGTGGATATTAGTCACATTCGTTTCCCCTGACCCACGATGGGAACTTCTGGGGTTGCTTTTATAAGGGCACTAAACCCTCCCATTCACGAGGGTTCCACCTTCATGACCCAAGTCCATTACCAAAGGCCTCCAGTTCCAAATACCATCACACTGTGTTAGGTTTCAGTATAAATTTTAGAGGGACAGAAACATTCAGTCTATATTACAAGGCAAACAAAGAAAACAAAACAAAACAAAAGTATGGCCCAAAGGAAGAAAATAAATTTGCAGAAACCACTCCTGAGGAAGTGGGGACTTACCACACAAAATCTTTTAAAACAACTTTCTGAAATATTCTCAAAGAGCTAAAGGAAAACACAAAGAACGAAGGGAAATCAGAAAAATGATAAATGATTGCAATGAGAATATCAAGAAAGATATAGACATTATAAAAAGAAATCAAATGGAAAGTCTGGAACTGAAAAGCGCAATAATTGAATTGAAAATTAAGGAAGGATTCAACAGAAAATTTCAACGGTTAAGAGAAAGAATAAGCAAACTTGAGAACAGAATGATTGAAATTATTGAGTCTGAGAACCAGAAAAAAAAAAAGAAAGAAAGCCTTGTGGGATACCATTATGCAGAATAATATTAATTAAGGGAATCCCAGAAGAAGAAAGATTATTTAAAAACATATTGGCCAAAAGCTTGCCAAATTTAATGAAACACATGAACCCATAAATCCTGGAAGATTTACAAATTCTAAGAAGGATAAAGTCCAAGAGACCCACACCAAGACACATTATAATCAAACTGTCAAAAGCTAAAGACAAAGAGAATATTGAATGCAGCGTGAGAAAAGTAGTTATATAAAAGTGTTTAAAATAAAGATCATTAGCCAATTTCCTAGCAAAAACTTCAGAGGCCAGAAGACAGTGAGATGATATATAAAGTGCTAAATGCAAAATGAAGCACGCACTTTGGAAGACAGTGTGGAGTTTTCTTACAAAAAACAACAACAAGAAACGGCATCTTGCCATATGATCTTGCTGCTTGATATTTACTCGACTGAGTTAAAACGTGTCCACACAAAAAGCTGTGCATGGACTTTGTTTTTATAGCAGCTTGATTCATAACTGCCAAAATGTGAAAGCAACCAAAATGTCCTCTGGTAGGTGAATGGATAAACAAACTGTGGTACATAAAGAGAATGCAATGTTATTCAGTACTAAAAAGAAATTAGCTGTCAAGCCATGACCAGGCATGCAATAATTAAATGCATGTTGCCAAAGTAAAGAAACCAATCTGTAATGGCTATACACTACATTTCAACTACAGGATGTTTTAAAAAAGGCAAAGTTATGGACACAGTAAAAAGATTGAAGGTTGCTAGACATTAGGAGCATGGGAAGGATGAATAAAAATCACTAAGAAATTGTCCTATAGGTAAGAGTTGTTTTAATTTGTATGTTTATATAAAATAAAAATTAATAGAGATTTGATTTCCAATTTACCACAGATACAAGTAATTTAAATTCATTAAAGTAAAAATAAGGCAAACAATTATCATTTACTGTCCTGTGTTAAAAATTTATTCCAACACTTTTTATATCTTCTCATTATTAATATAAACTGATGTAGGAGTTCCCATGTGGCACAGTGGAAACAAATTCGACTAGGAACCATGAGGTTGTGGGTTCGATCCCTGGCATCGCTCAGCTGGGTTAATGATCCGGCGTTGCCGTGAGCTGTGGTGTAGGTTGCAGATGCAGCTCAGATCTGGCGTTGCTGTGGCTGTGGTGCAGGCTGGCAGCTATAGCTCCTATTAGATCCCTAGCCTGTGAACCTCCATATGTCACAAGTACGGCACTAAAAAAGACAAAAAAGCCAAAAATAAAAATTAAAAACAAATAAACTGACATAAGACAAATGAAAATAGGAGTTCCTGCTGTGGTGCAGTGGGTTAAGAAAGCAATAGCAGAGGCTCAGGTCTGTCGCAGTGAGTTAAAGGATCGGGCATCAGCTTGGATTCACTCCCTGGCGCAGGAACTTCCATATGATGTGGGTGAGGCCATTAAAACTAAATGAAAAGAAAATATACTTACCAAATTTTTTTCAACTACAATATGTATTTCTATATACCGGATTAAACCTGTAAGTAGCTGAAAAAAAAATCACAAACATTAGATCAAAATTGAAGAATTACTGAAATATGTTAGTTTGTGTCACTGCTTCACAAATTCAGTTTTGAAAATTCCATTTTATTTATTTTGATACAATTTTTTTTTTTTTTTAAAATTTAAAATTAAAAAGTATAGGTGATTCACAGTGTTGTGTAATTTCTGCTGTCCGGCAGAGTGACTCAGATGTATATATAGACACACACACACATTCTTTTGGGGAGGGGGCAGGTAGTGGGATGGGCAGGGAGTTTGGGGTTAGTAGATGCAAACTTCTGCACTTAGAATGAATCAAGCAATGAGGTCCTGCTATACAGCACGGGGAAGTCTATCCAATATCTTGGGACAGAACATGATGAAAAATAATATGAACACTGCATTTTATATAGGAAAGTGGAAATAATTTTGAGAATCTTCCTTTGTCATATCCTTTGCACCTGATCAGTCATTTAATTTACTCAGAAAACAACCTTCCTCTACCTTCCATTCTCCACATTCTTATTGGTATTGGGCCACCCATATTATTCTCTTCTCTGAAGACACCCTTTCCTGGACTCCTCATTAGGTGGGTATTGACATTAGTTTCATGATGCTCTTCTACATTAATATGTAGTATGTTTTTATCTATGCCCTTGAAAGAGTAATGGCACATCTAAACATTTCTATGTTTAGAGAGGTGGGATTTCATCTGAAGGATAAAGTTAACCCTTGTGTAAATCACCTCAAAGAAAAGTGAGCAACAGAGGAACAAAATGCTTGGGTTTCTTAAACCAAACCATAGATGTCTCAAGAATCTGTCTACGATGTCATCCACATAGATCAGAGTGGTTAAATTAGGCCAGATGGGCTTATGATTTATGTGGCTTAGACGTTGCCATTTTATGGGGATAGAGTAATAATTGTTGTACCTACCATTAAGAAAACATTACCTCTTTACATTATTTTTACCTGAATTTAACCTAGGATTAATGCACACAGAAAAACTTATAAGACAGTCTTTGTGGGCACTTTAAGACTGAGGTGTAGATAACTCAGAATAGTTTGTTACTAAAAAACTGCATGCGATCTACAAGCCCTGAACATTTAACTAGAAGCGGAAAAGGAGGACTGAATTCAAAAACTGAGGAAACACTATGTTTATTCTAATGTTTATGGAATTTTTCACTTTACACTGGTATTTAATCCATTGAAAGTTCAAAACTATCGAATTTTATTTAAACCATTTTCCTTAACTGTAAAGAGGAGCAACGAAAAGGTCAAATGAATCTGGATTTAGCAGAGATGAGAAAAGTGAAGACTGTAGTAATTTTAAGAGAATAAAAGTTAAGAAATGTCAGTAAGACAGATTTAGGTCTGAGTGATCATTTATTTTTTCTTTCTCTTTGCCCTCCCACCTCTCTCTCTCTTTTTTCCCCCACCTTTCCCCCTCCTTCTTTTAGGGCCATACTTGTGGCATATGAAAGTACCCAGGCTAGGTGCAGAATAGGAGCTGCAGCTGCCGGCCTGCATCACAGCCACAGCAGCAGTGGCTCTGAGCCACATCTGGGACCTATGCTGCAGCTTGCAGAAACACTGAATCTTTAACCCACTGAGTGAGGCCAGGGATCAAATCCACATCCTCATGGATACTAGTCAGGTTCTTAACTCACTGAGACAAAACAGGAACTCTGGATTGATCACTTATTATTTCCCCCCATTTTAAAAGTCTCTTTTCAAAGACTTTGTGGTCTAACTGGTTTTGTTTTTAGGTCTATATCCTTTCATTTAAGTCCCTAACCATAGCAGTGACCCTAGTTCATTGGAGGATAAAAATAAACATTTTAATTGAAAGAAACAAAATATTAATGAACTGAGAGATTCAAAGTTGCTTTCTTTAAACCAACATACGTGTTAATTGTTTACATTTCCTGAAGTCATCCTTGTTTATTTTCATCTTTGAGATTGGGATAGATGCTATTTAGTTGATCATAAGTTATTTATTTATTTATCGGACAGTAAACTTTCATGGAGAAAAGACACATAGTCCATTTTAGCAAAAGAAGTAAAAATTTAAGACAAAGGTGTATATAGTACTTCCCTCCAGGCTCAGTGGGTTAAGGATCCAGCACTGTCACCGCTGTAGCTCTAGTTACTGCTGTGGAACAGGTTTGATCCCTGGCCTAGGAACTTCCGCATGCTGTGGGCATGGCCAAAGACAACAAAAATAAAAAAGTGCATAAAAGAATGTCGGAAAATGTGTATGTTCTTGGATGGCGGGGAGCTGTTAGATTAAAAAGACCTCAAAAGCTATTTTATTTAGTAAAAGAAAGTAGCCATGTAAGGAAAACCACTCTCTTGGATATGTATTATATGAAAGTTGACAATGACTGCATGAAAATTTGCACTGGTCAAGTAAATGCTAAAGAATTGGATTAGGTAAGAAAATGAAAAAATACTACTAAATGATCCAATTGTAATAGTTGGATTAAAGACTTAAAAAGATGTCAAAGGTCACTGGTAAGAATATTCAGGGAGTGAGAAGGGACATAAAGATGATGATGGATAACAGATAGGTAATACAGATAAATAGATAAGTAGGTAGAGAGTTAATGTCTGTGTTTGTGTATTTGGTTTAAATTTGGCAATCATTATGTCCAGTATAGGATCGATAACTCTGAAAAAATATTGGAATGAGAATGCGCTATCTGTAAATCACAGTAGATAAAGCCATAGAAAATACATGGGACAATCAAAAGCCTGAGACATAACATAGGAAATATCAATATGGAAATATCATAGGAAAACATAGAAAAAACATAGGAAATGTATCTAGAAAGTGAGATAGAAAGAGAAGCAGGAAAATTTTATCAGAAAGTAAAATGAGCTGAAAATTCCAGGGAGTCTTTATTTTATTTCACCATCATATGTGGAATCCAATAAAGAATGATTCAGGGGAACATTGGTCATCATTACCATTATGCTATGGACTTAATTCTTTCTGTTTAAAATTGGTCCAAGACAAGGATATACTTTTCACCTATTAAACACCACACTGGAGGTGCTAACTAGGGTACTTAGGCAATAAAAGCGAAGTTGAAAGTATCAGAATCGAAAAGGAAGAACATAATCTTTATTCAAGATGACAGGATCTTGTACATAGAAAATTACAAAAGTCTAATTTAAAAAATACACAATTTCAACAAGTTTGCAGAATACAAAATCAGTACACAAAAGTTGATAATTTCCAAACAGGAATAATGAGAAATCCAAATTTGAAGTAAAACTTAAATGTGCAGTAGTATTTAAATAACAATACCTGTTGATATAAATTTAACATAAGAAGTTTGGTTGACAACTTGAAGACAACTATACAAAACATTGTGGAAAAAATTTAAAAGAGATCCCAAAACTAAAAGCTATTCAATGTTCATGGAAAAGAAGAGTTCACATTGTTAAATGGCAATATTTCCCAGATTAATCTTCAGAATCAAGACAATCCCAGCTGGCTTTTTGAGGGAATTGAAAACAAGTAAATAAATAAGAATAGACATAAAGATCAGCAGAATGCTATTGTAAGTGCAGAAATAATCCCTAATATTTATGGTCAACAGATCTTTGGAAAAAAAACAAAAGACTGTGAAAATTCAGTGAAACAAAGAACAGCACTGTTAACAAATGGAAAACTAGATATCCATGTGAATAGTGATGAATTTAAAGCCCTTTCTCACTCTACACAAAAATTAAATTGGGCCATATATTGAAATGTAAATGATTAAAGAATAAAACTCCTACAGGAAATATGGAAATAAATTTTGTAAACCTGGTGTGATGGTTGATTTCATCTGCAACTAGCCTGGGCCACAGTTCCCAGATTTGGTTCAAAAATTATTCTAGATGTTGCTATGAAGATGATTTGGGGTATGATAAACATTTAAATTGTTGGACTTTCAGCAAAATAGATTATATGGGTGGACCTCATCCAATCAGTTGAAGGCCTTGTTAGAACAAAGACTACCTCCTATGCAAGAAAGAACTCTTGCAGTTGACTGCCTTTGGCTCTCCTCTGGTCTCCAAGCTGCCAGTCTGCCCTAAGTACTCTCTCTCCCTCTGTGAGTGTGTGTGTGTGTGTGTGTGTGTGTGTGTGTGTGTTTATATCAAATTTACATGTGTACACACACACACATACCCTGTTGGCTCTGCTTCTCTAGAGAAGTGTTTGTCCTGAAACAGACTCTTAACTACTGTAGCTGCAGAGCTGAGGTGGTTAAAGCCAAATCCAAAATCTCATTCTGTGAGTGGATGAACTACAACACAAACTGAATTTCTACCCACACAGGATGTCTACTGTTTAACTGGGGGTGTTGCTTTGGAAGGAATAAGATCTCAAAAATTGGGACAGGGCATATGGGAAACTCTGGTGCTGGCGTCACTGAACTTCTCAATTCTGAAGAGTCTACTTTGCCAGTAGACGCAGCCACTCCATCCCTGGATAAGGATATAAGGAAAAGGAGGCAGTTGTCACAAAAGACACTGATGATTCTTCTCAGGACCCTAGATCTGTATCTTCAATATGTATATGAAATGGCACTTATATTTATTATATCTACATTTTGATATGAATAATGGGATATGGAGAAAGGAGTGCATCTGCAGACTGCTAAGACCGGATCACAGGGAAAAAAATGCCACTAACAGTGGAAAATGCCAGCTTGAAGTTCTGGAAAACTGAATGACAAGTTTTAATCTTTACAATATGTGACAAAATTTTTGGTATCTCTCTCTATATATATCTACATAAAATATTTTAATGTAAATAATTTGTTCATCAGAACATTGTTTATATTGCCACACAGTAATAATCATACAGTTTACTCAATTAATCACCTACCTCTATACTTTGTATTTTATAGTGCGTTTCTCTTGACTCAGTGTCTTTCTCAGCATATAAAGAAGAACCTACATTCCTATGTTTAACTTGATAAATCACATGTTCAAAACCAACTGAAGGCTCCAAGGGCTCAATTCCATAGCTTACATTTTCAAACTGTAGCAAGCCCCTATAAATTCCAAAAAATAAGTGAATACATAAAATAATGCATTTTCACAAAGTCAGTAAAATGACACAATCAGGTTTTTTTTTAAATAGCATTCAGATTCTTTTCTTTTTTTTTAAGGCCACACTTGGGGCATAGGGAGGTTCCTAGGCTAGGGGTCTAATCAGAGCTACAGCTGCCCGCCTACACCACAATCACAGCAATGCAGGATCCAAGTCGCATCTGTGACCTATACCACGGCTCACGACAACACCAGATCCTTAACCCACTGAGCAAGGCCAGGGATCAAACCCGCAACCTCTTGGTTCCTACTCAGATTCATTTCCACTGTTCCACGGTGGGAACCCCAGATTATTTTCAATCTTAGCATTTGGTGGTGAAGTAGGAAATAGTTACTGAGGATCCACAAACTTACTGAATGGAACAGAGTAGTAATGCTATGAAGATTTACCTCGCTGTTAATATGTTATGGTCTCCAAATATCTTTTTTTTTTTGTCTTTTTGCTTTATCTAGGGCCGCACCCATGGCATATGGAGATTCCCAGGCTAGGGGTCTAACAGGAGCTGTAGCCGCCGGCCTACACCACAGCCACAGCCACGCTGGATCTGAGCCACATCTGTGACCTACACCACAGCTCACGGCAGCACCAGATCTTTAACCCACTGAGCAAGGCCAGGGATCGAACCCACAACCTCATCGTTCCTAGTCGGATTCGTTAACCACTGAGCCACGATGGGAACTCCGCCAAATATCATCTTAATTTAGGAGAAGAGTGGAGACATTATAAGAATTTCCACCCTATACTTTTCCAATGAGTTTCCCACAATAAACCATATCTCACTTTAGAACTTCAGAATGTAAGTTTTTAAATTGGAAAATTATTTCTTATAAAATCTCATTTTGTAACCATAAACTTATGTATCACAACCTGAGTCCAGTACACGTGCTAACGATCACCACGGAGTTTGGATAACCTTCAATGGACCCTTGGTAGTAGCAAAAGTTCTGAAAAATAAACACGTACACTTTATTAGAATAATTCATAGTAAATGCATTATTTCAAATATTTACAACACAAATATATATATATATAGTGTCAAATACTCATTGTTTCCAAAATGGGTTTGTAAGGTTACTGGGGAGTTCCTGTTGAGGCTCAGCAGATTAAAGACCTGACATAGTGTCTGTGAGGATGAGGGTTTGATCCCTGGCCTCACTCGGTAGATTAAGGACCCAGCGTTGTTGCAAGCTGTGGTGTAGGTCGCAGATGCGGCTCTGATCTGGGGTAGCCGTGGCTGTGGCACAGGCTGGCAGCTGCAGCTCTGATTCGACCCCTAGCCTGGAACTTCCATATGCTGCAGGTGCAGCCCTAAAAGAAAAAAAAATGGTAAGATTATTGGATGAACATTTGGCTCAGTTATCCAAAATTGTCCCCAGGAGTCCCAAAGAATAAGTACTACGAGACTTTTTTCCTTTATAAATTAAACACGACAGCCCCAAACATTAGGATCTAGGTAGAAAATATCAAAAATTTATTTATTCATACTCCCTTGGCTTAATTTTGCAAGGTAGAGGTAAAAAAATATCCAAAAGATAATTTTTTCTTTTCAAAATTACTTTAGTATAATGACAGTGTAGCTTGCATTGAATTAGTCTCACCAAAAAACAAATGTAAACTCTGAAAAAAATGTCTTTTTAAACTCTAACTACAAAGGCAGGCAAGAAAAGGTGAGAGCAGGGAACTGACATTAGAAAGGAGAAAACTGCATTTACTGTGTGTGTATACATAAGTGTGTCCATATGTGTATATATACATATATACATACGTACATGTATATCATAAAACTGCATTTACTGTGCTTGTATACATAAGTTGTCTGTCTGTATATATGTATGTGTATATCATAAAACTCTTTGACAGTGCACAACACTTATATATTTCTGTAGAGAACTCCATAGATGATTTACTTATATTTGTCTACTCTGTTGGGCAAAATTTAAATGACTCACCATACCTATTATTATTATTTCTGTTAAAAGCTTAGTCTCTGTAAAAATATTTTAATTTCAAAATCGTTGTTGATTCACTGCATAGAAACCAGGAATGCGAATGGGGAAAAAAAGCAAAACAGGAATTGATAAGGCAGGGCAAATGTGAAAGCAAACACAACATTTCAGGCATGGGTAATCCTTGAAATTCTGGGCACAAGTCTCTATTATATTTATAACAAATCTCAAACATTTTTTGTCTTTTTGTCTTTTTAGGGCCGCACCCATGGCATATGGAAGTTCCCAGGCTAGAGGTCCAATTGGAGCTGTAGGCGCCAACCTATGCCACAGCCACAGCAGTGCGGGATCAGAGCCACTTCTGCAACCTACACCACAGCTCACAGCAACGCTGGAGCCTTAACCCACTGAGCAAGACCAGGGATCAAACCTGCGTTTGATCATGGATGCTAGTCGGGTTCATTAACCACTGAGCCAAGACGGGAACTCCTCAAACTTTATTAAATGAAGTTCCAAGTGTTCCAAATAGATGCAAATTTAACATATTCCTAAATGTGCATGAAATGCAATGTATATTTATTTGGTCCCTGAACATGCTTCAGACAAATGTTTGGCTTCTTCTGTTCTCAGATTTAGCTTTCCTGATTCAAGTCATGCTTTTTTTTTCTCTCATTCTTCTTCACTCTATGTTCAACCTGATTACCACAGGTACATAATTACATGCATATGAATCATTATGAAATAATAGCTTAAAAACATGACAGTCATTTTTGGTTTGATTAACCCTCCGTGCAACAAGACGAATTCAAGACACATGATCAAAAGGAAATGGTCATATCTGTGCCAAAACAAAACTCCAGCCCTTTATACTCTGGCAACATGTGGTCCCTAAGTAAGGTGATCACAGAACCTCAGTAAAACAGACACTAGAAATCATACCTGAACCTGTTGTTCAAGAGGTTTCATACTTCCTGTGCCATTATAACCGTAAACTCTAAAATTGTGAGGTAAAAACGATCTGTAAAATAAAGACAAAAAGGTTTTAATGAAAAGTTTGTTTCCTAGGTTTTATTTTGAAAAGATATTTCTTTTACTATATTTATTATAGATAGGTAGGTGGGGTGGGGAGAGAGAAACAGAAAGAGAGGTATTTCTTTTATTATATTTATTATGGATAGGTGGGGGGGAGAAAGAGGTCCTTTGAATATTCAGATTTTGCTCAAAAATTCTAGTCTCCAAACCTCACTCACCTTATTGTCACACTGCCCTCCTAGCTGTTTCTTAAAAACACGAGGCAAGTTTTTGTCTCAAGATATTTGCAATAACTGATCCCTTTCCTGGTATGTTCTTCAACATGGCTCGTCTTTTCATCTACTTCAAGTCTTTGCTAATATATCAACCTTTCAGTGAGTCATATCTTGACAAGTTTATAAACACTTGCAACTTTCCCAATTATCAAAGTATAGGTTTTCCAAATGACAGTTTGTACTTTGCTCTATATTTTTGCTTAAGCATTTATCACTTTCTGACATTCTATCTGATTCACTTATTTATCATGTCATTATGAGGTGATAACAATATTAACTCAGATTCATATCCAATTTGTTTGCTAATGCATCTCAAGCTCTTAGAAGAATATCTGAAAATCACAAATGGTCAATAAATATTGAACTAATATGTCATGAACTCAACATATTAGATGGAGATCCGATATTAAAATATATTATTTATAAATATGGGAAGAATGTGCTTGAAGGGTCTATGAAGAGAAAGGTAGATGTAGGTGTCATTTTTATTTTCCCAAGAAGTATGGGGTAAAGATTTGTGATAGCCATGGCAGCCTGAATTTGTTAAAACAGACAAACAAAAATCCAAAAACCAAACCAGTGACAAGCAGAGCAAATTTTTTTTGCATTCTTGTAACAAAAAAGAAAATAACCCACAGTGGGGTGGGCCTCCAGGGAACACCACAGATCATGGGGTTAAAATTTTATTAAGAGACTTAGCTGGTGATATGCAGACATTGTCTTTATTTTTGCTTGGTTTTGTATTGGCAAAGAAGCCAAATATCCATGTTTGGTCCAAGGAGAAAACCATTACCGGGAGCCTAGAAAAAGCAGAACTTTTGGTGGCTATGCAGTCCTGTAATAAAAATATGAACATATGGCAATTCCCTGGTGGTTCAGCAGGTTAAGGATCTGGCAGTGTCACTGCTGTGGCAGGGCTTTATCCTTGGCCCTGGAACTTTTGCATGTCATGGGTGTGGCCAAAACAAACCAACCAACAATCCTTCACTCCTCAAAATGAACATTTAAATTGAATCAGATACATAGTTTCTTTTCCTATAAAATAACAGGGTAGCCAAGGAACTAAATTTAAATTTTTTTTTTCAAAATTGAGGATACAGACTCAATAAGCCCTATTTAATTCAAGCATGATAAAAGCAAAGAAAAATCACACCTAAATATATTTTTAAAAGACTGATGAAAACCAAAATGAAACTTTCAAAGTATCAAGACGAGAAAGAAGATATTCCCTTCAAAGAACAGCACTAAGACTGAGAACCCACTTTATCAACAGAAATGAGAAAAGTCAGAAGACAATGAAATAATACTTTTGAAGGGCAAGTCATTTTTAAAAGGTCATCCTAGAATTTATTCCAGCAAAAAAGTTTTTAAGAATAAGGTTAAGGATTTCCACTGTGGCACAGCTGGTTAAGGATCTGCATTGTCTCTGTAGTGGCTCAGGTTGCTGCTGTGGCATATGTTTGATCCCTGGCCTTGGAACCTCCACATGCCATGGGTGTGGCCAAAAAAAAAAAAAAAAGGAATAAAGTTAAGATTTAATTTTGAATACATACAAATTAATTAAAAACAAGCAGACTTATAACAGAAATACAGAGAAAGTAAAGAGCACCAGAGTGGGCAAATTAATGTTTAAATATAAAGGGATATTGAGTGTACAAAAAATAATAGTCATATCTTATTGTGGCTTAAAAGTATAGAGGAAAAGTAATGAAAAGGTAGAAGGTAAGTGAAATTAAAAGGCTCTAACTATATGAAAACTGGTAAAAGGAATAATGTATAATAGATTGAATAATTCAGGTATTAATATGATAATCAAGAGAAGCTACTAAAAGAAGAGTAAAAAGATGTATACAAAAATTTTAATTGAAGTAAATGGTGTAATATAAAATAACAGATTCATTTAAATGCAGACAGTGAAAGAAAAAAGAAATATAAAGTAAAAGGTACAAAAGAAAGAAACGATTTCAAACATTATATGGGAAATCAAAGGATCAGGAAGAACAGGAACATCTTAAAATTATAGAACAAGGTTGGGTAACAAGACATAGTATAGTATTTTAATACTGTGTGATATTCGTACAGATAAATAGGGCTCAGGAATAAACACACAAAATAAGAAACATCCCTCATACGCAGTCATTTGACTTTTCATTACAGTGTAATGAGAAAAGTTTTTTTTTTTTCGGTATCATGCGCTGTATCCATTGGGTGCTAATACGAAAAAATATTTGAATCTTGATCTTCATCCTCATAAAACATGAATGTCAATTCTGGATGAATCTTGCACTAAACATGAAAGTGGAAACAATAAAAACTCTTAGAAAAATAGCAGCTAGGATTCATGACTGTATGAAGGCAATGATTCCTTTTAAAATATGAAAAGAGGAGTTCCCATCGTGGCTCAGTGGTTAATGAATTCGACTAAGAACCATGAGGTTGCGGGTTCGATCCCTGGCCTTGCTCAGTGGGTTAAGGATCCGGCGTTGACATGAGCTGTGGTGTAGGTTGCAGACGCGGCTTGGATCCGGCGTTGATGTGGCGGTGGCGAAGGCCAGCAGCTACAGCTCCTGTTAGACCCCTAGCCTGGGAACCTCCATATGCCGCGGGTACGGCTCAAGATAAAATATATATATATATATATATATATATATATATATATATATATACACACACATATACACACATATATATATATGTGTGTGTGTGTGTGTGTGTGTGTGTGTATATATATATATGTATATATATATAAAGAATAAGAGCTCCAAAGAAAATGATAATTAAAAAATAAGAATGTGGAGAATGGAAGGTAGAGAAAGGTTGTTTTCTGAGTAAATTAAATGACTGATCAGGTGCAAAAGATGGGACAAAGGAAAGATTCTCAAAGTTATTCCCACTTTCCTACAAAAAATGCAGTGTTCATGTCATCTTCCATCATGTTCTGTCCCAAAAGACTGGATAGACTTCACTATGCTGTACAGCAGGACCTCATTGCTTATTCATTTTAAATGCAAAAGAATGAACTTCGACTCGATACAAAAAAGTCCGGACTGAACAAAAGATTGAGAATGATAGGAAAAAGATAATTTACAAATACCAAACAAAAGAAAGTTAATGTAATTATATATACTTTAGAGAAATTAATATCTAAGACAAACCAGTTATTAGACAATAGTCACTTCATATTGTTAAATTTGTATTCACCAGAAAGATAAACTATTTACAATTTTTGAGTTTAATAATCTCAAAATATATAATTAAAATTTTATAGACTAAAAGGAAACCAATTTGAAAGTCATTCATAATCAATTGACAATGAATATGAAAACTATCAATATTACCAAGCAAGAGAATAAACAGAAAAATCAGTTTAGATATGAAAAGATTTTATGATATAATTTTTGAAAACACATTGTAGTAAATAATTGCGGAATGCATGTAATTTTTCTAGTACATAGAGAACATTTAAAAAAGCTGAATATTCATTATAACACAAAGTAAATCTTAACTTTTAAGCAATTGAAATCAGAGAATATTCTGTAATCAAAAATGATTAAAAATCATAAGTATAAAAGTGCCACATGTATTGATACTAAGAGATACAATGAAATAATTTAGAGGCCAAAGAAGAAATGTAATATTACATAGACAATGTTTGCTAACAGCAAACTAGAGAAAATTCTACAGAACCAAATATTTGGAGAAAAAAATTAGCCTTAAATTCAAGAGGTTTCTAGGTGAGTGGAAAGGAAAGCCAGAATATTCTTGATGAAGAAAAGGATGGAAAAACCTTATCTTTACGCTATCAAGATTTATCATTAAGAGACAAATTGACCAAAACTTTTAAAATAAAGGACTCATTTAAAAAAGGACCACTATAGGAGTTCCCATTATGGCTCAGAGACAATGAACCAGACTAGTACGCATGAGATTGTGGGTTCGATCCCTGGCCCCACTCAGTGGGTTAAGTATCTAGCGGTACCATGAGCTGTAGTATAGGTCACAGACATGGCTCGGATCCCAAGTGGCTGTGGCTGTGGTGTAGGCTGGCAGCTGCAGCTCCGATTCGACCCCTAGGTTGGGAATTTCCATATGCCACATATGCAGCTCTAAAAAAAAAAAAAGAGAAAGAAAAAAAGGGACCACAGCAATTCCGATTTTTCTCTAGTCTCAAATAGGGTGTACTTGTTTTTTCCCACTATCATCAGCTGGCATGGGATTGAGTTTGGCTAATTACAATTATATTCTATGTCCTGAATACATTCTGATATATAAACAAATTTTTTTAAAAAATCAGTTTTTAACTCAAAAATCCACTCTGTTCTTTCAAATATAGTTGAATGTAAGAGAACTTGAAAACAAGTCCTATTTCTGTTTTTGATAAAGATAGGTAAGATTCATCCTCCACGAAACCACATAAACAGTCAAATAGAAATCTGGTGCTGGTGGATTTTAAAGAGGAAGAGGGGAGCATATACTCTGGATTCAAGTTATAGATATTGATATTATGTGGGCTTAAAAGGTCTTTCTTAAGTATAAAATAAGAGACAAATAAATAGCCAGCAACTAGAAATATTTGCAAATGCAAAATAACTACTATTTAAGTAATTATTAGCAATAATTATAAACAGAACAGACAGGTGATAAAATAATGTAAGTCACCTACTTTTGCACTAGGTTCACAGTGTATGTTTTTCCTTCAATTACAATGTTGTAGGATACCTGGCAAGAGAGTATATTAAAAAGGCAAAGAAAAGGGGGAAGAATGTTAAAAAGGAAAAACTATCATTTTATGTGAACAATAGTTACATTCTAAAGCACACTAATACAATAAAAAGAGGAAAATTTATCATTAATACTGACTTATTTAAATAGAATCATATATTAAAATATTTGCTTTCATGATAAAGATGGATAGAAGAGTATGCTTTGTGCAGTTTCTTATTAATTTTAAAATTATCCAAGATAGAACCAGAAATATTGATGATTTTCATCCAGTAACTCCGTTAGCTTAATAAAGACTGCAGCCTTTGAAAGATTTATGCTTAAAATGGAAGTCTAACTAAATTATTCAAAAGAAAATGTATACAGTATAGCAAAGAGTTAACATCACATAATATATAGTATTTGTAGATATTTTAAAATTTGTTTCAAGTCTGGATGGAATACTCATTGATTTTATTAATACTAAGAAAGAATGTCTAACAAGTGGACAATTTAGACTTTATAGGTGAGTTTGAGGAGCCTTGATCTTTACATTTTTTTGGGCTTTCCCATCCATGAGCATGGAATATACTCAACTTATATAGTGCTTTAATTATTCTTATTGTTTTTTACTGTCTTCAGTGAGGAGGTTTTGCTTTTCTTTATTAGATTTACTTAGATTTTGATTTTTATGTAGCTTAAATTATATCTTTAATGTTTTTCATTATATGTATATATATTTTTGCATAATAGAAATACAAGTGATTTTATATTTTAATCTTGTTTCCAGAGAATTAAATTATCATAATATTTCTAATTTTCTCTATATTATTATTATTTTTTTTTAGGCTGCACCCACCCGCAGCATATGGAATTTCCCAAGCTCAGGTTTGAATTGGTGCTGCAGTTGCTGGCCTACGCCAGAGCCACAGCAATGCAGGATCCGAGCCACATCTGCAACCTACACCACAGCTCACGGCAACACCAGATCCTTCGCCCATTGAGTGAGACTAGGAATCAAACCCTCCTCCTCATGGATACAAGTTGGATTCATTTCCACTACACCACAACAGGAACTCCCTAGATTATTTTTAATTTTACCTTGTATACAAACATTTAATCTATAAATAATAGTGTTATTTCTTCCTTTCCAATTATTATACTTATTTCTAATTTTTGTTATTTTCTTTCCTTATTGCACTTGCTAGTACTTCCAGGACAATGGTAAATAGAAAAGCTAATAGTGGGTAATCTTGTCTATTTCTTGATCTCAACTTTCTGCATGATATTTCTATCAAAGACACTGAAATTTTACAATAAGTCACAATTAATAGTTTCAACTAATACATATTTCAGACAGAAAAACATTAAAGAAAACTATATAAAATGCCTTGTCACAATGTAAATATGTTCTGACATGAACTAAAGTGAATCACTCTCTTTTCTTCAAAGTAAACAGTTTTTGATCTTTTACCAACCTATCTAAATTTTAGAATCAACTTGCCAATTTCCATGAAATTTCATAGTCAAAAGGTAGTCAAGCTATAGATTTAGTGAAAATTAACCTAAGAAAATGCTGAGTATTCTCCATTGCCAACATGATCTATTGCTCCACTTTTATTACTGGTTATATAAAGTCTTTCAAAAAACTTTATTTCTTAAATGTTTTTACATTTTTAATAATATTTATTGGTAAATAACTCATATTTTTGGCAAAAGAGTACATGTATTTAGGTTCGCATATAATGACATATACATATATACACAGTTATAAAATATATTACTTATGAATAAATATTATTAACTATATGTGTAAATATACATACATGTGTGGTTCCTCTTTCTTTTCTGTTCTCCTTATTTTTTATTCAGGTCTTTTATTCTTTTTACTCATCTTAGACCTACATTATAACTCTCAGTATAATGTTGAAAAGAACATGTTATAATAGCTATTCTTCAATCAAATAATAATCAAATAAATCCTTTATGTTTTGCTGTTAATTTTACCATGAGTTATAAAGTATGCTATAGCTTTAGGGGCGTTATTTTATAGGATTAACAAAGTTAAGTCATAGTCTTCTATTGTTAAATTATTTTATCATATATGATATTGAGCTCTGACCAATAATAATTCTGTTTCTAATGCTATGTTTATATTCATTCCTTCAAATAATTTTAAAAAACAGTTAATTCATTGCTATTCCAAGATTCAATCATTTTAACAATTTAATTTCATATTGCATTTTGCCATTGGTCATTTACTTCTTTTCTTTTTTTAATTGAAGTATAGTTGACATACAATGTTGTGTTAGTTTCTAATGTATAGCAAAGTGGTCCAGTTATATGTACATGTATATATGTACATATATATGTTATACTTTTTCATATTCTTTTTCATTCTAGATTACAAGATATTGAAGGTAGTTCCATGTACTATACAGTAGGAATTTGTTTATTTCCCTCTAAATAGATTATGTGTCTATTTTCTAATACTACCAAGCAATTCCTTATGTTTTTCCATTGGAAAAAGTAAAGGTCTCTTAAAATGCTTTCCAGTACCTACCTCATCTCTTTTCCTATTTAAAAGATTTAATTTAAACTTTAAATTTCCCTTTAAAATAATATACTGAATTTTTTAAGCTTGTAATATCTGTATTAGGGTGACCAGTGGGTAGATGCTAAAGAAATATTTGCATTCAGATTATCAAAATATTTGATACTCAACCAAAAAGAAAATTAAGGTATGGGGTTTCAAAAGCCACATTTTACTTCTTTAGAAATGATTCAAGAAATTAGTAAAAAAGAAAATTTCTGCTTAATTAAAAAAAAAGACAACCCCTCCATTAATACCTGAACAAAGAAAAACTAAAATGGCATGAAAAGAATTGTTAACAATTAACATATTTGCAATCAAGATATAAAAATTATCCAGTGGATAAAAAAATTATCCAGTGGATAAAAAATATCCATTTCATTATATCAAATGATTGTCATTCCAAATAAGGAAGCCACAGGCTTACTTAACAACAAATAAAAATCCTCCAAATATTGGCAGGTGAGCGCATGAAACTAAGACACTCTGTAAATGGGTCAGGTCAGTTATTATTCAAACACTAGAAGATGGGACTTGGGGCTTTGATAATAAGCATCGCCACAGCACTTCTATGAGACATCGTTAATCTTGGTTCATTTTCAAAAGGATGAAAAACTACCAGGTTTACTTATTAGGGACAAAACATTCACATGCTTTTTAGTTTGTGAAAAACGTTGGTGCTTAATTACATGTGATTCAACTCCTTCACTCGTTATTGACCGTATTTTCTCCGGAACTGTAATTTGCACACGAAGTCTTTCAGAACCTGCAAATTGCAAAATGTTTTATTGGGGCAACACCCATCACCTGCCAGTCTCCTTCATTACGTCCTCATCCAAACTGATAATATTCTATATGTCACCTCTCATTTTTACTCTCTTTTCAAATACCCTCAATGCCTACTTCTTTCTAGAATTACAAATCTTTTAAAGAGAAGTAGGTGTACTGCTTTAGAAAATCGCGCTGTGGGCAGATTTGGTAACCCCCAGGCAATAGGCCCAAGTACTTTCTCTCAGTCAGATCCTTTGGTTCAGCGACAGACTCCAGAGATCAAAAAATGCAGAGCGGTACGTGAAATGCTATAATCTCGATGCAATCTCCAGAGCCAGGGAACCTCCCATCTTCACTATGGTCCCAAGAGGCAAGGGAAGGACCCTCGCAACCCAAGTGGATTTCGACAGGGGAAGGTGGAAATGTGGGCGTGGACTTGGGCTGACACAGTTGGAGCCCGGACAAAGAAGCATTTTTCCTAAGGATAGCCAACCGCTCAGAGCGAAACGCAAAGGAGACCTGCCATTCCCTAGGTTAGAAGAGGGGTTTTGTACTTACTGTCGTCTGCCTGAAGCCCAAGGAGACCTATGAGTAGAAACAGAAGGCACAGCATGGCTGGTCGTCTGTCCTGGAGGCCAGCCCGAATAGTGGCAGTTGGCTTGGCAGGAGGGCAGTTGGGAGCGCGAGGAGACTCCTTCAGAGCGACTGTGCACAGTGCAGGGAGCAGAAGTGGGTCGAGAGTCTGGGAGCCATGCGCTGCTGAACGCGAGTGAACTTGGCGACTAAATCTATTCCCTTCCAAAACGCAAGGTTGAAGAAACAGCTTAGAAACAGGCAGATTCATCTACACTTCTTAAGACAATTTTAGTCGAAGACCCTCTCTCTCTATATATATAAGTACACAGCTCAATATTCAAGTAAACAAATTAATGTAATTAACACCTAGCTCCAGCTCAAGAAATAAAATATAGAACCACCAAAGCCCCCAGATTGTCCCCTGACAGTCACTGCCTCTAACACCACAGATTTGTTTTGACAGTTTTTGAACTTTAAAAGACACCAATCACTATGTACTCTATTGATTCATTTTATTAGAGTTGATTTACAGTATTTTGTCAGTTTCTGTTGTACAGCATAGTGACCCATTCATACATACATAAAAATTCTTTTTATCATACTATCTTCCATCATGTGCTATCCCAAGAGATTGGACATAGTTCCCTGAGCTGTAGAGTAGGATCCCATTGCTTAGCCATTCAAAATGTAATAGTTTGCATCCACTTATTTTTGAGTTCTTCTACCATGTTGATTAGGTGATCCATCCACATGGAGTAGCAAGCATTAGGGTTTTTTTCCCTCCCTTGGTGTACAACACACATGGAACGAATGTGTGTTCACTTGTTTTCTCTATTTTACTAATGATTAGAATTTTGTTCATTTATATTTCAGCCATTAAAAAACATATTTGGGAGTTCTGGTTGTGGCTTATCAGGGTTAAGAACCTGACATAGTGTCAGTGTGGATGCAGAGGTTCAATCCCTGGCCCGGCTCATTGGGTCAAGGATTCAGCTGTTGCCCCTTAAGCTGCAGTGTAGAGTGCAGACGTGGCTCAGATCCGGGAGACAGGCCTGTGGCTGCCACTCTAGTTCTATCCCTAGCCTGGAACTGCCATGTGCCACGGGTGCAATCATACAAAGAAAAAAATATTTGAAATAATACCTTCTAGGTCCATCAGTATTGTTGCAAATTGCATTATGCTTACTGAAATAAGTCAGACCGAGAAAGACAAATACTGTGTTATCAGTTATATTTGGAATCTAAAAAATAAAATGAATTATAACAAAACAGACTCACAGATCTAGAGAACAAACTAGTGATTACCAATGGGGTGAGTGAATGGGGGAGGAAAGACATGACAGAGGTAGCGTATAAAGAGGGACAAACTCCTATGCATAAAACAAATAAGCTACAGGCATATATTACAGCCAGTGTAGCCAATGATTTATGTGTCTCTCCTTATTAATGTATAATGTATGATTTACGGTACATTTATTCAAGTAACATAAATTATTACACCAAGAGTACATAATAAAGAAAATGTCCAGTTAATTATTTTGTATATTACTAATTAAAGCCTTTAAGTCATTAATTTGTTATCAAAGAATGGAAAATATTTTAAATGACTTCGTAAAATGATAATGTAAAAAAGTTAAAATTTACATTGTTGACAAAGCAGAGAATCTGGATAAATTTCTGCATTAGAGCTGTCATTTCCAATCACATATAATCACACTTAATAGCAACATTTTTTAGTGATTCTTTTAAAAATGTAATTGATAGCAACTGTTTTGGGGGTGGTGAACATATCTTGATGACGCCAGGCAGAAAAATCATAGGAGTTATCAAATAATTTAAATTAAATATAAAGAGATGGCATTTATAATCCAAAGAAAACAACACATAGAAAAAATCAGGAGTTCCCATTGTATCTCAGCAGAAACAAATCTGACCAGTATCCATGAGGACGCAGGTTTGATCCCTGGCCCCACTCAGTGGGTTAAGGATACAGCATTGCTGTGAGCCATGGTGTAGGTTGCAGAGATGTGGGTCAGACCTGGCTGGCATTGCTGTGGCTGTAGAGTAGGCCAGCACCTATAGCTCCAATTGAACCCCTAGCCTGGGAACCTCCGTATGTTGCGGGTGCGGCCCTAAAAAGACAGAAAAAAAAAGAAAGAAAAAAATCATAACCGGACATTCAAAATAGACTCTCGTTTGTTGTATATTTTAACACTCTCCAGGAGAGATAACTGAAATCATCAAGAGGTATTAAAAAATAACTTTACAAATTCCTCTGTAATATAAAGGGATTTCTTGAGCTAGAAATTTTCTGTGACACGGAGGGAATCATATTACTTTCTGTTGTGTGCTTAGTAACTAAACACAGAAAATACAAAATGCTCAACTGTTTCTACAAGGAAAAAGACAAAAATCACAGTGGTATTATAAAGTAAAAATTACATGGAATGAATGATTCAAAAAGGTTTCATAAAGAATAAAATGAAATAATGTAAAGGAAGGGAGAAAGGAAGGATGCTGTTTCTGAAACTGATAAATTCTTAATAAGATATGGACTCTGGGAGCTTAATGATTACATCTGTTTTTGAATTTATATTTGGAAAATGCTTAATACCCCCACAAAAGTTGCCAAGTTTATTTTATTCAAAATAAGGACTCCAACAGAATCTTAGATATCTGTATGTGTTCACTCACAATTACAATAATTATTTTTAAATGGTTTTACTGCTTACAAATGATAAAAAGTCGTAATGAAAATTAATTACATATTTCTTTTGGATGAATTAAAAATTAAGTATCTTCTAGATAAAATGTCTTTGTGATGCAAAAGACACTGCATTGGGCAGGTGTTAGAAATACAAAACATACTCCTTTAAAACACACAAATAAGAAAAATTCTTGTTGGAGTTCCATTATGGCTCAGCAGTAACAAACTCAGCTAGGATCCATGAGGATGCAGGTTCCATCAGTTCAATCAGTGGGTTAAGGATCTGGCGTTGCCATGAGCTGTGGTGTAGGTGGCAGATGCAGTTCAGATCCTGCATTGCTGTGGCTGTGGCATAGGCCAGTAGCTGCAGCTCTAACTGGACCCCCAGCCTGGGAACTTCCATATGCCACAGGTGTGGCCCTAAAAACCAAAAAAAAAACAAGAAAAGAAAAGAAAATCATTTCCCCAAAAGACACACAGAGGTCCAACAGATGCATGAAAATATGTCAAACATCACAAACTGTTAGGGAAATGATGTAAATCCAATTTGAAATAAGATATCACCTTATTCCTTTTAGAATGGCTACTATCAAAAAGGCAAAAAATAAGTGCTATAGAGGCTGGGGAAAAAAGGGAATCCTCATACGTCGTTGGTAGGAATTTAAATTTGTGCTTCCACTATGAAAACTACTACAGAGATTTCTCAATAAATTAAGAATGGAACCACCATATGATACAGCTCTTTCACTTCTGGGTATTTATACAAAGAAAAAGAAAACATTAATTCAAAAAAATATATGCAGTAGTTCCTACTGCTGTGAAGTGGGTTAAGAATCTGATACAGTGGCTCAGGTCACTGTGGAGGTATGGATTCGATCTCCAGCCTGGCACAATGGGTTAAAGGATCCATATCACCATAGTGTGGTGTAGGTTGCAGTGGTGGCTTGGATTCAGTCCCTGGTCTGGGACCTTCCATACATCGTGGGTGGGGCCATGAAAAAGATAACGCACCCCTAGTTCACCACAGCATTATTTATAATACAACATAAATACAAGAAACAACCTAACTGACCACTTGTGGGTAAATGGATAAAGATGCAGTATGTAAATACAATGGATTCATAGTCATAAAAATAGATGCAGTCTTGGCATTTGTAACGACATGGATAGACCTTGATGGTATTATACTAGGTGAAATAAGTCAGATGGAGAAAGACAAATACTACATGATCTCACTCATATGTGGGGAAAAAAAAATAAACCAAACCAAATCAAACCCATAGGAGAGAAGAGAGTAACAGTAATCAGAAGGGAAGGAGGGGATGGGGAATGAAAATTAAAAATGTGGCGGTAAGCACACTGTAGTATATACAGAGGTTAAAAGATGTTGTACATATGCAACTCACAGAATGTGTAAAACCAATATTATCTCTATTTTAAAAATCTTACGCATGATCCTGCATTAGGCATTAAAAACACTATTCTTCAGCTGTGTGCCTAGCCTTACAATGCGAGATTACAACCTGCTGAGGAAAGGCAAACTTTAAAAAGGAAGCTAAGTGTGTTTTTGTTAACAGTTACTGCTAGAATGTTAGAAAGGAAGCTGAATGGGAAAGCCAGCAAGATGCGCTGAGGGAGGAAAAGGGAAACTGCTACAGAAGAAAGAACGTGCAATTGTCTTTGAATTTTCTGACATATATCTTAAGCTGCACACACTCAAAACCTGACTCAGCTTCTGCCTGCCACTCAACCAAACCTTCCTTTATCCCAGTACACTCTACAGCAAGGGTGTGTTGTATCAACAGTTGCAAAAATTAGCTCTAGTCAGGACCTGCTAGGTGGTAGTACACCTGGGAAACTGATCTTGAGAAGTTACTAAATAAGACAGAGTACTGATCCTAATGGCCCCAAATAACTTGGTGGCAACAAGGATGAGGGGAAGTTATGATGGAATCATTCACTTTTACCGCACAGTTCACCCACTTAAGGCATACAACTGAATCACTGTAGGATATTTAATGTATCCACAAAGATGTGCAACTATGACCGCAGTCAATTTCGGTTCCCTCATCTCCAAAACAACTCCTCTACTCTTCAGCTATTATCACCTCTCACCCCCACCCTCAGCGGTAAATAACCACTAATCTTTGTCTCTCCAGATGTCCCTGTTCTGGATGTTTCACACAAATGCTGAAGACATGGTTATTGTGACTGGCTTTACTCACTTAGCATCACAGTTTCAAGGTCCATCCACACGTGGCAGTATCAGCGCTTCATTCCTTTTCATGGATGAGTAATATCCCACTGGATGGATAGACCGCATTCGTTTACCCATGCATCAGTCACTGAACAACGGAAGAGGAAACTCTTGGCCTTTGTGAAGAGCTGAACCCACCCATGCCCAGGAGCACCTTTTTTTATACTGATGGAGACTCTGTAGGTCCTAATTAGACTCCAGGTAGGCTGGTGGGTCCCTAACCCATAGATACTTTAAGGTATGCAGAAGCAAACTGGTAAGTAAGTGGGCGATGAAGAGAGAGGCTACTGAAGCAAGAAAATGTAACCCAGGCAAGCTCAGCTTCAAGCAAGAAAGAGCTGCCAGTCTGGACTCCTTCAAAGGACAAAGATATATTCTGAATCACAATGTCTACTGGGCCAGGAAGTCACATCCGGATATAGAGCAGCGCGCTAGGAACAGAAGCTCAGTTGGAGCAACTCCTTGATGATAGAAGGGAAGCTAGTGACTATCTGGGCTCTGGGGCTGGCCTTGCCTAGCAACGCTTCCTTTCAATATCCTAACGTTTGGGATGGATGGGGTATGAGAATCATGAGCTACTGGAAAAGGGGCAGACTGTCAGCATCCTCTCTTGAGATGGCAGCAGGAGAGGACCCTGGGGTGTTTTCCATTTGGGATATAATAACTTTCCAGGTTCAAAAGAGGCCAACCTGCTTTTTTCCTGTGAGAGTATGATGGTGGTAGAAGAATCAACAGACACACATTTTACATACGTTCTCTCACAGGATTTATTTGGGCTTGTGAAATTGAAAGCTTTAAGCTGTCACAAAAGGAGAGAAAAGGAGATATGTTTCATTCTTGAATCAGCCTGGTTAAGGGTGAATTTCTTGGTAATATTTTCTCTCCAAGCTATGGCTTTTGACAGTCTTCTTTAGTCTGTGTTGTAAAAGAAATATAGAAAAATAGAAATGCTCCATTTTAATTGTTTATAAAAGCTGACTAATTTTAACACCCAACTACCAGTATATCAATTAATTAGCATAATAAGACAGCTTATACTGTCACAATCTATGCCTGTGCTCCACAGAATTGTAAACCCAGGGTTTTGTTTGTTTGTTTTGATTTTTTCCTGAATCATTTCGGATGGCCACATTAAAAGGAAATGCTCTACATCTGCGCAGACTCCACCTTTGCCATGGGTCAAGAAAATCACAAACAAGGACACGGAGAAGGAAAAACCAATACAATAGATGAAGAAGTAAATGGCTACCGTTATTTTCTCTACTTTTACCTGCAGAGCAAGAGTCCTTCCAACAGTCCCCTAAACATTTCTAAGAATAGTTCCACAGACACATGTTCAAAGCCCTCTGCTTCTGTTCACTTCCTTCACTTCATCACCCCAACACCAGACTGGCCCTCTCCTGCTATATGATACATCACTAGTAAAGGGTGTGATATCCACTGTGTCAGAAGAGTTTGAGTCTCTCTGGTTATCTTTTTTCAAACTCAAGTACCATCCAGTACAAGTAACATAAGTATCATCCAGTCACAGCTTCAATCAAGTCTCCCTCTCTCACATCTCTCAAAACTTCGTCGGTCTCTCTGTCTTCTCCAGTCCTGTCCACATCACACTTTTCCTGTGTGTTCATTTCACTAGTCTCTGGTTCTGACTGAATCTGACTGAATGTTCTCCTAATTCATCCCCGTGAAACTTGTAGAAAGTGAACTGTATCATGCAAAATCCCTCCCTTACCATTTCGAAAATACTCTATGTTCCTATTCATAGATGAGAAAATTTGAACCCCTTATCGTGGCATATCAGACACTTGTCTTAGCTCATGATGACCTGTGCAGATTTTCTCTTTCAACATCCATACATTTTTAAATGAATTTTTAAATATATTAAGAGCACAGCTTGAGAAAAACAGAGGGCTGGGTTTACACTGTAGCCTTGATAACCTCCTGCTTTATGGCAATTGACATAATTTAAGCACCCTTCCTTACACTCTGCTTCCAAACTGTAAATTCATTCTGTTGTTTCATCTTCATAGTTTATTCCTAAGGCCATCTTTACTGACCATGGTCTGAGGTAATATCCTTTCTCTCCTGGGTTATTAGGGTGGCTTCTCCACTAACTGGTTTCTCCATTTCTTCCTTTGCCATCATAAAGATGATTTTCAGCAAACCAGGCTTTCAAAGTTTAAGTCATGGGCTTGGAGTCTGAATCCTTGAATGAGGTCTCTTTTTGCTCAGAGTAAAGCACAGATTGTCTCTAAGGCCTGCCAGGCCTGACCTGAGTTTGACTTCTCTGATCTCATCATGACCATGGGCTTCTTGCTCACTATGCTCCAGATAAATCACATCACTGTTACTCATCAAACACTCCTAACTATTTTTTTCATTGTATCATTCATGTGCTTGAAAAGCTCTGCCAGCTTTATGCCTGTATCATGTAGAGTGATTTACAGCTGCAATGCAAAAGCTCCCTTGTTATCTGTGGGAGAGCCTGAATGTCTGGGTTCCCCTTTTGCTGAGATAAGGGCAGTGGGATTCATGATGGGCTACTTAAAATTTAGGATAAAGAACCTGGAAACCTTGTTCATGACTGTCAACACTTGCCAACATTCTCTCTCGCTGCACTATCCTTTGCCTTTAAATAAAAGCGTCCATGAGTTGACTCTGTGATGGCAGGTACTCCTTTCAAATAGCTAAACTGAGTAATAATTTGTACATCCTCCAATTCTTTGCTTACACATCCCTTGCTCAGTAGGGCCTGCTCAGGCAAATTTAAAACTGCTCTCCCGGTCCTAATTACCCCTACTTCTCTCAGCTTTTCCATATAATTAATCACCTTTCACTACACTGTATAAAATATGCTTGTCACTTATAGAATGGATGCCTCACCCACTGTGCCAAATTCTTGAGGCAAGACCTTGGTATAATCATAAAGTGATGTTGGCAGGATAAGACTGTGAAAAATAGAAAAAAAAAGTAAAAGAAAGCAAGATATTGAGTTCATGGCTTAAGAGTTGGAAAAAAATCAAGAAAATGTGTGCTCAGCCTATTGCTCTATGAGAAAATGACTGACGTTGGGTAGAGGTAAGGAATTCGAGTGTAGACAGTGCGATGATGAAACAGTGATTGAAGGACATGAGAAGAAGACTGCCAAGAGTCAAAATGCCTAATATTTGGGCATTTAATAAGCTGATCAGAGAAGAGGAAGAGCTTGGTCCAGGCAGAAATAAGACTACAAGAAGGGTAGGGGTTAAAATGTTTTCTTTGGTGGCAGATAAGGAAACAGAGATCCATTGACTTTATTCTTGATCAAAGTCAGATATGGCAGGTAAATAAACAGATGAACTCTCCATCTCACTCTTAGATGAGTTTTTTATTTTTTCCTTTACACTTAGTGATGTTTAGTAAGCCAAATATCACAATTTCTTTGCACAATTTGGGCTATAAATTTGAACAACATATGCAGAAGTCAACTTTATCCCATCTTAGAGTAAAGAATTGTTCTTCTGCCTTGGAGAATGAGTGTATTTAACATTTTTCCTGGCATCTGCTAGGTCTTTAATAAATGTAAATTCCATTCCCCATTCCCAGCTTATATCAGAAAGTATGTGTCAACATGGTGGAGTTCTTCAGCATTTAAACCTGGAGTCTGATTGTCTTAAACTTGAACTCAAAAGCTTTCTTAAATTCTATACATGTGGGGAATTATTTATATTCTTTTTGTCTATTTTCTTATTTCTAAAATAAGGAGAACTTATTAACTTATTGACCAGGGAGTTAGTGATGAAGAAATATAAGAGTGGGAGACAATTTGTGTAAATTATCAGTTAGAACCTTAAATCTGCCAACCAAATGCATGATCATTCATAAGTATTTTAAGAACATATTTAAATTCTCTATAAAAGTCATTTCTTATTAAAAGAATATTGGTCAATAAATCTGTGGCTAATGTGAGTTAACATTGAATATTTCTAGATAAGCATAAAATAAAATTAATATCAAATGCTTTGTTTAGTCTTTCAGGCTTCAGTATTACCAAATAGAGATCAGGATGATGAAACATGGGAATAATAGCCTGAGATAATGTTAAAAATACTTTTTAAAGTATTTAATGAATGATATCATTTTGTCAATAATTTGATTATTTTACTTCACCTTTAGATGTAGCAAGGTTGCTTTTACTGCTGCTGGCTTCTGATAGAGATCTATATAAAAGAAATAGAATTATTTTTAAGGTTAAGAAGGACTGTCACTTAAAACCAGAAATGCTAAAAAAAAAAAATCCAGATTTGTACTAATTGCCCAGTTAATGTGTGCCAATACTAACTTTGCTTCCCATGTTCCCACTCAGGAACATATATTCTAGTGTTTGGTCTTTTTCTAAAGTTAGCCTAACTTCTACATATATTAAGCATTTTTAAAATTTCAAATCAAAAGTCCATCTATTACTGACTTTTCTCTATTTTGTTTACATGGAGGACAGGATGAAGTATTAAAATATGTATGATGATGCTTCTCCAAACTTAAACAGAAAATTTACTTATAAATTCTTAAATTATCATATTTTCAATTCTATTATTTCCATCAAATAACTATGTGAATATTTATTATTTCACTTCTGTTAATGAGGTCCTTAATGAGGCCTCTCTGACTTCTAGCTCTTCAGTTACACTTGGTGATATTTATACAGCCTCAATTTTTTTTTGTTGGCTCCTATACTCCTTTTCTTTGGTTCCTGTTGAGGAAGAATATCATGGTGTAAAGTTCCTTCTAAATGGCTACAGTTCTTTGGCCACAGATGATAAAATCAGGTTTGAACATTCAATTCAGGATTATAAATCCAGATAGAACACTGGCTGAAATTAGATACACTTGCACAATAATTTCTTTCTCTCTCTTGATAAAATGAACTAAGAGGCATTTGTTATGGACAGATTATTGGGATTTTTATTTGAAAATGAAACTATAAAAAGTTGAGATAGATACTCTGGGCCATATGGAAGCAGAGCAGTCATTTTGGAGAGAATGGACATAGATAAGAAGAGATGATGTCAATCATAAAGCTTTTCAGTGATGGAGAGAATGACCTAATTCTTGACCACCCAGTTTATTACCACCCTTTTGTGTTTCATCTCTATATAATTTCTTGCCCTTGCAGCCATGAAACCTTTTACTAGTGCTCTAAATTTTAGTCTGTCACCTAGAATACTCTATGCAGTAAGAATATCATTTAAGATAGAAGGGTAAATAAAGAATTTCTCCAACAAACAAAAACTAAAAGAATACAGCAACACTAAACCCATTCTAAAAGAAATACTTAAAGGTCTCCTCTAAATAGGAAAGAAATAAGAAGATATAGGATGGATAAAATAACAATTAGAAAGTAATCACCTAAACAAGCCAGTATACAGATCTAAAAAGGAAAAAAAAATATGTAAAAGTGATGACAAACAAAAGGAACAGTAAAAGGATAAACATGAATATGTAAAAAAATCAAAATCATAAAACGTGAGGAAAGGGAGTAAGAAAATCTACTTTTTTTTTGTAGAATGTGTTTAAGCCTATATGACTATCAGGCTAAAGCAAGCAGATATATGAAGTGGTTAACATACTTGAAAAATAGGGCAAGCACAAATCAAAAACAAACAATACATTCACAAAAACTAAAGAGGACATAAGCATAAGATAAAAAGAAATCATCCAAACAAAAAAAGAAAGGAATAAAGAAGAAACAGAATCAACTGGAAAACAAGATTTAAAATGGCAAGAAACACATATTTACCAATAGTTACCTTAAATGTCAATGAACTGAATGCTCCAATCAAAAGACATAAAGTGACAGACTGGATAAAAAAACAAGACCCTACAATATGCTGCCTACAAGAGACTTATAAATTGAAAGTGAGAGAATAGAAAAAGATATTTCATGTGAATGGAAAAAACAGGAAAGCAGGAGTCATAATACTCATGTCAGACAAAATAGACTTTAAAACAAAGATCATAAAGAAAGACGAAGAAGGACACTAATGATAAACAGATCCATTCAAGAAGAGGATATTACACTTGTCAATATATATGCCCCTAATATAGGAGCACCCAAATACATAGAAAAAATATTAACAGACAAAAAAGGAAAAATTGATGGGAATACAATAATAGTAGGAGATTTTAACACCCCACTCACATCAATGGACAGATCCTCTAGACAGAAAATCAATAAGGTAACAGAGATCCTAAATGACACATTAGGAAAGTTTGACTTAATTGATATTTTCAGGACATTACATTAAAAAATCATAATATACATTCTTTTAAGTGAACTTGGAA
>PVHT020000140.1:8918559-8932636 GCA_004024745.2 Catagonus wagneri | reverse complement strand
AGTTCTTAGAGGGAAGTTCATAGCAATACAGGTCTTCCTCAAAAAAAAAAAAAAAAGGAAAAATCTCTGATCAACAACCTAACCCACCACACAAAAGAATTAGAGAAAGAAGAACAAACAAAACCTAAAGTCAACATAAGGAAGGAAATCTTAAAAATCAGAGAGTAAATCAACAAAATAGGGATTCAAAGAACAATAGAAAAAAATCAATAAAACCAAAAGCTGATTCTTTGAAAGGGTAAACATATTGACAAACCTCTGGTCAGACTCACCAAGGAGAAGAGAGAAAGAAATCAAATAAACAAAATAAGAATTGAAAAAGGAGAAATCTCAACAGATACTGCAGAAATACAAAAAATACATAAGAGAATACTATGAACAATTATATGCCAACAAATTTGACAACCTGGAAGAAATGGACAACTTCCTAGAGACTTACAGCTTGCCGAAACTGAATCAAGAAGACATGTATCAACTGAACAGACTGATCACTAGAAATGAAATTGAATATGTAATAAAAACACTCCCTACAAATAAAAGTCCAGGACCAGATGGCTTCACAGGTGAATTCTACCAAACATACAAAGAACTTATATCCATCATTCTTAAACTTTTCCAAAATGTTGAAGAAGGAACACCCCCAAAGACATTCTATGAAGCCACCATCACCCTAATACCAGAACCAGACAAAAATACTCCAAAAACAAAATCATAGGCCAATATATTTGATGAATATAGGTGCAAAAATTCTCAACAAAATTTTAGCCAACCGATCCAACAACATATAAAAAACATCATATACCACGACCAAGTGGTATTCATCCCAGGTTAACAAGGATAGTTCAACTTGGGCGAATCGATGTCATAAACCACATTAACAAAAGAAAAGTAAAAAAACACATGATCATCTCAATAAATGCAGAGAAAGCATTTAACATAATCCAATATCCATTCATGAAAAATACTACTACCAAAGTGGGTATAGAGGGAACATACCTTAACACAATAAAAGCCATTTATGACAAATCCACAGCCAATATAATACTCAACAGAGAAAAGCTGAAAGCCTTCCCACTGAAATCTGGAACAAGACAAGGATGCCCACTCTCACCACTTTTACTCAAGATAGTATTGGAAGTTCTAGCCACAGGGGTCAGACAAACAAAATAAATAAATAAATAAATAAATAAATAAAAGATATCTAAATCAGTAGAGAAGGGGTAAAACTGTCACTATCTGCAGATGACATGATACTATAAATAGAAAACCCTAAAGACTCCACATAAAAACTATTCAAACTGATCAATGACTTCAGCAAAGCATCAGGATATAAGATTAACATTCAGAAATCAGTTGCATTTCTGTAATTAACAATGAAATATTAGAAAAGGAATATAAAAATATAATATCTTTTAAAATCACACCCCCAAAAAATTAAATACCTAGGAATAAACCTGACCAAGGAGGTGAAAGACTTATACAGTGAGAACCATAAAACATTAATCAAGGAAATTAAAGAGGATTCAAAGAAATGGAAAGATATTGTTAAAGTGGATTGGAAGAATTAATATCATTAAAATGGCCATACTTCCCAAAGCAAAATATAGATTTAAGGTGACCCTTATCAAGTTACCCATCATGACATTTTTCATAGAACTAGAACAAACAATGCAAAAAAATTATATGGGGAGTTCCCATCATGGCTCAGTGGTTAACAAATCTGACTGGGAACCATGGGGTTGCAGGTTCGATCCCTGGTCTTGCTCAGTGGGTAGGGATCCGGTGTTGCTGTGAGCTGTGGTGTAGGTTGCAGATGCAGCTTGGATCCCGTGTTGCTGTGGCTGTGGGGTAGGCTGGCGGCTACAGCTCCGATTAGACCCCTAGCCTGGGAACCTCCATATGCCACGAGTGCAGCCCTAGGAAAGACAAAAAAAAAATTATTTGGAACCATAGAAGACCCAGAATTGCCAAAGCAATCCTGAGGGAAAAAAAGCAAGCAGGAGGCATAACAATCCCAGACTTCAGACAATATTACAAAGCTACAGTAATGAAGACAGTATGGTACTAGTACCAAAACAGACACATGGACCAATGGATCAGAATAGAGAGCCCAGAAATAAACCAAGACACCTGTGGTCAATTAATCTTCAACAAAGGAGGTGAAAATATGAATGGGGACAGGACTGTCTCTTTAGCAAGTGGTACAGAGGAAAACTGGGCAACTTCATGTACATTAATGAAACTAGTAAACATCCTCACATCATGCACAAAAATAAACACAAAATGGCTTAAAGACCTAAACATAGGGCAAGACACCATAAAACTACTAGAAGAAAATGCAGGCAAAATATTATCTGACATCAACCTTACAAATGCTTTCTTAGGTCAGTCTCCCAAGGCAGGAAGGAAAAGTAGCAGGACAAGACACCATAAAACTACTAGAAGAAAATGCAGGCAAAATATTATCTGACATCAACCTTACAAATGCTTTCTTAGGTCAGTCTCCCAAGGCAGGAAGGAAAAGTAGCAGGACAAGACACCATAAAACTACTAGAAGAAAATGTAGGCAAAATATTCTCTGACATCAACCTTACAAATGCTTTCTTAGGTCAGTCTCCCAAGGCAGGAAGGAAAAGTAGCTCCCATCATGGCTCAGCAGAAACAAATCTGACTAGTATCCATGAGGATGCAGGTTTGATCCTTGGCCTTGCTCAGTGGATTACGGATCCAGTGTTGCCATGAGCTGTGGTATTGGTTGCAGATGTGGCTCAGATCTGGCATTGCTGTGTCTGTGGCTTAGGCCAGCAGCTACAGCTCTGATTTGATCCCTAGCCTGGGAACCTCCACATGCTGCAAGTGTGGGCCAAAAAAAGGACAACATACAGAATGGGAGAAAATAGTTGCTAACAATACAACCAGCAAGGGCTTAATCTCCAAAATATACAAACAACTCATACAACTCAACAGCAAAAATCAAACAACCCAATTGAAAAATGGGCAGAAGACCTGAATAGACATTCCTCCAGAGAAGACATACGGATGGACAATGGGCACATTGAAAAAAATGCTCAACATCACTATTAGAGAAATGCAAATCAAAACTACAATGAGGTACCACCTCACCTTGATCAGAATGGCCATCATTAAAAAGTCTACAAATAGCAAATG
Source organism: Catagonus wagneri (assembly GCA_004024745.2). Lineage (NCBI taxonomy): Eukaryota > Metazoa > Chordata > Mammalia > Artiodactyla > Tayassuidae > Catagonus > Catagonus wagneri. Next base: position 8,929,468 of record PVHT020000140.1, on the reverse strand, counting down.
CTGGAGAGGATGTGGAGAAAAGGGAACCCTCCTACACTGTTGGTGGGAATATAAATTGGTACAGCCACATTGAAAAACAGTATGGTGGTATCTCAGAAAACTAAATATGGAACTACCAAATAATCCAGCAGTCCCACTCCTGGGCATATATCCAAACAAAACTTTCATTCAAAAAGATAAATGCACTCCTAATAATATACAATGGAGAAAAGACAGCCTGTTCAATAAATGGTGCTGGAAAACTGGACACCCACATGTAAAAAAATGAAGTTAGAACACTTCCTAACACCATATACAAAAATAAACTCAAAATGGATTAAAGACCTAGATATAAGACCAGATACTATAAAACTCTTAGAGGAAAACATAGGGCCAACACTCTCCAACATAAATGACAGTAATATCTTCTCAGATCCACCTGTTAGAGTAATGACAATAAAAACAAAAGTAAACAAATGGTACTTAATTAAACTTAAAAGTTTCTGCACAGCAAAGGAAACACTAAACAAAACAAAGAGACAACCCACAGAATGGGAGAAAATATTTGCAAATGAATCAACTGACAAGGGAGTAATCTCCAAAATTTACAAACACCTCCTATAGCTCAATACCAAGCAAACAAACAACCCCATAAAAGATGGGCAGAAGATCTAAACAGACAGTTCGCCAAAGAAGACATACAGATGGCCAAAAAACACATGAAAAGATGTTCAACATCATTCATTATTAAAGAAATGCAAATCAAAACCACTATGACCAAATGCAAGTCAAAGCCACTTTACACCAGCCAGAATGACCATCATCAAAAAGTCTACAAACAATAAATGCAGAGAGGGTGTGCAGAAAAAGGATACCTATTACACTGTTGGTGGGAATGTAAATTGCTGCAATCACTGTGGAAAACAGTATGGAGATTCCTCAGAAAACTAAAAATAGAATTACCATTTGATCCAGCAATCCCACTCCTGGGCATCTATCCAGAAAAAACCATGACTTGAAAAGACACATGTACTCCAGTGTGGACTCTATACAATAGCCAAGACATGGAAACAACCTAAATGTCCATTGACAGAGGAGTGGATAAAGATGATGTGGTACATATACACAGTGGAATATTACTCAGCCATTAAAAGGAAAGAAATAACAGCATGTGCAGCAAAAAGGATGGACCTAAAAATTATCATGCTAAGTGAAGTCAGTCAGACAATGAGACACCAACACCAAATGCTATCACTTACATGTGAAATCTAAGAGAAGAACACAATGAACTTCTTTGCAGAACAGATACTGACTCATAGACTGAAAAACTTATGGTTTCCAAATGAGACAGGTTGCGGGGTGGGGGGATGTACTGAGGGTTTGGGATGGAAATGCTATAAAAATTTTGTTGTGATGATTGTTGTACCCCTATAAATGTAAGAAATGTAATAAAATTAACTAAGTAATAAAAAAAGATACTTGCACTCCTATGTTTATTGCAGAATTATTAACAATAGCAAAGCCATGGAAATATCCTATATGTCCATGACAGATGACATTTGAGTGACAGATGAATGTATTAAGGAGATGTGGTACGTATACACAATGGAATACTACTCAGCTATAAAAGAGAACAAAATAATGCCACTTGCAGCAACATGCATACAACTAGTGATTCTCATACTAAGAGAAGTAAGTCAGAAGAGAAAGACAAATACCATGTGATATCACTTTTATGCAAAATCTAATATATGGCACAAATAAACCTATCTATAGAAAAGAAACAAACTCATGGACATGTAGAACAGACTTGTGGTTGCCAGCGGGGAGGGGGAGGGAGTAGGATGGACTGGGAGTTTGGGATTAGTAGATGCAAACTATTGCATTTGGAGTAGATAAGAAATGAAGTCTCTGCTGTATATCACAGGAAACTACATCCAATCACTTGCGATGGAACATGATGAAAGATAATACGAGAAAAGAGTGTATATATGTATATATATACAATATGCCTATGTGTATATATGTTATATACAGATATATGTATAACTGCATCACTTTGCCGTACAGAATAAATTAGCAGAACATAACAAAATTTTTTTAAAAAGTAATTAAATTTAAAAAATAAACTTTAGGCTGTCACGAGATGATTTTGTTGTTCATGATCAATGATATGTACTATACCATTTCTTCCAAAATTAGTACTTAGTTCTTACAACTATTCAGATTTTTCTGAGATGTAAGTCAGAGCCCAAGAAGACTTACACCAGGTATTATTCAATAAGTCAATTTATAACAATTAAATGGTTATGTAAATGTCCATATGAATCATGCAAAATACTACCATGTTTAACTGGTGGCTGCTGACTTGTTCATAAATAAAATTAACTAACTTGGGAAATAGAGGTGTTGATTGAAATTTTTATCATTTATCTCTGTGTATACAAATGAGAAAAATTATTTCCTTTACAATAAGGAAACGAGACCCACTTATTTACCCTACCCTCTGCATTCCAATTTTCCTAAATATTTACTAAGTCAAATTGTGGGTTGTACTAATGTTACAGTAAAGAAAAAAAGCTGTACATAAGTGCAATAAGTCAGGCAGAGAAAGACAAAGTACAATCCCACTTATATGTGGAATCTAAAAATAAAAATTTTTTAAAAACCCTTATATATCCAAAGAACAGATTGATGGTTGCCAGAGGTGATGGCGGGGGGTAGGGGGGGCAGGGAGTGTGAGCAAAATGGGTAAAGAGGGTCAAACTTCCAGTTATCAAATAAATATATTATGTAGATACAATGTACAGCATGGTGACTATAGTTGATAATAATGAATTGCATATTTGAAACTCGCTCAAAGAGTAGAACTTTAAAGTCCTCATCAGAGAAAATCAAATTTTTGTAACTATATATGGTGACAGATATTAACTAGAATCATTGTGTTGATCATTTTGCAATATATACAAATATTAACACATTATGTGTATATGTGAAATTAATATAATGTCATATATTAATTATATCTCATTTTTTAAAAAAGACCTAATTGAGCTCTGCTCTACTAAAAAAGAAAAAAAAGAAAAAGAAATAGCTGCATAGGTGCCTAAATTCTCATTTTAAGAATACATGAGCAATGTTAACTAAGTGTAAAACGAGCAGTATCCTGTGTTTTCTCTGCCTCTTTCTTTACCATCTTATATTTTCTCATCTTCCCCCATACTCTATGCTTTCCTATTTCTACTCATCTTTACTTCCTCATATTTTTGCTGCCCTGTCTCTAGTAATCTTGGCACAACCGAAGTCAGTACAATGAAAATGTGATTGCCTGACTTTCTAAAGCAATTACAGCCAACATGGCTTTCTATTCGAAAGGTACTGAGGATTTACTGAGTAAATTCAGTTATTCCTGGACCTGTATGAATTCCGAAAAAAACTGATATATACTAATACTCAATATTTCTAAACATTAACCCAATCCATCCAAGAATCCCTACTTAAAATATTCTGAAAAACATTTGCATTTTCCCACAAAGCATTTTCAATATTAAATATAAAACATAATGAGTTTACTTACTCTTCACTTACTGTACCCTCTTTGTCCTGAAATATCTTCTTTTTATTCCATTTAAGAGCAATGAGGGCAATTAGAATGAGCAAAGGTAGGAAAATGTAGAAACTGATCAAGAGACCTTTTTTTTGAGAAGTACGACGTCGTTTTATCAAGACATCTGCATATTTTACATTACCTTCTGAAAACATAATAAGAATACTTTTTAACTTATTCAAAAGTGATATTCAAAGCAATTAGTAATTTGAATTATAAAAATGTGGGATCAAAGAATATAGTCATAGAATGAATACATTTAAAAGAATATTCTGTGACTATGCCCCAAAGTGCACTATATATTTATGTCAAATATATATAAAATATTTATTCTTAATTTTAAATGTATATTTAATATTATTTATGTGCTCATTCTAATGTATTTTATTCTATCATATCCCTTCTGTAAACTGTTACTTAGAACACATTAAATTGATATTATCATCTAACAGATTATTCCATTTAAAAATGAGCAAAAAAACTGTTTTAAAAAATTGTAATAAAAATTATTGATATAACTGAGACTAATTTTAAAAAACAATGAACAAATAGTAGACTAGGTTAAATTTCCATAATAGATATATAAAGTGATATTTTAAAAAATTTTGTAATAGAATAATAGATATTCCTCTAAGTGTTGTAAAGACATATAAATCTAAAAACAAAATCTATGGAAACTTGGCCCAATTAAGAAAAAGAAATAAACCAGACAACTAAAATACACACACACACAAAAAAAACTATATTAAGCAATCAGAATCACCACCAAGGCAACTATGATGATTTAATTGTAAACGAACTTAGTTCCCATTCAAAAAGACAAAAGAATCATGTACTTTGTTGTTTTGGGTTTATTTTTGGCTGCACCTATGGCATGTGGCAGTTCCCAGGCCAGGTATTGAACCCAGGACAGGTATTGAACTCACGCCACAGCAGCAACCTGAACCTCTGGAGTGGCAATGGGGGATCCTTATCCTGCTGCACCACAAGAAAACCCCAAGAATTAGTAACTTTGAAACACACACGCAGCCCAATTATGTGTTGATTAAAAGTGATTCACCTAAAAGAAAATGATTTAGGAAGATGTAGGTATGATAAGAAATAAATTAGCAAATACACGGAAAAAAATATTGAAACCAATCAAACATGCACCAGTCTCATGCTATGGTAGAATCAACACTTTCAAAACTCTCTTTTCCTGAAAGGTCAACTCCCCTTTAATTCATCTTCACTAAAATTACCATTTTGGAAGCAGAGCTTCCTTCTCATGTGCTTAATTCCTCCAAAGACTGATTAAATAGTTTATTATTAGATGAATTGGGAGATCCCCATTATTCTAGAGAAGAAAGACAGGGCCCTTCTGCTTTGGGGCATGATGAAATTTTTCCTTTGTGTGTGTCAATAATAAAAATATGAAACAAGACAAAATACATGGAAGAAATGGTTTCTGAAAGTCAACAACAAATACAGAACTGTAACATCTGAGGAGAAAAAAAACCATGATGTTGATTTTATGGAAAGACCATTCTACCTATGGATAATTTGCTGATCTCAGCAAAGAGAATTAGAGTCCTAGACAAAGTACAGCATCTCCACCAAGTAAGGAAGCAGAGAACAGAGTTCACAGCCGCAGAAATGGTTTGAAACTGAAGAGTGCAGCATTGAATAGAAAGTTGCTCTGTAGATCAAAGATTCCGAAAGCATTGGGGAGATCGTCACAGGTGTCCTTGGCATTACGCTAAGGGAGAGAGAGACTGAGGCGGGGGGCAGGGGAGGAATACATATGTATATACATACATACCTACGTAGATACACAGATACGTAGATATTCAGATATACATATACATGGTAGGAGACAACCTGAAGCTGGTTAGCAGCTCTTACTGGGGTGAGGATGGAAAGAGACACTAGTTTGAGCAGTGCTGGAAAAAAAAGATCCTGGTTTCTCCACATTCTCACTAATAGTTGTTGCCTGTGTTTTTTACTGTAATAATCGTCCTAATGAGTGGGAAAGTAGTCTTTCATTGTGGTTTTGACTGGCATTTTCCTAAGATGTTGAACATCTTTTCATGGGCTTATTGGCCATTTGTATATCTTCTATGAAGGTGTATTTATTTAAATGCCTTCCGATTTTTAATTGGGTTGTCTGCTTAATATGGATTTGTGTTCATCATATATTCTGAATACAAGTCTCACATGAGATATATTTACAAAATGTTTTCTCCCACTCTTTAGTTTGTCTTTCACTTTCTGGGAGGTATCATTTGCAAGTACAAAAGTTCTTACTTTTGATAAAGTTAAATCAGTCTATTGTTTCTTTCTCCACTTGTGCTTTGGCATCTTCAATAACATAGCCTATGCCAAGGTCAGAAAGATTTACTAATATGTGTTCTGTTTTATAAGCTTAGATTTCGAATTCAGATCTAGGATCCAATTTCAGTCAATTTTTGTGAACATTTTGATGCAATAATCCAGTGTCATTTGTATGTGGATATCTACTTGTCCCAACACCATTTTTTAAGAAGACCATCCTTTCTCTATTAAATTGTTTTGGAGTCTTTGTCAAAAATCAATTACTGTAAGCCTGAAGCTTTATTTCTGGCCTTTCTCTTCTATTCTATTGCAATAAATGTCAATCCACATCCTTGGTACAGTACTACACTGAACTGATTATTTTAGCTTTGTACTATGTTTTGGAATTGTGTTTTCAGTTTCAAGTTTTCTTGCAAACTATGTTTTCAAGATTATTTTTTACTATTCTATCATTTGAATTTCTGTAAGACTTTTAGGATCAGATTGTCATTTTCTGAAAAAGAGACAGCTTGGGTTAGTTAAGGATTGTGTTGAATTTGTAAATCAATGTTGTGAGGATTTCTACATTAACAATAGTGAGTCTTCCAATATATTATCAGGAGATGTCTTTATATTTATGCAGATCATTCTTTCAATAATGTAGTTTAGATCTCAGTGTATTATCTCATACTTCTTTTCATAAAATTATGTCTAAATGATTTTTGGGGTGATGTCATAAAATGGAATTTTTGCCTAACAATTTTGCTTTATTGTGGTAAAATACACAACACATAAAATTTATCATTTTAAGCAGTCTGAATGGACAGTCAGTGGCATTAAGTACCTTTGTGCATCAGTCATCACCATGAAACTCTAGGGCTTTTTCATCGTCCCAAATTGAAACACTCTACCCTTTAAATATAGACTTTCCTCTCCCCTCCAGTCCCTGGCAACTACCTTTCTATTTTGCCCCTATGAATTTGACTACTGTAGGTAGCTCATCAAAGCAGAATCATTTAATATTTGTCCTTTTGTGTGGGCTCATTTTAGTTAGCATAAGGTTTTCAAGTTCCATCCATATTATACCCATGTGTCAGAATTTCATTCCCTTTTAAAGGTAAATAAATTTCCACTGTATGTATATACCACTATATGTGTATCCTGTTGATGGACATTTGAGTGTTTCTGCCTTTTGGCTATGGTGAATAATGCGGCTAAGAATACGGGTATACAAATATCTGTTTGAGTCCATCATTTCGGGGCTTTGAGAATATACCAAGATGTGGAATTTTAGGATAACATGGTAATTTTATGTATAATTATTTGAGGAACCTCCATACAATTTTCCACATGGGCTGTAACACTTTACATTTCCACCAGCAATGCACAGAGGTTCCAGTTTCTCCATATTCTCATCAGCACTTGATATTTTCTGATTTTTTAAATAATAGCCATTCCAACAGGTGTGAATTAGTATTTAGTTATAGTTTTGATCTGCAATTCCCTAACAATTAGTGATGTTGAACAATTTTTCCTGGGTTTATTGGCTATCCATATTATCTTTTTTGGAAGAAATGTCTATTCATGTCCTTTGCTATTTTTTAATTGGGCATGCATGTTTCTTTATACCTGAGTTGCAGAAGCATTTTACATAATAATAATCATTCATCAGATATACGATTTGCAAACATATTCTCCTATTTCATGGTTTAGCATTTTACTTTATTTTTTTGGCCACCCCACAGCCATGGAAGTTCTGGGGCCAGAGACTGAAATCACACTGGAGCAGCAACCCAAGCTGTAGCAATGAAAATGCCAGAGCCTTAACCAGCTGCACCACAGAGGAATTTCAACTGTTTACTTTACCAATGGTGTCCTTTGATGCACAACCTTTTTTTTTCTTTTTTTTTTTTTTTTTGTCTTTTTGCCTTTTCTAGGGCCACACTTGTGGCATATGGAGATTCCGAGACTAGGGGTCTACTCGGAGGTGTAGCTGCCGGCTGATGCCACAGCCACAGCAATGCGGGATCCAAGCTGTGTCTGCAACCTACACCACAGCTCACGGCAACGCCGGATCCTTAACCCACTGAGCAAGGCCAGGCATCGAACCCACAACCTCACTGTTCCTAGTTGGATTCATTAACCACTGAGCCACAACGGGAACTCCCACAACCATTTTTAATTGTCATAAATTCTAATTTATCTGTTTTCATCTTCTCTTGCCTGTGCTTTTGGTGTCCTATTCAAGAAATCCTTTCTAATTCCAGTGTTATTAATATCCTCCCCTTTGTTTTCTTCTAAGAATTTTATCATTTCAGCTCTTACATTTAAATCCTTGATCTGCTTGGAGTTCATTTTTTTATATGGTGTAAGTACAGGTCCAACTTTATTCTTTTGCATCCTGATTTCCAGTTTTCCCAATATAATTTGTTGAAAAGACCATCATTTCTCCTCTTGAATGGCCATAGCATCCTAACTGAAAATCATTTGACTGCCTAAGTGAGAGTTTATCTCTGGACTCCTTATTTTATTCCATTGGCAATTTCAGTTTACTAATTGTGTTGCTCATTGTAATATATCAGCTTTCAGGAAGGTACAAAAGAGTCCAGGAGTCCACTTCTTTTTGTTTTAACTTTGTAATGGTGATGTTGAAATTGATCACACAAATGAAATCTCATACTATAAGTCATCAGATGATATAATTTTTCTCCAACTCAAGAATCAATGAATAAACAGAATGTTTCTAATAACAAAAAGTAAATATCATATTCTCATCCAGTTAGTCATACGTTTCACCATGCAATATTTTGTCACAAATATCTAGATCACTTTGTATTGTGAATAAGATCTAGGAGAGTATCTTTTCACCTTTTATTACACTTGTACATGAATATTTATTTGATATAATTTACAACTGGGCAAATGTGTACACAAAGTTGACTGAAAGGAGTCACATGATGTAAGAGTGCTAAGCATTGATTAATCATTTAAATTGATGTTTCTAAATATAAAATTAAAATATGTTCTATTATATTACAACACTATAATAGCTCTAAACAAAGTGAAATAATAAAACTGAAATAATATAACGTACAGTAGCTAGTGAAAATTACAAAATTATTGTGAAGGAAATCAAAGAAGACATTAAACAGAGATACAAACTGTGTTCATAGATTGGGAGAGTCAATGATAAATAGTGAAAATGTAAAATTTTCCTAAATCGATTCATAGGTTTAACATAACTTGTTTCAAAATCACGTGCAGATTCTTTGTGAACATAAACAAGCTTATTCTAAAAGGTATAGGGAAAGGAAAAACCCTAATGTAACCAAAACAATTTTGAAAAAGGAGATAAAGTGTGAGGACTCATTTTTCCTAATGTTAAAGATTACTCTATAGCTACAATTATCAAAGCAGTGTAGTACTGGTGGAGGGAATGACACATAGATCAGTGGAACAAAATAGAGATCTGAGAAATACACCAACACAAAAACGTCCAATTAATTTTTAACAAAGGAGAAAAATCAACTCAGTGGACAAAAGACAACTTTGCAAAGAATTGTGCTAGAGCAATATGACACTCACAAATTAGAAAATTAATCTTCTACCTTTTATAAAAAATAACTCCAAATGAAATCATAGACTTAAATATAAAACATAAAGGTATATTTTTTACAGATAACATAGCAGAAGATTTCAAGTCTTAAGACTGACAAAGAGTTCATACACTTGATACCAAAAGCATAGACCCACAAATGAGAAAAAAAATAATAAAGAGCTTTTCAAAATAAAAAAACAAAACTTTGGGTCCTTCATCTATTTCACATATTTCTCAAGTGAAATTGTGTCACACAATCACCTCTGTGCATTAGTGGATCAGCCCCTTTTCTCAGAGGGAAACCACATTCTCAGTTTGTAGTTATTCCATGTTTTGCTGAGTTGACATTTCCCCAAGCAGCTACTTCAAATTTTTCAGTCTCAGGGGTTCCCATTGTGGCTCAGCAATAATGACCCCAACTAGAATTCTTGAGGATTTGGGTTTAATCCCTGGCCTCTATCAGTGGGTTAAGGATCTGGCATTATCATGATCTGTGGTGTAGGTCACAGATTTGGCTCAGACTCCATTTTACTGTGGCTATAGTGTAGGCTGGCAGTTACAGCTCCGATTGGATGCCCTAGCCTGGGAACTTCCATTTGCTGTGGGTGCGGCCCTAAAAAAACAAAAAAGTAAAAATAAAAATACAATAAGTAAAAATGTTTTACAAATTTGGTTCAGGAATGTGGGCTATTTTGGGAGTACACATCACCTGTGTCCTTGAATGGCCTACAATAACGTTTCTCTGCTCCAAACTCTGCAGTTTTGGTTTGTCCTCACTGTGTGTCAGTTACATGAATTTGCACTAACACTATCTATAAATCACTGCTGTGAAATAGAAAATTTCTGGGAACCATTGCTAAAACTAAGAGAAGGTCTATGAAAATGTCCATTTCTAAAATTAAAACCATACACAAAAATTTTATTGACAGTGTGATCTAGACCCGTGCTGTCTAATATAGCAACTACGAGCCACAAGTAAGTATTTAAATTTAAATGAAATTGGGGGGAGGAAGGGTCGGCAAGATGGCGGAGGAGTAAGAGGTCACACTCACCCTTTCCCACAAATACATCAAAAAACTCATCTAAATATAAAACAACTTGGACAAATCATCAGCTGAATGTTGATTAATTTAAACCTCCAAAAACTGCAAGAAACCCTTGAAATAACTGGGTAGAACAACAGAAGGAAAAAAAAAAAAGGTGAGAGAGAGAAAAGCAATCAGGATGGCAGCCAGCACCCCAGGGAGGGAGCTGTGAAAAAGAAAAGTTTCCTGGGAAGAAACCTAAACAACAACGGATCAACGACCAACGGAACTAGAGGGACATCAAAGCCTGAGAAAAACGCAGCAGCTGGATTGAGATAGGAAAATTGGAGTTAGAGACTCACAAAGACGACCAGAATACCGGTGCAGACACCACAGCCTGAGGTGCCA
>PVHT020000140.1:8898556-8917559 GCA_004024745.2 Catagonus wagneri | reverse complement strand
GCCAAGAGGGGCGGGGGAGGGGTGGAGGAGGGGTGGGAGGGAATGGGGATAACTAGTGCTTTAATTATGGAAAAGCAAGGAGATCCAACTGTATTGCACGGGGAACTATATCTAACCACATGTGACGAATCCATATATGTACATGTAACCGGGTCACCACGTGGTGCAGTTGGAAAATCTGACAGAAATCTGTAAACAAGCTATAATGCAAAGAAAATTAAAAATAAATTATAAAAATAAAATAAATTAAATTGGGAGTTCCCACTGTGGCTCAGTGGTAAGGAATCTGACTAGTATCCAGGAGTACACAGGTTTGATCCCCGGCTCCACTCAGTGGGTTAATGATCAGCATTGCCGTGAACTGCAGTGTAGGTCACAGATATAGCTTGGACCTGGCAATGCTGTGGCTGTGACGTAGGCAGTGGCTACAGCTCCTACTGGACCCCTAGCCTGGGAACTCCCATATGCTGCAGGTGCAGCCCTAAAAAGACAAAAGTAAATAAATGAATAAATTTAAATTTAATAAAGTGATATTAAAAGGAAATTTTGGTTTTTGTCCCTTAGTTAGTTGCACTATCCACATGTTAGGTGCTCAAAAGCCACACAGACTGTGGGGATGTACAATATTTTTGTAAATGCAGAAAGCTCTGTTTGAGTGCAGTGATTTAGATACTAACCTTCCACAATCCAAAACCCATCATCGATGCTTCCTCCTGGTGATGAGGGTGTTGGTTCACATGATGGAGGAGCATATCCAACATCACAGTGACAATGAAGCAGAGTATTGCAAACCTAAAACCAAAACTAACTGTAAAAAGAGCATTTTATGTACAATGTAGAAATTTAAAACATTACTTGTTACTTTAGGTCAATATAAGCTATTAAAGTGCTATAATTTAGCATATTATAGGTGGTTTTTACATTAATGTGGTAAGTAATTTAAAAAATAAAAACTAATACTGTTCATGTAATATCTTTTCAAATGTCATAGAGATTTTCTCTTATTTATCTCTTGTACTTTTAAATAAAAGTATATTCTGATACAACTGAAATGCCTTATTCTAGAAAGGCATAAGAATTATGAAGCTAGAAATTTTAAAATAGTGTGAGTTTAAATATACTATGAATTGTGCTAATTTAAAAAATCAGCAGTGATAAGAGTCAATTTTTACCAAAAAATGAGAAAAACCTAAAGAAAGAAGTTGGTTTAATCAGACACAGTTAGCAAAATTTATTTTGATATAAATGAGAAGACTAGAAAATATATATAAATGTGATCTGATGGGTGAATTGAAAGAACCCAAAAACAAAATACAGAACCTAGAAATAGCTTCACGAAAAACTTAATAAGGCAGTAATTTAAATTAAATAAGAAAGGAAAGAAACAGAAAAGGAAATGTCAATAACAGGACATGTAAGTGATCTGGGAGAAGAATTTGATAAAAGACACAGACAGATCACTTTTTTTTCCTAGGCTACTATGTAAAATATGAAGCTTCACTATGGCAGGAAATACTAGCCACAAAAGTAAAGCCAAATGCATGCATGGAGGTGAGACAGGAAATAGATGGGTCCCAGATTTAGCAACTAGTATCTGTCCCCTGTGGACAGATACTCCAAAATAAAGATTATGGCAGGAAGAAGGACAAGCTGAGTCCTGCTTGGAAAAAGATAAAGAGGTCACTTATTTCTCATTCTTGAGGTCAAAGAGACCTTCAAAACTACGCATGTGCAGAAAGAGTCCTTAGGGGTCAGAGAAGGGAGGGGGTGCTAGCCCAGAGCACATCCTGTCAACTTCCTAGAGACCTTGTGTTAGAATCCATCTTGTCTAAAAGATGAACACTCACACAGATGAGGGCCCTGAGTCTGGCTAAATATGTACTCAAGGCCAGATGAAGCAAGATGACTGGACAGAGGAAGCCCAGAAGGACTGTCCCCATTCAAGTGATTTAAACCACCTCCAAAGGTGAGTGTACAACAGCATCACTGTACCACTACTTGCAATAGTTAAACATTTATGTACAATAGTTAAAATTTATATTATCTGAAAGTCCATCAGTGGATAAATCTTTAAATATAGTATGGAAGAGACATGCAGGGAAACTCATTGAAGCTATTCAAGGATGAAGCAGATCATAAAGAACAGAAAACTGCTCCCATAAAAATATTGGATTATAAGTAATATGTAATATAAATATATTGTGTGTGTGTTTAAATACTTATGAGTACACATATACTCAGTTATAAGCAATATTTATATGTATGTATGTGTATATATGTAATCCTTAATAAATTCACTTCCAAAATGTCTTAATCTCAACCTAACACTATAATATTAGATGGTCCATATTGCATTTTTTAAATTAAATTAATTAATTTTTTTGGCCAGGTCTGCAGCATGTGGAAGTTCCCAGGCCAGGGATCAAACCCACACCACAGCAGCAAGTCAGGCCACTACAGTGGCAATGCTGGATCCTTAACCTGAAGCACCACAAGAGAGCTCCTCATATTCTAGTACAAATTTTGAAGCAAATTATTTGCTCTTGAAGGCTATGTAATCTGATTGAACATATAAATCACATCCATATGTATGAAGAGGGGAATCTGCTTTCCTTTTTAATTTCAACTTTCCAAATAAATTTCTACACTTCATATAATTTTTTTTTTTTGTCTTTTTAGGGCTGCATCTGCAGCATATGGAAGTTCCCAGGCTAGGGTCCTAATAAGAGCTGTAGTTGCTGGCCTATGCCACAGCCACAGCAATGCCAGATCTGAACCATGTCTGTGACCTACACCACAGCTCAAAGTAATGCCAGATCCTTAACCCACCGAGCAAGGCCAAGGATTGAACCCACATCCTCATGGATACTAGTCAGGTTCGCTACTGCTGAGCCACGACAGGAACTCCCTACACCTCATATACTTGTAAGCATTAGTACACTGAGAAGTGTTTTGGCATGAATCAAAATATTAAAAAGAGAGCAACCATTATACATACCCCATGTCCATTGCATAGTGCTGTGGAGTTACAGTTTGGTCGTTCTGAGTAGCCACTGAGTGCTCTGCAAGATCCTCTCATACAAAACTAAAATGTTAAAACAACAAACAACAAAAAAAAATTTAAATGTAGTCAGGAACTGAACAACTGTACTAGTTATGAAAATTAGATGCACAAGATATAAATACTTCAGATGAATCTGCATTTCACATATATTTATTTTAATAAGGGAGCTTGGAGTCAAATGGTTTGTTGTTACCCTATCTAATAGTAAATTTTGAAAATCAGACACTATTCTTCCCTTGAAGGAGCAGAACTGTGCACTTATTGATATTAAATGGTATAAGTACAAATATAGCCAACTTGTATTGACCACTTGTAATGAGATAGGATCTGTCTTCACATTTTTTATACATTCTTACAACATATACTCAAATTGACCCTGTGAAGGAGATATTTTAATCCCCATAGTTAATAAGAATTAAATGTATACTTTTAAGGTCATGGCACCAGTGACTACAGAGCCAATATTCAGTACAAGAATTACTTTACTCATAGAGCCCTGTGATCAATGCTCAAAACCAGTGTTCCCGTCATTTTTACATTTTTTCCAACTTTACTGACAATATCTCTTATATTTTGCATTATTAGCAAAGTGACCTTGAAAAATTTATTTCATCCCTCCATACCGCACTTTATCCACCCTTAAATTTAGAATAATAATTTTAACAGGTTATGAACATGAAGTAGCTTGTTACACATAAAGGAACAAAAGCCATGCTTGGCACACAGTAAAACACTCACTAAATATAGGATATTATTTTAAGTATCTATTTAATCTAATTTCTGTGTAGGTTTTATGTTAATATTTGTCTATCCAAATTTCACTTTAGTTTGAATATCTTCGGGAGAATCTACTATCTGAAGAATTTTCTTAATTATCTGGTAGAACACTCACTATCTGATGAATGGTCTAAAAATATCATTATTTCCTATCACCATTGCTAATTAAGAAAAGAACAAATATATCAGTTTGTTTATTAACTGAAAGTGCTTTGATGAAATCAGCAAGAATAACACCAGAATTATCTGCCCACAAAATTATTTTCATTCTAGTACCCCTTATACATTGTATTTGAAGCAACAATAAACTATTCACACTTCTTTGGGTTGTTTTTAGGGGAAAAATAGCCATGAAAAGTTAAGAACCATTCTTCTGAGATAATTTCCTTCATTTAGACAGATGAAATCGTAGCTGGACCTTTTATAATGACAGGAAAAGCAAGGGACACTATGAAAATACTTAGTTTTGTCAACACTTGGGATGATGTTTTGAATATTAACTAACATATAAGATTTCCCTCTTTAAATAAGAGACAATAATAGTGTCCTAGAAGAAATCACATCTCAGTTTTAAAAAAAAATAAATCATTGACTTAACTAAAAACTATTTCCTGAGGAGAAAACTGTGCACTATGTAAGCATATTTTCATACCATTCTGTGTATAATAATGGATAAGGAGAATGCAATTAAGATGGCAGAGAAGAAGGACTTGACCTCACCATCTCTCATGGAAACACTGACATTACAACCAACTGCTGAACAACCATCAACAAAATACACTGGGAAAACACAGACTCCACTCTAGGAGGGTGCACACAAACTTTCATGTGTATTGGGTCCCAGGGAAAAGCAGACACTCATAAGAATCTGGGTCAGAACTACCTGTGGGTCTAGGGGATATCCTGGGAAAAAGGAGGCCACTGTGGCTTGCTCTTAGGAAAGGACATTGGAGAAAGAGACCTCAGGTATCATCATCAGTGTGAAATCCTCTGGAGGTAGCCATTTTGGAAAAATTCGGTCCCACCCATCAGGGCGGAGAAGCCTCAGGCCAAACAACAAACAGGATGGGAACACAGCCCCACCCATCAATAAACAGGCTGCCTCTGATCACAGCCAGAGACAAAGCCCCACCCACCAGAAGGATAAGAATCAACTCCACCTACCAGTGGGCAAGCACCAGTCCCTCCCATAAGGAAGCCTGCAACAAGCCTTTGTACCAACTTCACCAACAAGTGGGCAAACACCAGAAGCAAGAGATGCTACAACCCTATAGTCTGCAAAAAGAAGATCACACAAAAATCTATACAAAATGAAAAGGCAGAGAAATATGACCCAGGTGAAGGAAAAAGAAAAAACCCAGAAAGATAGCTCAGTGATCTGGGGATTAGCAACCTCCATGAAAAAGACATTAAGTAATGATAGTAAAGATGATTTGTGATCTTGGAGAAAAACTAGAGCCAAAGTTTGATAAATTACAAGAAACACTGAACAAAGAAAGGGAAGATTTAAAGATAAAGAAAGTAGAGATGCAAAATACAATAACAAAAAAAAAATTCGCTAGAAGGAACCAGTAGCAGAATACAGCAGGCAAAAGAAGGAATAAGTGAGGTGGAAGACAGACCAGTGGAAATCACTTATACAAAGCAGAATAAAAAAAAAAAGGAATGAAAAGAAATAAAGACAGTCTAAGAGTGCTCTGGGACAACTTTAAATGCACCAATATTCACATTATAGGAGTGCCAGAGGAGAAGAGAAAAAGAAAGGGTTGGAGAAAATATATGAAGAGAGAATAGTTGAAAACTTCCCTAACATGTGGAAAGAATTACTCACTCAAATCCAGGAAGCACAATGAACTCCATATAAAATAAACCCAAGGATTAACACCCTGAGACACATATTAATCAAACTGACCAAAAGTAAAGAGAAAGATAAAATATTGAATTAGCTAGGGAAAAGCAACAAACAATATACAAGAGACCCCTGATAAGGTAACTGGCTGATTTTTCAGCAGAAACTCCATGGGCCAGAAAGGAGTGATGAAAGAAAAAGTGATGAAAGAAAAAAAAATTCCAACCGAGAATATTCTACTCAGCAAGGTTCTCATTCAGATTGGAAAGAGAAATCAAAAGCTTTACAGACTAGCAAAAACTAAGAGAATTCAACACCACTAAACCAGCTTAACAACAAATACTAAAGGAACTTTTCCAGGTAGAAAAGAAAAGGCAACAGCTAAAAACAATAAAATTACAAACGAAAAGGCTCACCAGTAAAGACAAACATAGTGAAGGCAGGAAATCATCCACACACAAATATGCTAGCAAAACCAGAAATCATGAGAAGAGGAGGATACAAATGCAGGATACTGGAGATGCATTTACAATTAAGAGACTAACAACTTATATATATGTGTGTGTATATATATATATATATATATATATATATATACATACACATACATACTCCTATATTAAAAACTCATGGTAACTGCAAACAAAAATCTACAATAGATACACACATAAATAAGAAAAAGCAATTCAAACATAACATTAAAGATAGTCATCAAACCACAAGAGAAGAGAATGAGAAGAAAGGAAGAAAAAAGACCAACAAAACAAATTAAAAACAATTAACAAAATGGCAGTAAGAACATACATATCAATAACTAACCTAAATGTAAATGGTCTAAATGCTCCAATCCAAAGACAGCAACTGGCTGAATGGATACAAAAACAAAACCCATATGTACCCTGTCTTCAAGAGACCCACTTCAGTTCTAGGGACTCCTACAAACTGAAAGTGAGAGGATGGAAGAAGATGTTCCAGGCAAATGGAAATTAAAAGAAAGCTGGAGTAGCTATACTCATATCAGAAAAAATACAGCTTAAAATAAAGAACGTTTGTTACAAGGGACAAAGAAGGTCATTACATAATGAAAAAAGAATCAATTCAAAAAAAGATATAACAATTGTAAATATATATGCACCCTACATAGGAACACCTCAATATATGAGGTGACTGCTAACAGCCTTAAAAGGAGAAATCTACAATAACACAATAATAGTGAGGAACTTTAACACCACACTTACAGCAATGGAGAGGTTATCCAGACAGAAAATCAGGGAGGAAATACAGGCCTTAAATTATGCATTAGATCAGATGGACTTAACAGATACTATGGAATATTCCATCCAAAGGCAGAAGAATACACATTCTTCTCAAGTGCACACAAATTCTGTCAAAATTTTCAAGAATTAATACTTATCATTCTGAAACCATTCCAAAAAATTGCAGAAGGAACACTCCAAAACTCATTCCATGAGGCCACCATCATCCTGATACCAAAACCAGACAAAGATACCACAAAAAAGTAAATTACAGGCCAATATCACTGTTGAACATAGATGCAAAAATCTTCTACAAAATACTAGCTAACTGTATCCAGCAATGCCTTAATAGGATCATATGCCTTTTAACCAAGGATCAATGGGATTTATCCCAGAGATATAAGAATTTTTCAATATATGCAAATCAATGTGTGATAAGCCATATTAACAAACTGAAGAATAAAAACCACATGATCCGCTCAATAGATGCAGAAAAAGCTTTTGGCAAAATCTAACACCCATTTCTGTCAAAAAAAAAAAAAAACTCCAGAAACTTGGCATACAGGGAACTTATTTTAACTTAATAAAGGCTGTATGTGACAAACCCACACTTAACATCATTCTCAATGGTGAAAAGCTGAAAGAATTACAAGTTCAGGAATAAGACAAGGATGACTGCTTTTGCCACTTCTATTCAACATAGTTGTGGAAATCCTAGCCAAGGCAATCAGAGAAGAAAAAGAAATAAAAAGAATCCAAATTGTAAAAGAAGTAAAACCATCATTGTTTGCAGATGACATTTTACTATACCTAGAAAATCCTAAAGATGCTACCAGAAAACTGTTAAGAGCTCATCAATGAATCTGGTAAAGTTGCATGATACAAAATTAATACACAGAAATAGACTGCATTTCTATATACTAACAATGAAAGATCAGAAAAGGAAATTAGGGAAATAATCCCATTTACTATTGCATCAAAAGGAATAAACTATCTAGGAATAAAGCTACTTAAAGAGACAAAAAAAATACTATACTCTGAAAACTATAAGACACTGATGAAGGAAATCAAAGATGACACAGATGGGAAGATATACCATGCTTTTGGACTGAAGAATCAATATTGTCAATATGACTATACTACCCAAGGCAATCTACAGATTCAATGCAATCTCTATCAAATTATCAATGGCATTTTTCACTGAACTAGAAAAAAATTTCATATGTATGGAAACATAAAAGACACCAAATAAACAAAGCAATATTGAAAAGAAAAAGCAGAACTGGAGGAATCAGGCTCCCTGACTTCAGACTATACTATAAAGATACATTCATCAGAACTGTATGGTACTACCACAAAAACAGAAATATAGGTCAACGGAACAGGACAGAAAGCCCAGAAATAAACCCATGCACCTATAGTCAACTAATCTATGATGAAAGAGGCAAGAATATGCAATGGAGAAAAGACAGTCTCTTTAATAAGTGGTGCTGGGAAAACTGGACAGCTACATATAAAAGAATTAAATTAGAACACTCTCTAACACCATACACATAAATAAACTCAAAATGGATTAAAGACCTAAATGTAAGACTGGATACTATAAAACTCTTAGAGGAAAACATAGGCTGGACACTCTCTGGAAAAACTGCAGCAATATCTTCTCAAATCCACTTCCTAAAGTAATGACAATAAAAACAAAAATAAACAAATGGCACCTAATTAAACAAACGGGACCTAAATAAACAAATGGGACCTAATTAAACTTAAAAGTTTTTACACAGCAAAGGAAACTGTAAACAAAACATAAAGACAACACACAGAATGGGAGAAAATATTTGCAAATGAAGTGACAAGGGATTAATCTCCAACATGTATAAACACCTCCTACAGTTCAATATCAAAAGAACAACCAACTCCATTAAAAAAATGCAGAAGATCTAAACAGATATTTCTCCAAAGAAGACATACAGATGGCCAAAACACACATGAAAATATGCTCAGCATCACTATTAGAGAAATGCAACTCAAAACTGCTGAGTTACTACCTTAACACCAGCCAGAACGGCCATCATCAAAAAGCCTACAAATAATATGTGCTGTAGAGGGTGTGGAGAAAAGCAAACCCTCTTACACTGTTGGTGGGAATGTACATCAGTGCAACCACAATGGAAAACACTATGGAAATTCTGTAAAATACTAAAAATATAATTACTATCTGATCCAGCAGTTCCACTCCTGGGCATCTATCTGGAGAAAACCATGATTTGAAAAGATATATGTACCCCAGTATTCATTGCAGCACTATATACAACAGCCAAGTCATGGAAGCAATCTAAACGTCCATCACCACAGGAATGGATAAAGAATATGTGGTATATATATACAAAGGAATTATGGAATTTTTACTCACCCATATTAAAAGAATGAAATAATACCATTTGCAGCAACATGGATGGACCTAGAGATTGTCAAACTAAGTAAAGTTAGACAGTGAGAGGCAAACATCATATGTCACTAGTATGTGGAATCTAAAAAGGGCTACAAATGAACTTATTTGCAGAACAGAAACAGACTCACAGACTTTGAAAAACTTATGGCTACCAAAGAGAACAGATCGGGGGAGGAAGAGGTTGACTGGGGATTTGGGATGGAAATGTTCTAAAATTAGGTTGTGATGATAATTGTACAATTTTAATAAAATTCATTGGATTATTTAAAAAATAAAATAAGCTAAAAAAAAGAATGAGTAAGGAAAAAACAATTTTATCTATTCATTCATTGATTAGCTTATATATTTTCGGACAATTATTTGTCCAAGACACTGTTTTTTGAAGTTTGAAATGAATGTCCTCAGATGACCTTACTGTCTCTCACTTACCTGTGGTATGATTAATTTGCCCAAGGGAGAAAAATCAGAAGAGTATTTTGTTTCGTAAAGCAACTGAATTTGTGGTGACTACAGAATTTGGACTTCTGCAGAGGTGTGTCCTCTAGAATAGGCACACTCCAATTAAACTACTGGAAGAACCAAGGTCTAAAGGCCAGCTTCTAAAATAGAGACTGTCACGTTGTTAGAGCAGGAAGAGAACTAGTTATGAACAGGAAGGTGGACATGGGCCAAGTGGCAGGAAACTGGATAGAATATCTTTTCCCATTCTGAGATAAGTTTACTGTTCCATTTTTCTCTTATTTTTCATGTCTTTAAACTCTGCTTTATTTTATTTTATTATTATTATTATTATTATTTTTTTTTTTTTTTTTTTTAAGGCAGCACCCACGGCCTCTGGAAGTTCCCAGGCTAGGGGTCCAACTGGAGCTTCAACTGCCAGCCACAGCCACAGCAACACCAGATCTGAGTTGCTCCTATGGCCTGCACCACAGCTTGTGGCAACACTTGATCTTTAACCCACTGAGCAAGGATAGGGCTCGAACCCACATCCTTGCAGACACTGTGTTGGGTTCTTAACGCACTGAGCCACAACAGGAACTCCCTGTTTTATTCTTACGGCTTGAGAAAGGCAATTTTTAATAAGTATATTATGCTTTTAGAAAAAGAATTAGGGAAGTAGGTCAAGGAGTAAATACATGTTTTACTTTCTTTACAACCAAATTAATTCTCTGTTTTTCTTACTATTCAGGTTGTTCTGACATGCTTTTTGATAATTTTTTCTTCTGTTTTCTCACACAAATTATTGCAGACAAGATTCTGGCCTAAGGAATCTAAGAAAGAGGTTAAGTGAGATACTCAAGTGTATCTCACTTTAAATATCTATAGTAAAATTCATTATAAAAAGTGGCACATAATAAAGCAAGTGTTCCATTGATCAACAGAAATTTTGCCTTTTAAGGCTGAAGATCAGGATGCAGTAAACAAAATGGTAACAATTACGAATAAAAAATCTTGGAGTTCCCATCATGGCTCAGCAGAAACGAATCTGACTAGTATTCATGAGGATGCAGGTTCGATCCCCAGCCTCATTTACTGGGGTAAGGATCCAGCATTGTTGTGAGCTGTGGTGTAGGTCTCAGATGCAGCTCGGATCCCACACTGGCGTGGCTGTGGTGTGGGCTGGCAGCTGTAGCTCCAGTTCGACCCCATATGCCACAGGTGCGGCTCTAAAAAGCAAAAAATAAAAATAAAAAACCTTAAGCTCTCTCACTCTTACACATACACACATTTTTATTTACCTGTTCTTGACCACACATGGTGCCATCCCACGTATAGGTAAAATCGTCTGGTAAATTTACTGGTGTCGAATTTCTTAGGCGTGCAGCTACACATAAAAGGCCTTGATAGTAAGTATACTGAGTATCAAAATTTTTAAATGGCACTATTTCTGAACGCATCCAGGTACAAACTATCTTTCCACAATTCACATTCCTGTTATATAAGACAGAAAAAAATTACACAATATATTGCTTAACAGTTCAAAATATGAAGACAATTTATGATTTTTTTTATGATCATGACACCAAAGCTATTCAGAACATACATCATCTTATGAAGTACAACATGTAAATTTAACTTTATATACTACATTCATCTCATTTGTATTGATTCTTTGCAGTATATATGCATACACATACACAGCATTTGGAAAATGTATATCTTTCTAAATACACACCGATAACCACAATATTGACCACGACAGTTTCCAAAGGAATCTGTTTGACGATTCACGTGTTGTGTACATAGATCAGAACCTCCTTTTGCAACTGAAAATATAAATAAAGTTTTAATTACTCATCTATAAAAACATTAAAACCTAAAAATGGTAATATTTATGTAGAGACATTGAGACAACAAAGCCCAATGTCATCTACTATAAATTTTTGGTACCATCTACTGGCTATACATGAAGGAGGAATATTAAACAGACCCACTTGAGTATAGAAAAATTGTATGATCATGCAGAAATGATTGAGGTAAAATAGTCATTTGCTTCCTTATCTGTAACTCTAATACTCTACTCCATTTCCACCATCCACCTGAAATTTGACTAATATCCTATTCTTTTCGTCTTGTACTTATTAGGTCTATTTTACCTCTTGACATGGGTCAAAGTTTCTTTGATTTGCAGTTTTATC
The DNA here is from genome assembly GCA_004024745.2 of Catagonus wagneri. Taxonomy (NCBI): domain Eukaryota; kingdom Metazoa; phylum Chordata; class Mammalia; order Artiodactyla; family Tayassuidae; genus Catagonus; species Catagonus wagneri. Next base: position 8,905,522 of record PVHT020000140.1, on the reverse strand, counting down.
ACCAAATTTAAAGAATAATAATTATTATGGATATAGGGTAGATTACTGACTTCAGAAAAAAAAAAGTTTTAAATTAAACCTCAAAATAAGAGAGAGACAGGAGTTCCCGTCATGGCACAGTGGTTAATGAATCTGAGTAGGAACCATGAGGTTGCGGGTTTGATCCCTGGCCTTGCTCAGTGGGTTAAGGATCCAGTGTTGCCATGAGTTGTGGTGTAGGCTGCAGACTCAGTTCCAATCTGGCATTGCTGTGGCTGTGGTGGAGGCTGGCAGCTGTAGCTCCGATTAGACCCCTAGCTTGGGAATCTCCACATGCCACGGGTGCAGCCCTAAAAAGCAAAAAAGAAAAAATAAGAGAGAGACAAAACTTATTACATTTTCCAAATAACTCTGCACACTGTTTATCTGGTTCCCGGCACAATCCTTGAAAGCAAAATGCGGTCTTATTATTGCACATTTCTAAGTCAGCAGATTTCATATCAGCTACACAAAACTCAGTTATCCCATTGCAATATTCTGGAAAATCGCACATATCTGTGCTTCTCCTACATAGAGTTCCTCTTTCAGCTAGCTGTGAAACAAAGAAAAACAAACATTTGTTTTTAAAGTAGTAACACAAAATATAAAAAAATTTAAATAGAAGAATTGTATTTGTAACTATCACTTACATTATTACATTTGTAACTACTTAATGTTATAAGTTTACTTAAAAGATCTGGTGCAATAGAATGGAAAGAACCCAAATATCCCTCAACGGATGGGTGGATAAACAAATTACTGTATCTGTACAACTGAATGTTTTCGGCCATATAAAGGAATGGAGTACCCAACCCCAACCTCTGCCACTTCTGATAAAAACCTCCCTCCAGGCAAACTTGCAGAAAACCAAAACTGTATATTCTAGCTGTGACTACATGACGGGAAAAAGAGAACTTAAACTGGTATGAGCTGACTGAATTTCAATGGGACAAAGTCCTCTGCAGCCCATTACTGTCTCCTTGTAATATGAAGATTTCTCCCTTTCAGCACCATATTGTTTTGACCTACTTCCGACTGCCAAGGGCAGAAAAGGGGCTTGAAGTGCATTCTGGGAAATTGCCACCCATTTCCGTGAACCAAAATGATAAAAGACCCCTTGCCTCCTATAATCTCCTTCACTTTTTTTATAAAAAAATTGGCCCCACTTGTGATCAGGGACAAGGTGCCTTTAGAACAGGAGCTCCCCTTCTCCATTTTCCAGCTGTTGAATTAAAAGCCTGTCTTGACCCTTGCATGAAACACAGTTTCATGATCAGCAGAACAAACCTAAGCAGGAAAGAACTCCTGGATTGAGACAGAGGGGCTCCAGTTTCAGATAGGGCCCCAAAAGGGGGTGGGGGTGTGGTCCCATCTAATTCAATAAAAAAGGAAGCTCAGTGCATAATTGGTTGGGGGTTTCCTGTTAGAGCAATGAATCTGTTAGGAACTACGTCCAGGTGGTAGCTGCACAGCATTGTGAATACACTAAATGCTACCGAATTGTTCACTTGAAAATGGTTAATTTTTTGGAGTTCTCCTGGTAATGCAGTGGGTTAAGGTTTCAGCATTGTCACTGCTGTGGCTTGGGTAGCTGTTGTGGTGAGCGTTCCATCCCTGAATCTGAGAACTCCCACATAATGCTGGCACAGGCAAAAAAAAAGGAAAATAGTACGTTTTCTATTGTGTGATTTTCACTTCAGTTTTAAAACTGGATCTAGTGAAAGCTCTCATAATTAAAATGCTGTGGCTGTCCTGAATATTTGCTTCAAGATAAAGAGAAAATATGTGCATTTTGTTTGTCATATGATTCTTGGAGACTAAATAATTGCACTCCTGAAATATTGTAACTAAGTCAGTCTTTATCATATTTCTAAAATGTTTCTTAACGGTATCTTTCTCCTTTTTGCATTTCAAGTAGTTTTCCTTCCAGGACGACTCTACTTCCACCATGAGGAGTTTATAAATTCCATAAAACTGCTTGTGAACCAGGATGATAGTCAGAACACTTCTCCCTAGGCACAATGGTGGGAAACTTAACTTAGAATTGAGTTGGAGGGGGGGTCAGAGTTTCCACCACTACCACGATGGAGACAGATGTTGGGAAAGAGAGGAGCCCTCTGCTCTGAAATATCATGTTCTCTGGACCAGAAATGCCAGGAACAGTAATGAGATCACTGAATCACATACAGAAAAAGCTTTTTTGAGAACTGCCAACCAAAAGGCAAGGATATTCAACAGATGTACAGGGTAAGAATTCTTTTGTTCCTGTTTTAAAGAGATTCATCTGAAAATGAAGCTAGACTCATCTCTTACTTAAGCTTCCTAAGTGTTTGTTATTCTTTGTTTGGCTGTTTGTCATCAAGAAACAACTGACCAATACATAATTGGTGTTATGGAGTACCAACTACAAATTCTTAAAATTCATATGGAAATGTCTGAATACTGGCTAAAAACATGTTAATTACTGTTATTTGTCAGAAAAACAGCCAGTTATGCTATCGGTCTTTGTCTTTGTCTTTGTACTTGAACTTGTGTTTATCTAAATTGAAAATTTGTAAGATAAAAACTGGATCAAATCACTAAATTTCAGACAAATTTCAGTGAAAACTAGCCTAACTGAAGTAGAGAAAAAAATAGAAACTCTTTTTATCTTAAGGCCACTAGTAAAAAAGAGTAGAGTGTAAGGCACCTGTGAGCCTTTAAATGCCATCAAAGGCCAAATTCTATGCTATAACACACTAATAAAATGAACGTGACCCAACAGTGTGCAAAGTACACTTAGCTATTGCCTTAAAGCCCTCCCTAGCAACTTACACTGTGAATTGTCTTTAACCAAATGGAGCAATTACCTCCATTTAAAGAACTATGCTTTGGGATGTAGGTAGGGGGCAGTGCGCTGTTTAGAAACGTCTTATTGCTCAACCCCACTGATTTGGAGACAAAGACTAAGATGAGAACTCTGGTGAAGGAAAAAGCATCAGGGTTTACTGCTAAGAAGCAGAATCCCTAGGATGTACATCAATGTGCACTGAAAACAGATGACCGTTGGCTTTAATATCTAACCCATAGAGTGAAAAAAGAACACACACAGGAGTGATATTAGGAAAGATTCCACTGACGGGGGAAAAAAAAATCTGACCATCAAAACCTCTAATTAATCAGCTTCTATGTTTGTCAAAGACTCCTGAAAGTGGTGCAAAGAAGGTAAGTTGCTAGAATGAAGCAATCCATAGGATACAGATTTCATCCAGTCGCCTATCAGATGTGACTTTGAAGGATATTAAAGGGAAGACTTCCTAAGGGAAGTCAAAAATTCAGTCAGTCACTTCTGGGAACCTGCCAAAAATAATCCTCTGCATTAGGTATTCTATATATTGCTGAAAATTCTACATGGATTCCTTTTCTACTACTTTCAAAATTAGATTTTTAAACTATTATTGTCTGTCTATTTAAACATTGCATGTCAAGTGTGTGTCTGGTGGCTCACTTACAATTCTATCATAAAGAGCTACATTCAGGGGAGTTCCCGTCGTGGTGCAGCAGTTAATGAATCTGACTAGGAACCATGAGGTTGCGAGTTCAATCCCTGGCCTTGCTCAGTGGGTTAACGATCCGGCATTGTCGTGAACTGTGGTGTAGGTCACAGACGTGGCTCGGATCCTGCGTTGCTGTGGCTACGTCGTAGGCCAGCGGCTACAGCTCCGATTAGACCCCTAGCCTGGGAAACCCCCACATGCCGGAGCGGGTGTGGCCCTAAAATGACAAAAGGCAACAAAACAAAACAAAAACAAAGAGTTACATTCAGGCATGACTAACAGGAACGCATAGCACCCAGATTATCTGGGAATGTTATTTAATGCAGTCACAAGAGGGGTCTTGAGTAGAGACTGAAAAAAATACAGTAAGAAGTAGAGCTAAAAAGGTGGTTGAAAAAGACCTAAGGACTCCCTCTCAAATCTGAAATCAACTTTTATGAGTGGTGTATATAAAGTAAAATATATGAAAGATGAGTAAAAATAAAACTAAAAAAAGCTAAAAATTGAATGCACATAAACACAAAAATTTTGTTAAAGAAAATAATGCAATATTTTGAAAACTGACCTGACAAGTTTTTTTGTCACAGCATGGCCCTGTCCCACAGTCTGCATTTTCACGCAACTCACAAGTTTTGGGATCACAGCATTTTTTATGACTACATCTCTAAAAACAAATATTATCAAGTTAAGTAACAGTGATTTTCAATCAAATAAATAATTTTATTTATTGACAAAAAATATTATCTCTAAGTTAATTACAATCTCAGTATGATTTTTCTTTTGTATTTTTAACACCAGTTCATTTAAACTTACTACATTTTGATATATGAAAAAAAAGATGATCAAGAAATTATTCATAATTCCATGCTTGATAATTTAAGCTCTCAAAAATGTAATGCAATTTATTTCAAACTTTTTTTGTGTTCATAAATGAATACATTGTAAATTTTTAATTTTTTCCTTTATTACATCATAAGTACCTTACTGTCTTACTAGGTATTCTCAAGAAACATTTTGAAAATGCATAATAGGAGTTCCCACCGTGGCTCAGCGGAAACGAATCTGACTAGGAACCATGAGGTTGTGGGTTTGATCCCTGGCCTCGCTCAATGGGTTAAGGATTCGGTGTTGCCATGAGCTGTGGGGTAGGTTGCAGACGCAGCTTGGATTCCGCATTGCTGTGGCATAGGCCAGCATCTGTAGCTCCTATTAGACCCCTAGCCTGGGAACCTAAAAGGATGGCCCTAAAAGGACAAAAGACAAAAAAAAGAAAATACAGAATAACTTACAGATGTGACAAAATAGGGGTTTCTAAATTACAATAACATTTTATTATTATTAACATTTAAAAGAAAAGTTTTATCTCATTTATCTTTAAGATTTCATAGTAAAAGTTAATTCTATAAGTTATTTGGTCATGGAGTTTAAATTTATTACGGGCTCTTTATAATATATTCTCATTTCCTTCTTCCTCTATGGTTATCTATTCAGTGGAGGAGTTGTGTTTCTCAAGAATGAGAGCAACAAGAAATAAAAATATGAGTGGGATTAAGATGGCAGAATAGAAGGACTGGAGCTCAACTTCTCTCAAAAAACAACAAAATCACAACCAAATGCTGAGCAACCTTCAACCAAATGGACAGGAAAATTTCAAAAAGATATCCTACTCCAGAAGACAAAGAGGAGGCCACATCAAGAGGTAGAAGGGGTGATTACATGATGTAAGCAACCCCATACCTCCAGGGAGGGAAGCCCCACAGACTGGAAAGTACTGTATCACAGAGAGTCACCAACAGGAATGAGAGTTCTGAACTCCACATCAGGTCCCCATGCCTGGAGATCTGGCTTTGGGAGAAAGAGCCCCGGGAGCACCTGGCATTGAAGGCCAGTGGGGCTTGCGCACAGGAGCTCCATGGGACTGGGGGAAAGGCACACACAGACTTTCATGTGCACTGGGTCCCAAAGCAAAGGCTCCGTAGGAATCTGGGTTGGACTTGACTGCAGTTCTTAGAGGCCTTTTCTGTTTCCATACAAATTTAATATTTTTTTCTTCTAGTTCTGTAAAAAAATGTCATTGGTAATTTGATACGGATTGCATTGAATCTGTAGATTGCTTTAGGTAGTACTGTCATTTGACTCTATTGATTCTTCCCATCCAAGATCATGTTATGTATTTCCATTTGTTTGGTCATTTTTATTTCTTTCATCAGTGCTTTATACTTTTCAGAGTACAGGTCTTTTGTCTCTTTAGGTAGGTATATCTCTAGGTATTTTATTTTATTTGATGCTATGATAAATGGGATCGTTCCCCTAATTTATCAACCTGATGTCTCATTGTTAGTATATAGAAATGCAATCAATTGCTGTGTATTAATTTTGTATCCTGCAACTGTACCAGATTAATCAGTGAACTCTAACAGTTTTCTGGTAGTGACTTTAGGATTTTTTACGTATAGTATCATGTCATCTGCAAACAGTGACAGTTTTACTTCTTTTCCAATTTGGATTTCTCTTATTTCTTTTCCTTCTCTGATTGCCATAGCTAGGATTTCCAAAACTACATTGAATGTTAGGGTTATCATTCTGGGAAGTTGGCTAAACTTATTTTAATTTCATTAGGATAGGCTTAAAGCACAACTTTCCCATCCCAGACTCTCATATGATATATTACTGGATTATACCAATTCTTGTAAAATGTAAAATATTATTGATTATACTAATTATTATAATATGCAAAATGCTGCTACGTAAATATTGTATCATTAGAATAACACTTTTATATTGACCTACACTGAGAAAATTGCTGTGCATTGTGTGCCACTTAAATATATACAACTAAAGACAGATATTACCATCCAAATAGTGTTCTTGACATGCTTCTATATTGAGTTACCCAAAAAGCAGCGAAGTTTCAATGGGTATAGCTGGAGCTCAGCAACAAGAATTATTGAAAGCAGCCCAGGTAAAGGGGGGGAAAAAGCCTGGGCATTGGGCACTATAATTGATTTGGACCCTCTGCAACCACTGGCATTTCTGACCACTTACACAGCTGATTTAATGCATTGGCCCTGAATTTCCTTTGATATTTACTGGCTCATGCAATTTGTACCCAAATAATCTTATTCCATAGTGAAGTGAAGAAAAGAAACAATTCCAATATTGCTATTCTATTAAATGTCCTTTATGAAACAATCCAAAACAACTGGGGTAACAGATTAAGATGGTGGAATAGAAGGACTGGAGCTCAGTTTCTCTCCCCAAAAAACAACAAAACTACAACCAAATGCTGAGCAACCTTCAACCAAATGGACTGGAAACTTTCAAAAAGATATTCTACTCCAGAAGACAAAGAGGAGACCACATCAAGAGGTAGGAGGGGTGATTATGCAATATAAGCAGCCCCATACCTCCG
>PVHT020000140.1:8847243-8886762 GCA_004024745.2 Catagonus wagneri | reverse complement strand
CGGAGGTATGGGGCTGCTTATATTGCATAATCACCCCTCCTACCTCTTGATGTGGTCTCCTCTTTGTCTTCTGGAGTAGAATATCTTTTTGAAAGTTTCCAGTCCATTTGGTTGAAGGTTGCTCAGCATTTGGTTGTAGTTTTGTTGTTTTTTGGGGAGAGAAACTGAGCTCCAGTCCTTCTATTCCACCATCTTAATCCAATCTAATTTCTCTTTCTGATAGTTATTAGTATATAGAAACACAAGAGATTTTGTATATTAATTTTGCGTCCTGTAACTTTACTGAATTTGTTAATTATTTCTAACAGTTCTTGGTGGATTCCATAGGATTTTCTAGGTGTAAAATCATGTCATCTGCAAATAATGACAGTTATATTCTTCCTTTCTTATTTGGATGACTTTTATTTTTTCTCCTGCCTAACTGTTCTAGCTAGGACTTTTAATATTATTTTGAATAAAAATTGCAAGAATATGCATCCTCGTCTGCATTCCAGATGTTAGAGGGAAACTGTCCATCTTTTCACTGTTGAGTATGATCTTAGGTATAGTCTGTCACATGTAACCCTTTATACATACTTTGTTGAGAATATTTATCATAAATGGATGTTAAATTTTTTCAAATGATTTTTCTAAATTTATTGAAATGGCCATATTATTTTATAAATGGGGTGTGTCACATTGATTGAGTTATAGATGTTAACCTACATGTGCATCCTTATAATAAATCCCCTTGATAGAGAACATGGTACATGATCCTTTTAATGTACTATTGAATTTAGTTTGCTAATATTTGAGGAGATTTGCATTTATGTTCATATCAGGAATAATTTTTCTTTTCTCACGCCTTTTTTTTTTTTTTTGGTATCAAGATAATGGCCTCATTGGAAATGTTACTCCTTCTATTTTGGGGAAGAGTTTGAAAAGGTTTTGTACTAATTCTTCTTTAAATGTTTGGTATAAGCCACCAGGGAAACCAGTGGTTCTCAGCTTTTGGCTATTGTAAGGTTTTTGATTCCTAATTCAATCTCCTTACTAGCAATCACTCTTTTCAGATTTTGTATCTCTTCATGATTCAGTCTTGGAAGGTTCTATGTTTCTGAGAATTTATCTATTTCTCTTAGGTTGTCCAAGTGGTTCATGTATGATTGTTTATAGTAGTCTCTTATGATTCTTAGTTTACTTGTTATTGTGGTTTAAGTATATTCTCTGGTTTGATATATATATATATATATATATATATATATATATATATATATATATATATATATATAGTCTTTTGTTGTTTTATGGCCACACCCATGGCATATGGAAGTTCCCAGGCTAGGGGTCCCATTGGAGTCAGATCCAAGCTGCGTCTGCAACCTACACCACAGCTCACAGCAATGCCAGATCCTTAACCCAGGGATGGAACCTGAAACCTCATGGTTCCTAGTCTGATTTGTTTCCACTGTGCCATGATGGAAACTCCTAGTTTGTTATTTTTAAAAATTAGAGTATTCTTTTTTTTTCTTGGAGAGTCTAGCTACATCTCAATTAAAAAAATTTTTTTTCAAAGAAATATCTCTTGGTTTTATGATTTTTTCTTTTACCTTTTTTTGTTTCTTTCATCCATTTCTACTCTGATTGTTGATATTTCCTTTTATCTACTAATCTGGCCTTAATTTGTTCTTCTTTTTCTAGTTCTAGGAGCTATATAGTTAGGTGGTTTATCTGATCTTTTATTTTTTTCTTGAGCTAGGCATTTATCACCATGAACTTCCTAGTTAGAACTGCTTTGTCTGCATCCCCTATGTTTTGGTATGTTGTATTTCCACTCTTATTCTCAAGGTACTTTTCTCATTTCTCTTTGATTTCTTCATTGGCATGTGGTTGTTCAGTAGCATCTTGTTTAGTCTCCAAATATTTGTGAATTTTCCAGTTTTCTTTTAATTTCCCTTTGTTATTGATGCCATTGTGTTGGAAAACATGCTTGATATGATTTCTACCTTCTTCAATTTGTTGAGCCTTATTTCGTGTGGCCTAACATATGATCTATCCTGGAGAATGTTTCACCTGCACTTGAAAAGAATATCATTTTCGTCTCTTTTGGGTGGATAGTTGTGCAAATATCTTCAGTCTATCTGGTCTAAGGTGTCATTTAAAGCCATTGTTTCCTTGCTGACCTCTGTCTGGATGATCTATCCAGTGAAGTATATAAGTTCTTAAAGTTTCCTACTATTATTGTATCACTGTCTGTTTCTCCTTTTATTTTGATAATATTTGCTTTATATATTTAGGTGCTCCATGTTGAGTGCATATCTATGTACAAATGTCGTATTTTATTGAATTCCTATTGAATCATCCTCTATATCAATAATATCCTTCTTTGTATCTTACTATAGTATTTGTTTTAAAGTCTGTTTTGTTGGATATAAGTATAGCTACCCAAGTTTTCTTTTGACTTTCATTTATGTGGAATATCTTTTTCCATCCCTTCACTTTTAGTCTGTGTGTCCTTACCTCTGAAGGGAATCATTTGTAAGTAGTATAGGGATGGGTCTTGTTTTTCGTCCATCATCCACTTGGTCTTTTGATTGCAGAATTTGATGTATTTGCTTTAAGAGTAATTATTGATAGGTATGCACTTATTGTCATTTTGTTTCTTGGTTTCTGGCTGTTTTGCATTTCCTCTATTGCTTTCCTCTTTTCTTCCTCTCTTCCTTCATTACTACTGTTGGTTCACTTTAGTCATATGCTAAGACTCCTTTCTTTTTAGCTTTTGTGAATCTACATTTTTAAAAAATACTTTATCACTTTGTGTTTACTGTGAGGCTTACATATAACATACATCTATAACATTTTAAGTAGACAACTTAGATGTGGATATATCCAAAAACTCCATTTAGGATAGTTTTATTCCCTCCTAACATGTTTTGTTTTGATATCATATTTTTCATCTTATATATACCTTCTCAAATTATTATAGTTGTCATTATTTTCACTACTTTTGACAATTAACCTTCCTACCATGTTGATAAATGATTAATTATCCACTTTACATATTAGATTACTCTGAATTTCAGTATATATTTATTTTTCCTATTGAGATGCATACTTCATATGTTTCCCTGGTACTAATTTTAGGGCCTTTTCTCCAGATTAAAGATTTCCCTTTATTATTTGTCCTAATGCTGATCTAGTGGTGATCAACTCGTTTGGCTTTTGCTTGTCTGTAAAACTCTTATCTCTCCTTCATTTCTGGTTGACAACTTTTGAAGTATTTTCTTACTTCAGCATTTTGAATATACCACACCACTACCTACTGGTAGGTAATTTGTCTGCTGAAAAATCTGCTCTAGTCCTTATTAGGGGTGCCCTTGTATATAACAAGCTGTTTTTTTCTCCAGCTGTTTTTATGACTTTCCTTGTAACAATTGTAGTTGGAGAGGTAGTTCACGGCCATCTATTGTCCAGGTTACTGCACAGATGGCAGACTGGAACACACCCCAGATGTTCTGTGAAACAAGCCTATTTGCTTGTCCAGGGAATTTTTCCTGAGGGGCAGGCTTCTTGTTGGCACACATCTCGGGCCCTATGGTGATTCTGTCAACAAGCAGAGGCTGATGCACCTAATTTTTCTTTCTTCCCCTACTTTGCTCCAGCTCATGGTTCTCTCCCAGAAGGAACCTTGCCTGGCATCCTGATTTTTGTTGCTGCCACCTAGAAGCACATGTAGATTGCCTGGTTCTAGTGGCCAGCAGCACTTATACTCCTGGGTGTCAAGGATGGTAACCTAAAGAAAACGAGTTTCAACTGGTAACCACCTGCAGGGCACAGCAAGAGACCTCTGTTAAAAGTCCCCAACTGGAGATACTGGTGCTCTGCAACATTAGATGAAGACCTTGGAGAGAATTCCCATCCTCCAAGGCCTCTGAAAAGGGTAACATCAGGCCTCCGGATGTGTGCTTAATTAGAAGCCTACCCTTCAGGCCACAGCTGTGAAGCTAATAGGTTTCATTCAGAGAAATACTGGGCTCCTAGGACTATGGCTTCTTGTGTCTTGGGGTAATACCTGTTTAAGAAATCTTTCTGTATTGATTACAATCTGTGGGACCTGCAAACTTAAAATCAACTGGCCACTAGAGCCCAGCAATCTAGACCTGTCCTGTGGGTGGCTACTGCAAAAATAGGGGTGCCAAAGGAGGGGACTAGCTCCTTTCCAGGAGAACTCAGCAAGTAGCCATGTCTGGGGAGTACCGTGGCTGGCCTCTAGATGTGCACTCAATTAGATGCCTCAACTTCCAACCAACACTGTAGCTTCAGGAAATATGCCTCTTTCACATGAAGTCTAGGTGCCTTTCAATAGGCTGCCTCAGCATTGGTCCCTGTGGCAGGGAAGTCCAATATTTTAAGATCTGTTTCTCAGTTCACCACAGGAGAAGTGTGTGTCTTACCTATTTAAGTCCAATTGTTTTTCAAAGCTACACATTTTGGGGCTCATATCTCAGTTGCAGGTCTTCAAAGTTAGGGTGTCCAATGAGTTCAAGCCCTTTGATCCTCAGAGGGAATATCCTGGTTTGAGCTCCCTCCTGATTGTGGGTCACCTTGCTGGGGGTAGGAATTATGATAAGTTTGGTTCCTAGCCTCTCCTATCTCTTTGATGTGGGTTTCTTCTCATTGTCCTATTTGTAGGAGTCCTGTGCTAGTTTTGGGGGAATTTGGGGCTTGTTTTTTTTTTCTGCAGACATTGTTCTCTACTTCTACATTTGTTCAAAATCTACAATTAACACCTATATTTGTTCTGCAATTGCTCTACATCTATAAAATGTAGCCATAGAGTTGGTTTGTCTGAGGGAGGACAAGAGTTCTGGTTCTTCCTCACTCACCATCTTGAGCCAGAACCCTCATAAATAATTCTTGACATCTCTCTTTCTCTCAGTTGTATGAACTGCTATAGATAATATCAGAATCATCATTTCCCAAATATTGTTGCCAGATGTGCTCCAACTCTTTCCTCAAAACTCACCAGCCTTCACCTTTAGCAGGAGTCTCCTTGCTGAAAACATGCCCACCCTCATCTTCATCAGGAGTTGAAATAAATAAATAAAGGATAAAAAGAGAGTGGCACCCCACTCCCTTGAAAAAAACTTTCCTCCTTCCCCAGTAGACTAACCAGATCATTACTTTCACTCCTTCTCCTTTTGTCTTTACTCTTTCAAATTAAATCCCTCACACCCTGTGGGTAAGAACTTGATTTGTCAATTTAGTTCTTGCTTCTCCACTCTTTGCCCACTCAATAAAGCTTGTGTGGAGTAGCTCTAACCTTATGTCTCTTACTCTGCTGCTCAAACCAAACGAAAACCTTCAGAAGACCAGGAACAGAGCCTAGGTCCAGCACAACTTAATTCAGTAACAGTAATACTATAATGTTATTCTCCCTGATATACTTCACATTCATATTACAACATAAATTTTATTATCCATACTGCACAAATCAATTAAATTTTGTTTTACCTTTATCATAAAAATACCAGTATCTGCATTGTGATAGATCAATTTGGCTCTTTTCTACATTTCCTATTACCTCCTGGACTTCTCCCTCTGACTCATTGTTTAACCTCATAGTGTGTGACTTTCTTCTTTTAAAAATTTCTGTGCCTAGAATATTCTTCATGATAGTTACAGCTATTTCTTTTTTTGTTTTATCTTTGTGTATCTCCTTTCTACAGTCTTTTGAGATTTTAAAACGTCTGCTGTCCAAGCATCACTTGACCTGCTTTCCATGAAAAGTTTTCAGCAAGTTCTTTACATGACCAGATTCTTTTTAGGGTGGCACCAGTAGCATATGGAAGTTCCTGAGCTAGGGGTCGAATTGGAGCTGCAACTGCCACCCTACGCCACAGCCACAGCAATGTCTAACTCAAGCCACATCTGTGACCTACACCACAGCTTGCACCAGATCCTTAACCCATTGAGTGAGGCCAGGATCAAAGCCACATCCTCATGAATACTGGTTGGGTTCTTAACCTGCTGAGCCACAGTGAGAACTCCAATATTCATTTCTCCTTTTTCAGTTCCCAACTTAAGTTTTCCCTCATAGAAAACTTCCTGGACCACTTTATCAGAAAGTTTCTCCTCTCATGTATTCCCTTTTTATTTCCCTCTTAGTGCTTACTATAAGCTGTTTAAATTTTATTTATTCATGGGAGTTCCCATCGTGGCTCAGTGGTTAACGAATCCGACTAGGAACCATGAGGTTGCGGGTTTGATCCCTGGCCTTGCTAAGTGGGTTAAGGATCTGGCATTGCTGTGAGCTGTGGTGTAGGTTGCAGACACGGCTCGGATCCCACGTTGCTGTGGCTGTGGCATAGGCCAGTGGCTACAGCTCTGATTACACCACTAGCCTGGGAATCTCCATATGCCGCAAATGCAGCCCTAGAAAAGGCAAAAAGACAAAAAAAAATTATTTATTCTTATGTCCATTTTTTAATTGTATGTCCCTGATGGACTAATATATGAGCCCTTTTCAATCGTGTTAACCATTTGTAAGACAAACTAACACAATATGTGTGACACAGCACATGCTTTAAAACTTTTCTTGATTGAGTGAATTTCACCCCGAGATTCCAGTACACCAGAGTCATTACCAACCTCCACTTTCTCTCAATACATCAGCACTGAACACAGAATTATGAGGCACATTTCCTGCAATATCAAATACTCATTCCCTTTAATAAACTTTAAACTAACTCATATGCACTTAATTAAAATATTATCATTCAAGTTATATTGAAAGAAACTGTACATCAAGCAAGGCTGGAAATACTTCCCACAGAAAGACAAAGATTTGATAAAACTTACATCGCTTCAGGATTCATTATGCATATATTTCCTGGACAGTAACAATTGTAGATGTCACTTTTGTACGTTAATCCCAGGTTAATTCCAATCAACTGTGCCAAAATAACTGAAAATGCCTCTAAAGTTATCATCTTTGGATACTAAACAGAAAAAAAACCACACACAGAAGTTTGATTGAGTTGTTTCCACCTTTAATCTTTTCAAGTAATTGTGGCCATATTACATAAATACACGTATTCATTTAAAATACTAGTATACCGGGCTCATTATTTTAGAAATATAAAAAAGTTGAATTTTGTTATCTTTTTTGTTTTGTTTTGTTTTTTTGCCTTTATCTAGAGCCGCACCCACGGCATATGGAGGTTCCCAGGCTAGGGGTCTAACAGGAGCTGTAGCCTCCGGCCTCTGCCACAGCCACAGCAACGCAGGATCCAAGACGCGTCTGCAACCTACACCACAGCTCACGCAACGCCGGATCCTTAACCCACTGAGCAAGGCCAGGGATCGAACTCGCAACCTCATGGTTCTTGGTCGGATTCGTTAAACACTAAGCCACAAAGGGAACTCCAGATTTTGTTATTCTTTTTGAGTAATAGTATTTTCAATCCAAATGGCATTGACAAATAACAAAGTAAGAGTAATATTATATGTTTTCATGACACATACTGATTTAATTCCGACAAACTTAACTGTTTAATTGAAAATCCGTTTTGACTTCAGCAATAGCTTGGGAAAGTAAAAAATAAAAATTTCTTTTTCTAAAGGTAGAATACTTGCCTTAAAAAAATAAAACTTGAGAACTAGTGATATAAGCAACACACAAAGATGTTTCTACCATCAATATAGCTTTGCCTTTTCAAGAAAATCATAGAGTTGGAATCATACAGTGTGCAGCCTTTTCAAATTGACTTCTTTCACTTAGTCACTTTGCATTTAAGAGCCTTCCATAGCTTTTAATTGCTTGATGGCTCATTTTTGTTTGTTTGCTTTTTAATTTTTCTCTTTTTTTTTGCCTTTTTTTAGGGCTGCATCTGCACCACATGGAAGTTCCCAGGATAGGGGTCAAATTGGAGCTGTAGCTGTTGGCCTATACCACAGCCACAGCAATGCCAGATCTCAGCCACATCTGTGACCTACACCACAGCTCGCAGCAACAGTGGATCCTTAACCCACTGAGCAAGGTGCATTGTCACCATGAAATATCACTAAGCCATAAAAAGAGTGAAATCTTGGCATCTTCAAAAATACAGATGAACCTGGATGTATTATTCTAAATGAAGTAAGCCAGACACAGAGACAAATATTATATTACTCCCTTATATGTGAGGTCTAAAAATATCATACTCACAGAAGCAGAGAGTAGAATGATGATTGCCAAGGTTCAGAGGTGTGGAAAATGGGGCCATTTGGTCAAAGGTACACACTTTCATTTAAGCAAGATGAAAAGTTTTGAATGTCTGTTTCACAACAATGTAAATGGACTTGACACTACTACTGCACAATGCACTTAAAATAGTTAAGATAGTAAATTTTATGTGATGTGTATTTTTCCACAATAAAAAACTGTTTAAAAACAATAACACTTGAGACAAAGTAAAATTACAGCATTTTATAAAAATATAAATTTTATAAAAATGGCAATGTAATACATGTACTTTTGCTCCTTAAAGTGGAAATCAAAATTGATACAATTAATGAAGAGATGGGAATAAAATGCTTACCAGAGCAATTCCTGAGGCAAACTTGGGATTGCATGCCATTCCGTGATATGTTGCTCCTATGTAATTAGGATGGTCCCTATAACTAAATAATAAAAGTTTTCTTGTGGATAAAAGCACTTTACATAATTAATAACTTAATAATCTTTTAATAATTAGATTCCTCAATAAAGCTGTTTTCTTTAAAAACATATTACATATCATGTCTAAAGCTTTTAATCGTTTTGTATTTGGGTAATCTCCCAGAGTCCCTAAAAAATTAAGTTCTAAAGGCAACTTTAACATTATATGATACACAGTCCCAAATCCAGCAGTACCTAATGCTTCCCAGGACGAATCACCATAGTTGTCAACACTGGATGGGTACCATTCTAAGACGTAGTATCAGGATAGCTTACTGCCATGACTTGCATATAGTAAACCCCCTTAGGGTGCATGGAAAGGGTTGGACTAGAGGACAGAAAGCAAAAGAGACAATATGGAGCACAGTCATTAGGAAAATAAGAGATGGGACATAGAAAGTATCGTCACGCACTTTAGTTCTTGGTGAATTCTGCTCCTGAACCCCCAAACTTGATAACCCATAGATTTATAAATGTATTCCATACTGATCTTGAGAACCATGGTTTTGTTTTTATTTCCACCTAAAATAATCAATTTAGTAAAAAAAAAAAATCTATATGAAGATTCTCGAAAGATACATACAGTGCAAGCAGTAAATAACTCCACCTTAGGTCAGATTAGAAATACCATAAGGTCACCACATTCCTATATTCATGTTTTGTTAACCTAACCAGCTTTATAGTTAGGTTATGATTGCATTCTCTTAACTAACTTATGTTTTCTTTAAAGTGATGGATTCAAGTATTTACCTCAAAGAAAATCTTTAAAACCTGAGAGGCCCTCTGTTTTCCTGAGGCTTTCCACGTTTTCAGTTTTTCACAGTTCCTTGGGCAGTTCTACTCTGAGAATGATGGCTTTAGTGTCTTACAACAATATCAGATTTTTACAGCTTGCATTTTGCCAACACAGTACTCACATAATCTTCTTTTGAGGAGTCTTGTCATCATAAATAATGAATTTGGGATATAATTTTGATAGTTTACATAATAATTTGATAAACCTTATACCAATTAAAATAAATTACTTACATCAACAAGTATGCCATATCATGGGACTTTTGAAATAAATGTTTTTCTTTCCATGACACAAATGTCTGTAGCATTTCATTAGCATCCCCATTAGTTAAAATCTTATTTTTATCTGACCAGAGCTCCAGAGAAGTTAACATAATAGTCATTTTAAGCTGGGAAAATATCTGAAAACACGAGATACACGATAAATGGTTTTAGGTAGGCCTAAACATAATATTATCTCTCTAAATGTAATGCTAATACATTCTATTGACTACTTTGGGGAAATGAAATGACTGGTAGAAGAACCTACTTAGGAGGACTATACTTTTTATAAAAGTGTGTGTGCTATTTATTCAAACAATGGTAATGTATTAACAGGTATGTTCTTTACTGAAACATGAACATCAATACTTACATTGTTGATAAGACTAAAGATATAGACAACTTTCTCAGATGCAAGTGCCACTTCAGAGCCCATATAATCATACTGAAAGACAAATTTATTTCTTAATCACTAGTGAAAATGACTAAACTGATACATTTTTTTTTCCATTATAGCTGGTTTACAGTTTTCTGTCAATTTTTCAACTGTACAGCATGGCGACCCAGTTACACATACATACAGAGATTCGTCACAAGTGATTAGACATAGTTTTTGGTGCTGTACAGCAGAATCTCCTTGCTTTTCCATCCCAAAGTAAACTGATACATTTAATGGACCTAAAAATGTTAATTAAGTGCACTTGAGTGAAAGGATAAAAGCAGGATTAAGATTTAACATGGGCTTAATAAGTTTTAGGCGTAAACCTAGGGACTTTACATATTGGTCAATAATATTAAAATATGATGGTTTTGATTATTTCCCTCTTTACACATGTAGTCATTTAGGAACAAAAGTTAAGGTTCCAAGATTGCAAAAGTCACAAGAGTAAGAACCAGGACTCCAATCTCTAACTGAACTCCTAAGTCTTTTTTTGGTTTGCTAGAGAGTGCTGCCATCTTTTGTCTTCATTCCAGCAGGAAAACATGACTACAAATCCTGGATGGAAAACACACTTGCTCTGAGTACAACAGTGAACAATTTCAAGAACATGTTCTCATGCAAGGGAACAAAATCCATAACATTTTCTCTGAAACATTTCTAGTTTTGTGCTCAAACACAATTCTAAGCTTACTTATAATTAATAGGACTGAAGTAAAATATGTATAGAAATAAAAAGTTAACAGAATTAGATATAGAGGAGTTCCTGTTGTGATGCAGCAGTTAACGAATCTGACTAGGAACCATGAGGTTGCGGGTTCGATCCCTGGCCTCGCTCAGTGGGTTCAGGACCCGGCGATTGCCATGAGCTGTGGTGTAGGCTGCAGACGTGGCTCGGATCTGGTGTTGCTGTGGCTCTGGCGTAGACTGGCAGCAACAGCTCCAATTAGACCCCTAGCCTGGGAATCTCCGTATGCCATGGGTGTGGCCCTAAAAAGCAAAAAAAAAAAAAAAAAAAAATTAGATATAGAAAATAATAACCATAGTGAGGAATTTTAATATAGTTCTCATAGTCATTAATAGAGCAAGCAGACAAATTTAAAGCAATTGATATTCAAGATTTTATCAGCTCAAGCAAACTCTGGGTAAAATGCACACATATAAAAGCTTATATAAAATGAGATATGTATTTTTTAAGTATACCTGAGCATTTTTATAAATTTAAAACATTCTTTGAATATAAAACATAGTATCATATAGATCACACTGTCCAATCACAACATAATCAAATCATACTAAACTTGATAAAAAATATCTCTGTAACAATATTTTTACTTAGCTGGATAACTTGATCATGTATATATCAGACTTTTTTTTTTTGTTTTTTTTAGGGCCACGCTCTCGGCAGTAAGATCTTATTCTAGGTAAATGTGCAGTGATGAGAAGCTACAAGTGCAATTTACAACGTAAATTCACATAGAACACAAATGATAAAGGGGTAAATGTTAGTAAATCTGAGTAAAGAGAATATAGGTGTTCCTTGTATTTTCTTATTCTGGCATCTTTTTTGAAATTTGGAAAATATTGCCAAATAAAACACTTAAAAAGCAGAAACACAATAATGGTCAATTCAGATAAGCAATAACTGAGGAGAATTCATTAACAGGTTAAACAGAAAAATCAGAGACACCAACCTGTCAGAAGGAATGTGGACCTTTGGAAATAAGCAAAGATGAAATACTTTTCTCCATTCTTTAATTCGTTCAAATAACATTTGGATATTTAATTTAAAATAATTTATTTTGTGCTTTTTAACAAATGGAGAAATAAGACATATTGCTAATAACTTCACAAAGGGGTTAAAAGGAATTTTACTGTAAGGTGCTTACATTTTTTAAAAAAAATTTAAGTATATGTGATGTACAATATTATAAGGTAGAGCTATACATCACAGTGATTCACAATTTTTAAAGGTTATACTGCATTTACAGTTCCTACAAAATATTGGCTATATTACCTGAGTTGTACAATATATCCTTGTAGGTTACTTATTTCATATATACCTCAGAAATATATAGAGATTATACCTCAATCTCTGTCTCTATCTTGACCCTCTCCCCATCCTTCTCCCTGTTGGAAACCATTACTTTGTTCTGTGCATCTGTTACATTTTTGTTATATTCACTAGTTTGGTTTATTTTTTTAGATTCCTCATATCAATGATATCATATAGTATTTGTCTTTCTCTGCAACTTAATTCATTCAGCATTATACCCTTCCTTGGAAAAACATCTATTCAGTTCTTCTCCCCATTTTTTTATTTGGGTTGTTTGGATTTTTGATTTTGAGTTGTATGAGCTATTTAGATATTTTGGATGTTTATCAGTCATATAATATGTAAATATTCTCTCCAGTTCAGTTCTTGTGGAAAGAAATAATAAAGATCTAAACAGTAAGTGACATAGATTAAAACAATCAATAGACTATTTCAACCCTGCATGTGTACTCTTCTCCCCTCATGATTACTGTTTTTTACATCATATTTTACATCTAATTGCTTTTTGTATCTTTTAATGGCTGTTCGAGGATGTAGATGAATCTACTCGTTTTGACTTTTAACCTTCCTTTTACCTTTACATGTGAGATGATTTTCTACCTTTCTGGTATGTTTGCCTTGACTGATCGTCTTTTTACTTTCATAATTTTCTATTTTTTGTGTGTGATTAAACTGTTATTTTTATTTGATAAATAATTTAAACTTATTCCTTCCCTTATTTCCTCAATTTTATTTTTTTTGAAGATTAGAGATTTCCTTTTTTATTTTTTTTAATTTTATTTATTTAGTTTTTTTCCATTATATCCAGCTGCACAGTGTGGTGACCTGGTTACACTAAAAGAACTTACAGAATGGGAGAAAATAGTGTCAAATGATGCAACTGACAAGGTCTTAATCTCTAAAACATGCAAACAACTTATGCAGCTCAACAGCAAAAAAACCAACAACCCCACTGAAAAAATGGGCAAAAGACCTGAAGAGACATTTCTCCAAAGAAGATATACAGATGGCCAACAAATACATGAAAAAATGCTCAACATCACTGGTGATTAGTGAAATGCAAATCATAACTACCACAAGATACCACCTCACACCAGTCAGAATGGCCATCATTAACAAGTCCACAAACAACAAATGCTGGAGGGGGTGTGGAGAAAAGGGAACCCTCCTACACTGTTGGTGGGAATGTAAGCTGGTACAACCACTATGGAAAACAGTATGGAGGTACCTTAGAAAAATATACATAGAACTACCATATGACCCATCAATCCCACTCTTGGGCATATATCCAGACAAAAATTTCCTTGAAAAAGACACCTTAACACGCATGTTCATTGCAGCACTATTCACAATAGCCAAGACATGGAAACAACCCAAATGTCCATTGACAGATGACTGCATTAGGAAGATGTGGTATATATACACAATGAAATACTACTCAGCCATAAAAAAGAATAAAATAATGTCATTTGCAGCAACATGGATGGAATTAGAGACCCTAATACTGAGTGAAGTAAGTCAGAAGGAGAAAGACAAATGCCATATGATATCACTAATATTTGGAATCTAATATACTGCACAAATGAACCTTTCTACAGAAAAGAAAATCAAGGACTTGGAGAACAGACTTGTGGTTGCCAAGAGGGTGGGGGAGGGAGTGGGATGGTAGGGGGGTCTGGGGTTAATAGTTATAGACTGTTGCCTCTGGGATACTTTCATAATTTTCTGTTTCTCGTTTTGGACTTCCCTTTTTCTTAGAGAAACCGCTTTAACATTTCTTATAATGCTGGTTTTGTGGTGTTGAACTCAGCTTTTACATGTCTGTAGAGATTTTGACCTTTACATCAAATCTGACTGAGAGCCTTGCTGGTTAGAGCATTCTTGGTTGCAAGTTTTTCACTTTCAGATTTTATATATATTGTGACACTCCTTTCTGGCCTACAGAGTTTCTTTTTTCTTTCCTTTCTTTTTCTTTTTTTAGGGTCACAGGTGTGGCATATGGAAGTTCCCAGGCTAGGGGTCAAGTCAGAGCTACAACTGCCAACCTACACCACAGCTATAGCAATTTGGGATTCAAGCTGCATCTGCAGCCTATACCACAGCTCATGGCAATGCTGGATCCTTAATCCACTGAGCAGGGCCAGGGATCGAACCCACATCCTCATGGATACTAGTCCAGTTTGTTCCCATTGAGCCACAACGAGAACTCCTGGCCTGTGGTGTTTAAAATATTTATTTAATATGTGATAAAACATTGCAAAATAATTTACAAACTATCATATAAAATAAAATAAAGCCATATGAACATATACATACATGTGTTTATATATTAAAACCAAGCTATATCTATGCATAATTTATCTCCTCCTAATAAAATTACATGTGCATCTGAATTATTTTATCCATCATAATTCCTGATATTATTTTTATAAAAGTTATTGAAAGGTCTGAATATTTCCTTTTATAAAAACATTAAAACATCATGACACATGCAAAGGATCAGTGATAATGGACAAAGTAGGTTTTTTAACTTCATGCCCATATGTCTTTGCTAATTAGTTGTATAAACAAAAAGTTCCATAATCAAATAAGTGTTTCTATGAATTATTCTTTCCCCTTTTAAAATATGGAACTTCTCCTAGACAACCCAAGCAATTATAAGACATAAAATAATCTTATCAAAGATATAATTAATAAGGATCTTCAAATTAGTAATAAATGAAGTAGCTTTAGAATGGAAATTGATAAGGAAGAGTTTCACCACAATTTTGGCTGGATCCAAAATTATTAGGCAACTAGTCATAACCTAATAATTTACAGTGCAATAGAATCTTCCCTTAAGAACAAAGTTATATATTATGGCTAGAATTCTATACTGATTGAGAAATCAATGCCATAAATATTGGCCCCCTTATGCCAATACAAAGGCAAATGACAACATTTCTTATGTTCTGTTACAGTGAAATATATATTTTGAAATGAGTAAAATATATCTGCATTGCAAACAATGATTCTTTTAAATATACACTTTCAATTTAAATACAAAAAAGATATATGAAATATATCAATAATGCATACCAAGGCTTTATCCATAATCACTTGTATTTTCAGAATTCTTTTCAATAGCACATCTGATTTTTTCTGCAAAACAGAGAGCATGAATTAAAGACATTTAAAATGTCCTTCTTCTGTTTGTAATTATCATGTAAATTACATTGTTTTATATATACATATACATCCACATACAGAGGGATAGATGATAGATAGATAGATAGATAGATAGATAGATAGATAGATAGGCAGACCTAAAGAATACAGATATTAGAAAAATAAGTAGGAGAGATTCTGAATAAAAATCTAAGGAAAAATCAGAAGTTTTATCTCATATTCCTGATAATTAGAATCCTCAAAAAAGTTACTGAAATAAGGAAGAATCCATGTTTCCTTTTTCTCAAAACATTCTTCCAGTTCCCTAGCCCCACCTTCAAGCTAAACAAACTCCCATCCACCTTCCCCCAGCGTTGTCTCTATTTTTCATTATTTTTGTGCTTGCCATTATTTATATTAACTTCACTGTGGCTTAACCTCAATAAAACACATCTATTTTAACAATACAGTTCCATGAATTTGTAGCAATGTATACACCCATGTAACCATTTCCCCAAGTAAGATCAATAATGCTTCAGTCACCTTTGTCCCAGTCAATAGCCTACATGACTCAAAGAATCAATGACCTGCTTTTTCACCATAGGTTAGAATAATTTATCCTAGAATTCCATATAAATGGAGCCATATGGCATGTCTTCTACTTTGGGCTTCTTTCACTCAGCACTCATCTGTGTGGCTGTGATTATCAATAATTCACTCATTTTCATTGCTATGAAGTGTGCCATTTTAGAAATACATCACCATGTGTTTATACAGTTAACAGTTGAAGATCACTTGGATTTTATTTAAACATCTTAACTATTACAAATAAAAGTGCTGTAAATACCCACGTTCAGTTTTTTGGGCAGTTATAGTCTTTCATTTTTCCTGGTTAAATACTTAGAATTGGAAAATCTGATTTGTATGATACTTGTGTATGTGTAAAGTAGCAAAAATGTGCCAGATTGTTTTCTAAAATAGTTTGATCATTCTGAATTTTCATTAAGAACTATTAAGGGTCTCAACTCCTCCACATTCTTTTCTATATTTGGTATTGTCACTCTTCTGCATCAATCCATTCTTGTCAGTCTGAATTGATATCTCATTGAAGTTTTGTTTTGTTTTGTTTTGTTTTTGGTCTTTTAGGGCTGCACCTGCAGCATATGGAGGTTCCCAGGCTGGGGGTCAAATCAGAGCTACAGATGCTGGCCTACACCACAGCCACAGTCATAGCAACACAGGATCCGATCCGAGCCACATCTGCATCCTACACTACAGCTCACAGGAACGCCGGATCCTTAACCCACTGAGCGAGGCCAGGGATCAAACCCATGTCCTCATGGATGCTAGTCGTGTTCACTAACTGCTGAGCCACAATGGGAACTCCTCATTGAGGTTTTAATTTGTAGTTCCCAAATGATTAATGATGTTGAACATCTTTTCAAAGACTTGTGATTTATTAATTTGGTTTCTCCTAAGTCCTCTACTAGAAATTTTGTGTTTAGCCTTGACATTTAAGTCTTTGCTCTGGTGCAGCTTTTTGTTTTGTTTTGTTTTTTTAAATAAATGTCAAGAAGCATTTTATTCCCATGGAAATCTGGTCTTCTAGCATAGTTTGATGCAGATTTCATTCTCTTCTTTTCGAAGTCCTTAGCACCTTTGTGGATAATAATCTGAGCAATGGCACGTGGGTTTACATCTTATCTATTCAGTCCTGATATTCTATATGTTTACACTGACACCAGTAACGCAATATGTATCACCATAGCAGGGGTCAGTAAATGATGGCCCATGGCATGACAACTTGTTTTGTAGAAAACACTTTATTGGAACAGAACCACATCCGTTTGTTTCTATTGTGTCTATGCTGATTTCATGCTACAAAGGCTGAGTGAAGTAGAGGTGATAGATCATATGGCCCACAGATTTACTACCTGGCTCCTTAGGAAATAGTAAATTAAGTCCTTCATCTTGTTATTTCTTTTCAAAACTGTTTGACTCTGCTGGGATATTTGCATCTGCTTATAAATGTGAGAACCATTTTCTCCAAAACATGTTTTCTGGAACTCTGGCTGGGATTGCACTGAATCTGATCAGTTGGGGAGAAATGAACATCTTTTCTTTCTTTTGTTCTTGTGACTTTGCTAGACTCTCTTATTAGTCCTGATAGTGTTGACGGAGATTTTATAGGACTTTCAATGTACAGAGGCAGGTCACCAATGAAATAGGGTAATTTTCAAAAAAGTACTATTATTCTTACTCTTTTTTCCTACTGTATTATCTAGGAACTCCAGTAAAATATTGACTGGAAGTAGTGAACACAGACAACTTTGCATTATTCATAACCTTAGGGGTCATTTTAATTAGTTTGGGCTATAACAAATACACTATAGATGAGGTGGTTTAAACAACAAACATGAATTTCTGACATTTCAAGAGGCTGGAAACTTCAAGATCAAGGCATGAGCAGATGTGGTCGGGGTTGCTGCTGTGGCTTGGGTTTGATCCCCAGCCCATGAACTTCCACATGCTGGAAGAGCAGCCAGAAAAAAAAAATTTGAACAAATACTCCAAGGTTACTGCATCTAGACAACAAGATTTGAGACAATTTCTTGCTTCTATTCTAATTTTATATTTTTATCAAAATAAAACCTTTTTACAAAAAAAAATGCATGGCAAAAAAGTTGCCATCACAATAATCAGCAAATTTAGTATCGTTATTAAGGTGCAAATTCACTACAGGGCTGTGCATACATGTATAAAAATAATTGCAATCAGAGAAACATGAGAATTTTGATTTTTGATTTACATGTTTATATCTATTACATTTTCTAAACATTATAGGATGAAACAAAAATATATTAAAAATGAATAGCCTACAAGAGAATGTTTTATTATAATCCATATTAACTTAAAATTATTTTCCAAATATAGCACATTTCAAGGTAAATATGTATATCAAAATTTGCACAGGAGTTCCCATCGTGGCTCAGTGGTTAACAAATCCGACTAGGAACCATGAGGTTGAGGGTTCCATCCCTGGCCTTGCTCAGTGGGTTACAGATCTGGCATTGCTGTGAGCTGTGGTGTAGGTTGCAGACGCGGCTTGGATACCGCGTTGCTGTGGCTCTAGTGTAGGCCGGCGGCTACAGCTCCAATTAGACCCCTAGCCTGGGAACCTCTTTATGCCATGGGTGCAGCCCTAGGAAAAGGCAAAAAGACAAAAAAAAAAAAAAAAAAAAGTTGCACAAATGAAGATCTCATAAAAAGCGTTACTTACTTCTGATTTCACGAGGATTTTGAGGGGCTGATCTGCAACTTGGGTTGTAGAATAATTTTTTGCTATGGGAGAAAAATCACTTTTATTATCCTTTATCTGATAAATCATATGCTCATATGTAGCTGAAGATTCCAGTGGTTCAATTCCATAACTGATGTTTTCCAACTGCAATAATCCCCTGAATATTTAAATATATAAAAGG
The DNA here is from genome assembly GCA_004024745.2 of Catagonus wagneri. NCBI lineage: Eukaryota > Metazoa > Chordata > Mammalia > Artiodactyla > Tayassuidae > Catagonus > Catagonus wagneri. The sequence continues at coordinate 8,867,902 of PVHT020000140.1, read as the reverse complement.
AAGTTAAAAATATAGATTTCTCAGTGATAAACATAAATCACCATTAAATAAAAACATAATATAGGAATTTGATAGTGGCCTTTGTGGTCTAATATCTAAGAATCATCTCATCTTACTGGATGATTAATTTTCAAAACCAATTTGATACCTTCTTCTATATATAGCATTTAAGAGTGGTTGGAGTTCTAGTGTGGCTCAGAAATGTAAATATACCTCGTACTAGTGGTAGCTTTTTCAGAATAAATTTTGTGACTGCAAGCCTAAGAGAGAGACAAAGAAAACAGGGAACACGATAAAATGTTGAGCAGGAAAAGAAAGTAGATCAGAAGAAACTCAATGAAAATATTTTCTTTGCCTTCATCCTACATTTCAAGAAGTTTCTAAAACTGAAAAGTGTACACAAGATTGTAATCACATACATCTTCAGAATATGCCATTACCTGAGTCCAGAACAGGTGCTAATTGTCACAACTGAGTTTGGAATCTCTCTGGCATACCCTTGATAAAAGCAATGGCCCTACACAGGAGTATATAAAGATACATTCATTAATGACTTGAAAATCAAAGTTTTGGTTTTATCCTTACTTGCTAGACATCATCAAACATTCAGATTTTGCCAATACAATATTATTCACCAGATAATCCATTTCCTTGTTATCTACATATAGTCTTTTCCTCTTGACCTTCTGTCCAGAAATAATCACAATTTCCATCCTCTTCCAAATGAATCTTGCTATATAATTCTAAGCTTTTAATGACACCTTTCTGATCTGCATCTTTTCTTTTTTATCCCCATTCCTTGAACATGCAGAATCTATAAATGCTACCTCAATATGATTGACAACATTAATTTGGCTTCAACAGTGAATATTACATTTGTTTTTTCTAAATTTGCCCAAAATATCTTAGTTGACTTTTCTTCACTTTGTTTCTCCTTGATACCTCACCATATTGATCATCCTTAGTTCAAACTCTCCTTTCCATGGACTTTAACAATATTATTATTCCCAGTGATATTTTCTTTCAGTGACTATTCCCTTCTCTTCCCTTAGAAGCCCAGTTATATCTAAAGTTTGTCTGTTCCTTTGTTAATCTTGTGTTATAACTTTGGTGTCATCATATTATCATCATATTATCACCTAGGAATGTGTTCATATATCATTAGCTCCCAGACATACAGCTCCATCAGTAACCATTCACTCATCTCAAATCCCACCTCTCTGCTTCCCATGGGGGAGGCAATAGTTGATGGATGAGTGCAGTGGCCCCGCTTCACCAGTGCTGCTCAAAGACCCAGTATTGTCTTATGAATCTTGGAGTACTGGTGGTTTGGATACAGTCTACTCATTGGAAGGAGAGCAGAGGCAGCAACTTGGGATGACCGACAACAATGACATTCCCTCCTGTCCAGCAGAAACAGAGCAGAAAAATACCACAGTGGCCTGCTTCTACCTGGAGAGGGAAACAGCTGGTAGAGGATCCCAAAATCACTGGCCAAGCTAATTTGTGCAGGTCTTTGTCTGTACATGGAAAGTCAAGAAGACTGAGGGAGGTGAGTGCTTTGTCTAATGAGCAGACACCAAAATGAAGAGTCAAGTAAAATGTGGAATAAGTAAAAGAAATTTCAAACAAAGGAAGAAGATAGAGGCAGATATTGACGCTAATTAAGGAAATGATTAGCCTAACAAATTATTAAATATAACACTCATAAAAATGCTCACTGAGGTTAGAAGAACAATGCATGCACCAAGTGAGAATTTCAAAAAAGATATACAAAATATTAAAAAGTGCCAAACAGAAATCATAGAGCTCAAGAATAATAACTGAACCAAAAAAAATTTCACAAGAAAAGTTCAGCAGAAGATTAGATCAAGCAAGAGAAAGACACACTCAACTCATAAGACAGGTCAAAGAAGCAAAACAAAGACATTCAAAAAGCGGTAAAAGGAGTTCCCTTCGTGGCTCAGTGATTAACGAATCCAACTAGGAACCATGAGGTTGCGGGTTCGATCCCTGCCCTTGCTCAGTGGGTTAAGGATTCAGCGTTGCCGTGAGCTGTGGCGTAGGTTGCAGACGCGGCTTGGATCCCGTGTTGCTGTGGCTGTGGTGAAGGCCAGCAGCTACAGCTCTTGTTAGACCTCTAGCCTGGGAACCTCCACATGCCGCGGGTGCGGCCCTAGATAAAGCAAAAAAGACAAGAACAAAAAAGAAAAAGAAAGAAAAAAAAGCGGTAAAAACTTAGGGACTTATGGAACACCATCAAAAGGAACAGTACAGTAGAGAGTCTCAGAAGGAAAAGACAGAGAAAGAAAAAATCATTCTTTGATATGATAAATATGCTAACTAACATTATTGACAGTCATCGCATTGTAATATATAAATGTACCAAATCAACACGTTGGTCATCCTAAACTTAGAGAATGCAATTATATATTGTTAAAAAAAAACAGGAAGGATTTTTAATAAAAAATGGCTGAAAACTTTCCAAACCTATAGAAGGCAATGATATCCATTTCCCAGAAGATAAAAAAAAAAAAAAACACACAAAATAAATGTCCTTAAAGAAATCCTCACTGAGATATACTGCAATAAAAAAGTCCAAAGTCGGAGTTCCCATTGTGGCTCAGTGGTTAACGAATCTGACTAGGAACCATAAGGTTGCGGGTTCAATCCTTGGCCTCGCTCAGTGGGTTAAGGATCCGGCGTTGCCGTGAGCTGTGATGTAGATTGCAGACGTGGCTCGGATCCTGTGGCTGTGGCGTAGGCCAGCAGCTACAGCTCTGATTAGACCCCTAGCCTGGGAACCTCCATATGCCACGGGTGCGGCCCTAGGAAAAGACAAAAAGCCAAAAAAAAAAGTCCAAAGTCAAAAGGAAAGAGAGAATTTTGAGAGCAACAGAACAAAAGTGACTAGGTGTAATGAGACTTTCAATAGAAAGATTTTTTAGCAGCAACTTTGCAAGCAAGAATAAGATGATATAGTCAAAGTGCTGAGATTGGAGGGGGAAAAAGTCAATTAAATATATCACACATTGAAAAACTGAAGAAATGAAAAAGAGACTTCTGGTTTCTGTTTTTCCATGTAAGGAGGTTGGATGTTGGCACTCCACTCTGACAACAAGTGAAAGCTGAATGGACTGAGAAATCAGCATCCCTTCTTGGATTTGTCAGAGAAGTGAGGACACACTGCAAACCACAGCCCCCAAGATGAAGAGGCAGACAGGGAACACAGGGAGGCACTGCTCAATGGAGCAGAGAATCTGTAGGGCAAAGTGCTGCTGGAACCAGGGTAGGAAAACCTGAATGTGACTGATGAAATGCTGGAAGATCAGTGGGGACAATTCTAAGGAATAAAAACTCCAGAGAACCCATCAATGCCCCCGCACAAAAACTGCCAGATCTACCTTCAGCAGTTCAACCGAGACGTCATAGCTCATTTCAGAGAAAAAGTCCTCGTGTCTCCAGCAAGGAGAGGAGGGAAGGACCCATCTGAAATACATCAGTGAACACCATTCTTTACAAAGCCTGCCTTCAGGGGAAGCTATCTAGATAGAGACTATCTTACAGGGGTATTATCAGACCTACCTGACCTCGGGGAAAGGAAACACCCAATTCCAGCCCACTCTAGCCATTCTGTGGCACTTAAGGAGGAAGGAAAAAAACCACTGAGAAACACACTTGTGATGTTCATAATCATGAAGCAGAGGCTCCCTAAAAACCAGGGACTTAATCCTAGGACTATAAAACACATTTCTCCCCCTGCACACCTGACTCACCACTACATTACTAATGGCATATTTACAGTAGTACCTTTTCCATTTACATTGTACAGTATACAATGTCCAGCTATCAAGGACAAAAATGACAAGCATACCAAAAGGCAAAAAAAAAAAAAAAACCCACAATCTGAAGAAAGAATGGAAACATCAGAACCAGACATGGCAGTGATGTTGCTATTATCAACCCGGGATTTAAAAAAACATGATTATTACATTAAGGGCTTAATGCATAAAGCAGACATTGTGCAAGATGAGATGAGCAATGTACTCAGAGAGCTGTAAATCATAAGGGGAAAAAAAAGAAAAAATGCTAGATATTAAAATAAAATACCAACAAAAACTGTTACAGAAATGAAGACTGGCTTTGATGGGCTCACCAGTAGACGGCATGGCTGAGAAACAAACCTTTGAACTTGGGGGTCTAGCAATAGAGATTTCAAATTCTGAAGGAAAAGAAACCAACACAGAACAACAACAACAGAAGAGACTGTGTGGGAGGACTACGAAGGCATAACATAAAGGCAATGGGAATTCCAAAAGGAGAAGAAAGAGAGAAAGGAACATAAGAAAAATTTTAAATAATAAAACTGATAATTACCCCAAATTAATATCACACACCAAAGAACAAATCCAGAAAGCTCAGAAAGCAAACAGTATGCATGCAAAATAAACAAAGAAAAAAAACCCTCCAAATAAAAAAACAAAAACCAAGAAACCTCCACATGGTTTATCATTTGAAAACTACAGGAAATCAAAAATAAAGGGAATAAATCCTAAAAGAAGCCAGAGAACAGGCACAAAGATAAGACATATGTCCGACTTCTCTTCAAAAACCACACAAATAAGAAGCATTGGAATGAAATCTTTAAAGTGTTGAGAGAATAAAAGATCACCAACTTAGAACTCTTTGCTCTGCAAAATTATCCTTCAAAAATGAGAGACTGGAGTTCCCGTCGTGGCTCAGTGGTTAACGAATCCGACTAAGAACCATGAGGTTGTGGGTTCCATCCCTGGCCTTGCTCAGTGGGTTAAGGATCTGGTGTTGCCGTGAGCTGTGGTGTAGGTTGCAGATGAGGCTTGGATCCCGTGTTGCTGTGGCTGTGGCGTAAACCGGTGGCTACAGCTCCGATTAGACCCCTAGCCTGGGAACCTCCACATGCCGCAGGTGCGGCCCTAGAAAAGGCAAAAAGAAAAAAAAAATGACAAAGATATAAGGAGTTTCTAAGACATACAAAAATTGAGGAAATTTATTGCCAGTAGATTCATTTGCAAGAAAGTATTTGGGAGTTTCCATCATGGCTCAGTAGCTAACGAATCCGACTAGCATCCATGAGGACAAGGGTTCAATCCCTGGCCCTGCTCAGTGGATTCGGCGTTGCTGTGAGCTGTGGTGTAGGTTGCAGATGCCGCTCGGATCCTGCGTTGCTGTGGCTGTGGTGTAGGCCAGCAGCTACAGCTCCGATTGGACCCCTACCCTGGAAACCTCCATATGCCACAGGTGTGGCCCTAAAAAGACAAAAGACAAAAGACAAAAAAAAAGGAAAAAAGACATCATTTGAAAAAATTTGTACAGACAAGGAAAATGATCTAAGTCAGAAACCTGCACCTACATCCAGAAGGCAGACCAATGAAGAAGGAATAGTGATAATAAAACAACAATGTTTATTTTTCACAGTCTTAACATCATATTCAACAGTGAAACCAGAAAACTTTTCCTCTAAGATCACAAACAAGGCAAGTATGCCTACTCTCACCAATCCTGTTCAACCTGGGATGGGAAGTTATGCATAGAGCAGTTAGATAAAGAAAGGGAAAAAAACAAAAAGGAGTCCAAATTGGAAAGATGTCTTTGTTTGCAGATGACATGATCTCATATACAGAAAAACCTAGTTTCCACAAAAAACTCCAAACTTTTAGAACTAATAACAAGTTCCATAATATTGCAGAATATACAGTCAACATACACAAGTAAGTTGTATTACTCTGCTTACAAAAAACTCTTTGTAAGGGAAGGGAAATTAAGAAAACAATTCTATTTACAAGATCACACACACACACTACCTACAAATGATTTTAACCACGGAGGTAAGAAACATGTATTCTGAAAATTACAAAGTACTGATGAAAGAAATTAGATGAGACACAAAGAGGACATACAAATGGCCAACAGGTATATCAACAGTTATCAGAAAAATGAAAGTTAATACCAAGATGAGATTCCATCTCACAACAGCGAGGATGGCTATTATCAAATAAAGAAGGACAACAAGTGCTCTTGAAGATGTGGAGAAAGTGGAGCTGTGGTACACCATCACTGAAAATAGAACATGAAGCAGCTGCTACAGCATACAGGAAAAATTAGAAAGAGAACTTTCCTGTGATCCAGCAATGTCACTTCTGGGCAGTTACCCAAAAGAACTGAATTGGCTATTGAGTTCAATAGTCAAGACGTGCATCAAACCTAAGTACCAGTACTGAGTAAAAAAGTCAAGTGCTATATACATCCCATAGAATACTATAGAGTCTTGAAAAAGAAATAAATTATACAATATGTGACAACATGATACACCCTCAGGACATTATGGTAAGTGAAATAAGCCCATCACAAAAGGATAAATACTGTGTGATTCCATTTAGAGGAGGTATCTAAAATAGTCAAATGCATACCACTCAAAAGTGGAATGGTGGAAGTTCCCATTGTGGTTCAGCAGTAACGAGACTTACTAGTTTCCATGAGGATGCAGGTTCGATCCCTGATCTCCTCAGTGGGTTAAAGGATCCAGCGTTGCCATGAGCTGTGGTGTAGGTCGTGGATGCGGCTCAGATTTGGCATTGCTGCGGCTGTAGCATAGACCAGCAGATACAGCTCCGACCAAACCAGGGAACTTCCATACGCCACAGGTTTGGCCCTAAAAAAAAATAAAAAAAAAAAACAAAACAAGAAAAACAACACCAAAAAAAATGAAATGGTGTTTGCCACGGGTTTGGGTGGGGTAAATGAGGTACTATTTAATGGGTACAATGTTTTAGTTAACCAAGGTGAATAAGTTCTGGGATCTTCTATAAAACATACCTATGCCAAGAGTAATGGAATATGTACTTAAACTTGTCAAAGAATAGAAATCACACTAAGTATATTTAACACCATAACATTTATAAATATATATATTTTATATATAGATATATATATATACTCATATATACATATATGAATTAAGAAAAAAGAAATATTGACTGAAATCCTCACAAAATTGATGAATAACATAAACATGTCAATTCTAGAAACTGATCAAACTGCACACAGGATGGACCCAAACTCACCAACAACAAGAAACATTATGATTCAATTAAAAACAAGAAAAATATCTCCAAAGTAACCAGAGATCCATGTCACATAACCTATAGAAGAACACCAATATGAATGACAGAAGATTTCTCATCTGAAGTCAGGAAGACTCAGAGGAAATACAAGTGCAATTTTCAAATGTTGAAAAGGTACTGTCAAACATGAACTTGACATCTGGCAACCTCACCGTTTAAGAATGAGGAACAAGAGAGACTTTCTCAGACAAAGGAAAACTAACAGATTTAGTCTGTATCTATAGTACACATCCCCCAAGGCAATGGCAAAAAGAAACTCAGAAAAACAAAGGAAGTATATCACAAAAAGATTTAGGTAATCTTACAGGATTGGGAAAAATAGAATGGATTAAAATAGGGGTAAACTAATGGACTATCTTTTCTCTTTCGAGTTTCTTAAATCACAGGTCGTTGTTGAAACGATAATACGCCATCTCCTGTGACGCTTAAAGTACAGAGAGGAATATTTGAGCAGTTACATTTAAAAGCACAGAGGATAAAGGATCCTAATGGAAGCGGGTAGAGCTTCAGTATTTCACTTGCAAGAAGTAAAAAGGCCACAAGAATATGCTAAATTCTATAGGTATACTCAAGAAAAGTATAAGAAGGAAACTATTTTAAAACACTAAAAATAAACCATGATGTAAACCTAAAAATGTTCAAGTGATACAAAAGAAGGAACAAAGAAAAAAGGAATGAGAAGCATGAAAAGAAGGATGAAAAAAAAGAAAAATACAAATACATCATAGCAGACAAAAGCCAAAGACACAGCCATCATTACTTGCTGCTGAAAGGAAATAGACCAATTCATTAAAAACCACGAGCCACCAAAACAACACATATGAGAGAGAAACAAAATTTTTATACAACCATTAAATAAATTGAATTGGTAATTTAAAAGCTCCCCGATGTGTGCACTCACATATAATCCCTACGACCAGTGGAAAATTTTTACCAAGAATTAACAGGCATTTTGCACAACGTCTTCCAGAAAACAGACAAGGAGGTAATCTTTCTCAATTTATTTAATGAGGCCATGACTACACTAATACAAAAATCAGACAAAGGCAGGAAAAAAATAAAATCACAGTTCAATACTTCTCAGAAACTTTGCTCAAAAAAGAAAAAAAGTCCTCAAGCAATTATTAGCAAATCAACCCAGGCATGAACAAAAGAATTATACACTGAAGCCAAGTTGTGCATTTTCTGTGTATGAAGTATCATTTCAATATTTGAAAACCATCAATGCGATCCACATATTAGCAGGCTAAAAAAGAAAAAAATCATATAATCTCATCAACTCATGGAGAAAAGGCATTTAATACAATTAAACATTCATCTCTTGATGAGGCACAAGAAACAAAAACAAAATGAAAACAAGACCAAAATCCCTAGAAATGGTGAATTTCCTCAACTTTATAAAGAGTATATTAAAAACAAAACCAAAAAACCCTACAGTTAACATTTCCCCTAATGGTGAATGACTGAATACTTTATCCTTGTGTGTGGGGGGAAATTGTGAGGATGTCTGGCATCAGTATTGTTATTTGATAGAATACAAGCCGTTGTAGCAAGGCCAGTAAAGCCAGGAAAGAGATAAAAAGTGTACAGATTGAAAAAAAGAAAACAGAAGTCTATATTTGTAAAAGACAGACTATGGAAACATTTATAAATGATCTATCAAAAAAAAAAGAAAAGAAAAACACTCACATGGAATTAATATGTGCCTTCTGCAAGTTTCTAAGGATCCAAAATCAACACAAATATGTTGCATTTCTAGATAACAACAACCATTTGTAAAGTGAAATTAAAATGCAATGCCAGGATTTCCCTTCATGGCTTAGTGGTTAACGAATCCGACTAGGAACCAAGAGGTTGCAGGTTCGATCCCTGGCCTTGCTCAGTGGGTTAAGGATCCAGAGTTGCCGTGAGCTGTGGTGTAGGTTGCAGACGGGCTCGGATCCCGCGTTGCTATTGCTGTGGCTGTGGCGAAGACTGGCAGCTACAGTTCCTGTTAGACCCCTAACCTGGGAACCTCCATATGCCGCGGGTGCGGCTCTACATAAAAGGCAAAAAGACAAAAAAAAAAAAAATGCAATGCCATTTACAACTGCACCAAAGAAAGTGAAATATTTTAGAATAAACCTGCAAACATATGCACAGGATCTGAATGCTAAAACTACAGAATGCTAATGAATGACATTTTTAAAAAGACCAAACAAATGGAGAGTCTTTCTGTATTCACGGATTAGAAGAATCATCAGAATAAAGATGTCCATTCTCCTCAAATTCATCTTTTGGTTTAACTGTGTCAGTCACAATGCTAGCAAGGTTGTTCAGTCACAATGCTAGCAAGGTTGTTCATACACATAAATTATAGTTTAGTCTATAATTTATATGAAAAAGAAAAACATCTAGTAGAGTGTAAAAATCTCAAAAAAGAAGAATAAACGGAGATGAATCCCTGTAGTCTCCATAAATGCTGAATAGGCCAGCAAACTGACAGCAGGAGATTGGCAGAAGGGTAGACACACAGAAGAACTCCACAGAGTAAAGAATCCAGAAACATATCCACATAAATACAGTCACCTCCCCTGGATATTTGATGATGATGCCAGAACAGCTCAAATGCAAAAAAAAAAAAAAAAAAAAGCCTCTTCTAGAAATGGTTTTGGAACAATTACACAGCCCTAGTCAAAGGGATAGACCTTGATCCAAGTCTCACACTTTATACAAGATCGTCTCAAGTGAATACACCATGACATGCAAATAAAACTGTAAGATTTAGGGAAAGAAAACACATAACATCTTCAGGAACTCGAGCTACACAGATTTCTTAGGCTGGATAGCCAAATTACCATTCCTAAAAGGAAAAGTTGATAAATTAGCTCTCATTAAAATTTAAAAATTCTCACCAATGAGAGAGACCTTATAATGATGATGAATGGACAAATTACAAACTGGGAGAAAATATGTGCAAACCTCATATCTGGCAAAGGACTTAGAATGAACTGTTCAGAAAACACTGTGGCAAAACCAACCAAACCAACCAAAAAACAGGTAAAAGACATTTGCAGATATTTCACAAAAGGTAACAAGTACATTTCAACATTATTTATCATCACAGAAGTGTGAGTCAAAATTACACTAGATGAATTTCACATCTATCATAATGGCTAAAATAAAAGTTGAAAATTTAAATTCCAAAAAAATAGCAAGGTGTAGACAGTCTTTTATCTCTCATGCATTGTCAGTAGAAAGTTCAAATCGTGCAGCCACTCTGGAAAATTGATTGGGAATCTCTTTCAAAAACAAATATATATTTCCCATATGATCTGGCAATGATTCTTAGACACATGGTCCAGAGAAATACAGCCACACAACAAACTGCACGTGAATCTTCACAGAAGCGTTATTTTCAATCTCTAAAGATTTCAAAGAGCCAAAATCTTTCTCAGTTGGTGAAGTGGAAGAACGACTAAACCTGGTTGTTTCTTTGTGGGAAAGTGGTTGTTTGGGAATTCAATAGATTTTGCATGATTGAGATATTCTCTTACTTTCAATTTTGATAAGTTGTACTTTTCAAGGAAGCTGTTCCTTTCACCTAAATTATCAAATTCATTGACATAAAGTTCTCATAATACTCTAAAATGCCATTTAATTTTCTGTATGACTAGTAATATCTTCTTCTGTCCCTAATATTGGTGGGGTTTGTTTCTGATCTAGACAAGTCTCGCTGGGGTTACTCATTCTATTAGTCCTTCTGAATAACTAAATTCAGAATTTCACTTGTGCCATTCCTTTCTTTTTTTTGTCTTTTGTCTTTTTTAGGGTGGCACCCACGGCCTATGGAGGTTCCCAGGCTAGGGGTCAAATCAGAGCTGTAGCCGCTGGCCTATGCCACAGTCACAGAAACGCGATATCCAAGCCATATATGCAACCCACACCACAGCTCACAGCAATATCAGATCCCTAACCCACTGAGCAAGGCCAGAGATTGAAACTGTGTCCTCATGGATGCTAGTCAGATTTGTTTCCCCTGAGCCAATGGGAACTCCCATTCTTTTTCTTTTTATTCTCTTATCTCTTGGGTTTCTGAACTGATTGCATCATTGTCTTTCTCTACTAGGTTTTAACCCTTTAGAGAGTATCTCGGTTTGTACTGGAAAACATGAATGTAATGGCCATGCTCCTTCATCCTTTCCTTGCTAGGTTTTAGGCTCTGAGGTGGAGAATGGGGGTGAAAAGAGTGTCTCTTACTCTGGAGCATGATCCTTCCTCCTAGAGGTTATCCTTTCCCTCTCAGCTGAATGCCTGGGGTTTTAGCAGGGCCACTGGACACTGCCTGGGCTGAAAATCCAACATCTCTCAGCATTCTTTCATCTTCAGTATTATCTCCATCTTACGCTCTACCTTTTGGCAGAGTCTTAACCTCCATACATGCTGCCTAACTCTTAGGGAAGTAAGGACGACTCCTCTCCCCTGAAAAAACCTGCATCAACAGCGCCTCTTTATCTCTGGTCCTGTGTCCTGCAAGTTCCAGCTGCTTCAGCAGCCTTGAAATCCAAATGCTTAAAGAATCCTGCTTGGTTCCACCCTCGGGCTACAGTTCAGACATATTATATCCCTAGCCAGAGGGCTTAGTTCAATGTGAGACTCGCTTTCTGGGATTGCTTTCTGTCACAGAAAAGACCCTGATTTGATTTTTAATTGTCGAATGCCTGAAAACACATACCTCAAGGATTCTGTCTGGTATTCTACTTGTGGAAGATGAGAAAGACAAATGTACTTGCAATCAAATTAAAAATTTCATTCTTTCCGAATTGCTACGTCACAACAGAATCAGAATAACCACTCACCTTTGCCTCTTCCCAGTCATCTATTCTGGCAAAATAAGTGTCTTGCACTAAAGCTAACTTTCTCACATATTTTGAATGTTTCTTGATTCTTTCTGCATTTAGGGATAGAATTCAAATTCCTATGTATCACATATAAGCCTATTCAGATTCTGCAGCCAGTACACTTTTGCAACTTCACTTTTCTATAAAGTGGTTTCCCCTGTTCCCTCCACTGCTCAGGTTCTATGGTACCTCCATCAAAACCTCTCCCTGTGTTTAGTGGCTCCTTAGACCCTTTCCCACATGTTTTCACCTCTTCTCAAACTCCTGTTAATACTTCCAGATAGTTTATATGACCTTTTCAGGTTAGCAATTCCTGAGTCTCCAGTTTAAAAAGTAGTTATTCCATTCAGTAGTTCCCGTCGTGGCTCAGTGGTTAACGAATCCGACTAAGAACCATGAGGTTGTGGGTTCCATCCCTGGCCTTGCTCAGTGGGTTAAGGATCCGGCGTTGCCGTGAGCTGTGGTGTAGGTTGCAGACGCGGCTCGGATCCCGCATTGCTGTGGCTGTGGCGAAGGCCGGCAGCTACAGCTCCTGTTAGACTCCTAGCCTGGGAACCTCCATATGCCGTGGGAGCGGCCCTAGATAATGCAAAAAGACAAAAAAAAAGTAGTTATTCCATTCAATATGCTTTCATAGCAATTGCCACATTATATTCCGGTTTGTGATCAATCTGCCCAATCAATCTGTGGTGTATAAAGCATTATTCTTCTTCCTACCAATGGCTCCTTCACCCCATAAAAATATCAATCTACACAATATAAAGTACAACTTACCTTTATAAATGAAGAATCTGGAAGCAATATCCCTGACTTGTTGTATGAATATACCAGGAAGCCAGAGTCTAAAAATGATCTAATCAACCAAAATAAGAATACCTCATTTAAGAATATTAATAAAAATAACTTACAGAATCACGAGATTAAACAAATTTACTTTCCATTTGATAAGCTCAAATATGCAAAAATTAATTGGGTTTATTTCTTGGTTATCTAGCTTTCTTTCTGATAGCATAATATGTATAAGAGAGAAAATAATAACCAGGATAACCAGATACCCCAGTGTGGGCACTGTCATGACACAGACTGATGTCTAGTTAATTTAGGACTTCCAAATTTCCACAACAAAGTTTTTTTGTAGCTTCAGCCATAAATACGTCTCATGGTGTAAATCTGTTACATACTATGGGATCTCATCTAGTAGAAATGGGCAAAAATATATGAATAGAGCAAGAATGTAAATACTGTTATTAAACAAGACCTAACCCTTGCAAAACACTATTTCCATTAGTGCCAAAAAAAAAAGTTGTTTTTTTGGTTTTTTTTGGTAAGGTTCTACATGTTTGACTTAAGGTAAAGATGAAATTTTGAATAGAAAATCATGGAATGATACACACACAGGTTACTGATATTGGCTTCCTCACAGAATGAAAACTGAAGAGATTAAAAATACACACTAGCAAAATGAGACAAAACTATCATAGAACATCAAGTAAAATGCTTAAAATCACATAGTTATGTAAAATGACATGAACAAAATTCAGCATGGACGAATAAAATTATTTCCTTAAGAGTTGTAATTGTAAATACATTTTAAGGAGTTACATTAAGTGATTTCACTTCCTGATATATTTTCATATTGATATCATGGAATTAGAATTTAGTTTGAATGACAGACTTATTCTAAAGATAAAGACTCTAAATTCCAGTCTGATTTGAATCACAAAGACTTACCATGTTAAATAAATATAATATCTATGCTCTGGAATAGGGCTCAATTTACGGTAGCAATTATAGAAATTTAAGACACTGTAAACAACCACGTGAAAGGAGGAATGGCCACTCACTGTTTTTCAAGATGGAGAGTGAACGTTTTCCTGTTAATTTTGATGGCATAAGTGACCTATAGCAAAGTATTCAGAGAGAAAGTAATTAAGTATTTCAAATTCTTAAAAGTCAAAAGCCCTAATTTCTTAAAATACAGGCAATCTTCCATTTGTACTCAATATAGTTTGTATCATGAGTCTATCAAAATTTTATATAGATAGTTATAGTTACAGAACTCTTTCTTCAGTCTTGGAGTATGTGACAGACTCATAACTAAACTTAAATAAAATTAAGGGGATTCTAAAATCTATTTCAAAAGTAAGAACATTTGTCATTAGGAGTTAAATATCATAATCAAACTGTAACTTAAAGTGGTTACATTTAGAAATGCTGAGTAATCTTGGAAGAAACTTGAACTTTATTATCTTTCCCTACTCTGCAGTTTCTAGAACAAATACCTTGAAAATTAAATCATACAGAGAAATCCCTTTTTTAATATTCAGAAAGTATCCACTAGTTGTTGGGAGAGCTACCTACAGCCTTCCCCTCCCTGTCTTCTAGGACCAGGTGACCAGAGAAGATCACCTCACACCAAGACACCAAATTCTGCTGAGACAGCCCACGTTTCATGAGAAGCCCCTTCATTCTGACTCCAGGTATTCTGATGGACCATGCCAGCTTCACGCTCTGTTGAGCCTCAGTTCAGTCTCCCTGTCCCCACTCTGGCTTACCCCTCTCTCTACCACAGGGGCTCATTCCAAGGACAGATCCTAAGAAGCTATCTTCACGTAAATCTTCTCAGAGACTGAATCCCAAAGAACTCAGGTAGTGACAGCAGCATCATAAAACATAGGCTTTCTCTAAGGCATAGCATGTGGTTAATTCTGGAAAACGTTCTGCATTGGCAAAGAACATGACTTTTTGTCACTGGGTACAGTTTTCTGCCTTTTAAACCTTTTTGTATTCAACCTTCTGTAAACTCACAGCTAATGGAAAAAAAGGTGTGTTGGCATCCCCCACCCCCCATTACTGTGACATTGCTTCTTTTCTCCTTGGAATCTGCACTTTTGGCCTTACATGTTTTGGAGCTTTGTAGCTGGGTGCAAACAGACTTAGCACAGTGATAGCTTCAGGGTAAACTGGTCACTTTATCAGGAATAAGATGTCTTTTGTCCTAGAAATGCTTCTAATTTTAAATTCTACTGTAGTATTTGTATGGTCATAACAGCTTATGTTTGATACGTTCACTTCTTTATTTTTAACTCTGGATCCATTTTTATGTAACAAGGAGGGCTTTTTAACTTTTTTTTCAAGTTCCTATAAAATTTAGAGAAGCATTCTGAAGGATAAAAAGCAATCTGCAATTTCCAGGGATTTACTAGTATAAAGATACCCTAAATCTTATTTTACAACTATAATGAAAGTCGGTTTCATAACTACATTTTTAGACATGCAAACTATATAGAAAATATATCTCTTTAAGTACTGCTGTTTTAGTGTCCCTACTTCATCCTATTTTTTGCAGAATAAATCTTTTGTGTGAGGGTAAATCTGTATAATCTGTCTTCTCTAGTCTGCATATCAAGTAATGGCAGCACCATATAACAATTAATCAAGCAAAAAATTTATTGTCCTGTATTTTTTTTTTTGGCCTTTTTGCCTTATTTAGGGCTGCACCTCCGGCATATGTAGGTTCCCAGGCCACGGGTCCAACAGGAGCTGCAGCCGCCATCCTTTGCCACAGCCACAGCAACGCGGGATCCAAGCTGCGATTGCAACCTATGCCACAGCTCACGGCAACGCCAGATCCTTAACCCACTGAGCAAGTCCAGGGATCGAACTGCAACCTCATGGTTACTAGTCGGATTCGTTAACCACTGAGTCACGATGGGAACTCCTGTATTTCTCTATCTTGATTTTTTAATAGTGTGAATCAGGGAATACAATTAAAATAATATGCATCCTATACTACTACTCTGACTCTAAAATGAATGCTGTAAATATCTAAATTTAATTAGGTATGATATTTGCTATAGTCTGCTTTTGTTGGTGATGTTGCAGAGATCCACTTAAATCACAATTGAGGCTGTATTCTTCTAAAGTGAGGTACTGGGTGTGCATTTGGTGAATACGTGTGTGTGTGTAAATGTGTAAGTGATTTTCTGTAATATTCTTCTGGGGTACAGGTACTTACTTCTAAAATATGCAGTGAGGCGATTTGATTTAGTCATTTTTTCTCATATTAAGATAGTCTTTGGGGAGTTCTTATTGTGACTCAGCGGGTTAAGAACCCTACTTTGTATCCATGGGGTTGGATCCCTGGCCTTGCTCAGCAAGTTAAGGATCTGGCGTTGCTGCAAGCTGCAGCCTAGGTTGCAGACACAGCTAGGATCCAGTGTTGCTCTGGCTGTGGCATAGGCCGGCCAAACTTAAGAAAATAAAAAACAAGAAAAGCCAGGCAACTTCAAAAAAAAATATGTGCATGTATGTAAGCACCTCTCTAAAACTTCAAATTGACTGCCTTTGGAAAATGAGGAAATGAGTAGACTCAACAACTCCCTGCACTCTAGACTTAATTTTATAAAGTACATGCTTCACTAATGTAATCAGATCAAAAATAACATTACTTTCATTTTTACTAAGATTTATATATGCACATGCATATATAAACACAAGCATGAAGATATTCTTTACATATTGTCATTTTAAAATCATGTTACAAGGTGAATGTTAGTATGACCTCACTTATAAGGAATATACTTTTAAATGCACATCTTTTCTAGAAAAAAATATATTAGACTATACATGCCATTGGTGTGTACTGGCCACCCATTGGCCAGGAATTCTGGTCATTTTTTTTCTGAGTCGGTGTTTTAAAATTGTTTTGTAACGTTCATCTATTATTTGAGTAATGAAAACAAAACACTTGAACATTCATTTAGAACACAAAATTCCATGAAGGGATGATAACACATGAATTGATTTGAGTCTCATGGTCCAGTAAATATAAAACTGTCAAATTTTTAAAGTGATTTCTTAATTACATTCGTGTCTGAAGCCCCGCCGTCCTTGGTGTCCTTCACAATCTTCTGCGGCACTGTAATTTGCAGAAGTGCTGTTACAGAGTCTGCGGTAAGGAAAACAGATGTGAATGTGAGAATTCCCCGCCACGGCCATGGCAGCATCCTTACTCTTCCTTTTTCTGTCCCATCAGGTCACTCTTGGACCTTCCAAGCCCCTGCGCGCGTGTACACACACCACAGAATCTTCCTGTGCAAGATTCCAGGAAGAGGCTCCTCTGGAAGTGGGAGTGTTATTACCGAACCACAGTCCAGAGACCCTCGGGGCTGATGCTAGACCTCAGCCCTGACTAGATAATGAAAAAGGGCTGTGCCAGCATCCCTTCAGGGCTCCCTCCTTCCCCCACCCGCTAGAAAGCGGACGCCCGCTCCTGCCGGGCAGGCTCAGGAAGTGAGGGACAACCGTCCCAGGCGTGCTCTGAGGCACCCGACCAACAGGTCCAGCAAGACCCGGAAACCGGGCGGGCTCTGACCCGACCATGGGTTCCCCCAAGCCCCGCCCGGGCTTCTGGGGCCAGGAGGGCCACGCCGCCCCACCGATGCAAAGGGGCACTGCGCCGGGCCGCCCTGCTGTCCCGCAGTGTCCTCACTTACGACGGCCGGCTGATGTCAGCTGGCCTAGCCCTGAGAGGAGCAGCAGGACAGACAACATTGCGTGGCCGGCCGGCCTCGCCATAGGGACGGCGGTTGACTGGAAACTGCGGCAGCGGCAGCGGGCGCGAGGGACCCGAGGCTCTAGGTCTGGATGGGGGTGGGGGCGGGGCTAGGGAAGCGGGGAGGAGCGGAGAGGCGGGGGGCGGGGCTAGGGACGTGGGGGCAGGAGCGGAGAGGCGGGGGCGGGGTTGGTGGGGATGTGGCTGCAAGTTCCGGCCCCGCCCCAGCTTCCGTCCCGGACAGAAGCTCAGCCTCAGGCTCCTGGCGCCCTCTAGAGGCCTGGTGCATGTGACTGGCACAGGAGGGCCCTGCTTCCTGCCTAATTGTGCTCCATTTCCAAAAATTTGATGTTTTTAACCTGTTCTGGGGTAGCCTAAGTTTTATAAAGAGCAACTTTCTCCTCTGCATATAACCCCCATTTGCTGGTGGAGTGCTTAGGGATGTTAATAGTCCATATCATAACCTTCTGGTGCAACCGCTGAATGTGATGGGGAAAGAAAATAGAATTCACCATATGTTTACTAGCAGGCAGTTGCCTATTTTAACAATATCTACTGCCAGATGTCTATTTTAAGTTTCAGGTCAAAACACACACACAAAGGAAAACAGACCTTAAAAAATAATTTTCAATTCCTCTCTTATAAGTTTGTTTCTTAGAAAAAAAATATTTCCTCCCATTTGGGGTTTCCATTTACTTTGTTAATATTCTGGGCATTATCCAACATAATCAAAGGAAGGTTCATGAAAAAATATTTGTATGCCAATGTTCATCATAGCTTTATTCACAATAGCTGAAAAGTAGAAGCAACCATCAATATAAATAGATGAGCAAAATGTGGTGTGTATATGCAATGGAACACTATTCAACCTTAAAAGAGAAGAAAATTATGACACATGCTATTACATGGATGAGCTTTGAGGACATTATGTTAAGTGAAAAAAAGCCAATCAAAAAGACAAAATTGTATGAGTCCACTAACATGAAGTACCTCATTAGTGTTATTGCTAGGGACAGAAACTACAATGGTGATTGTTACTGTTTGGGAAAGGAAGAAATGGGGAATTCTTGCTTAATGGGTACAGAATTTCCATTTTGCAAGATGGAGCTTTCAGAAGTTGTTTGGTAGTGGTGTTTGCACAGCAGCGTGAATATACTAGATAGCGCAAAGCTTACATTTAAAAATGATTAAGATGGGGAAATTTGTGTGTATTTAACCTAAGTATAAAAAGTTATTATATCAGAGTTCTCTTGTAGTGCATTGTGTTAAGGATCTGGTGATATCACTACTGCGGCTCTGGTTGCTGCCGTGGTGTGGGCTCAGTCCCTGGCCAGAAACTTCCACAGGAGAATTCAAGTGTGGCCAAACAACAACCACAAAAATCAACCAAACAAACAGAAAAGTTATTATAAAAAAAATACATTTTGAGAAGCTCCCACTGAAGTGCAGTGGGCTTGTCTCTGTGGAGTCACTGGTTCAATACCTAGCCCTGCACAGTAGCTTAAGGATCTGGAGTTGCTGCAGCTTTGGTGTAGCTCTAAGCTCTGCCTGGGACTTGATCCCTGCCTGGGAACTTTCATATTACATGGGGGTGCCTGGAGAAGAAAAGAAAAGCAGAAGAAAAGAGGAAGGAAGGAAGGAAGGAAGGAAGGAAGGAAGGAAGGAAGGAAGGAAGGAAGGAAGAAAGAAATTTTGAAAAGCAACTTAAATTAGACAAGTCACCAGTCTGTGTATTAAAATGCCAAAATTCTCTCCGGGTTAATACTATTGCCTTTCAATGTGTGAACTCCACACTTTGGGAAAAATTTCTATTTAGCCTTTTATTTTGTCTCCCTAAGCCTGACGTGCCTTAATATGACAAGGACAGATTATTATGAAGCAAAATCGTTAAAAATGTCATTTACCTTAGACTTAAAATAGCATGTATTTAATTATAAATGTAACAAATACTATATAAGTTTGAATTCAGGGCACTGGTTAATGACCAGGACAATTTAGGATAATAAATTATTAGTATAATCATATTTACCCTTCAAATTCTGCATACTCTTTGTTGCATGATTTTCTCATTTCATTTCACTTTACAATCGAAGTGGCAAAAATTGTGAAAAAGGGCAGAGCAATGTAGAAACTCAAAGTAAGCCAGCGCTCTGATGTGTATTGTAGGCTTTTGAAATAAAAAACATATCTAGAAATGAAACATAGAAATCAATGGATAATCACTGAATATTTGAATAAATTCATATTTATTTCACTTTAATCACACGTGTACATATAAAACCATATACATGGAGTTCCCATTCCGGCTCAGCGGAAATGAACCCAACCAGTATCCATGAGGACTCAGGTTCCATCCCTGGCCTCACTCAGTGGGTTAAAGGATCCAGCATTGCCATGAGCTGTGGTGTAGGTCAAGGATGCAGCTCGGATCCCACATTGCTGTGGCTGTAGTGTAGGCCAGCAGCTGCAGCTCTGATTCAACTCCTAACTTGGGAACCTCATAAAAAGATTAAAAAAAAAAAAAAGACAACATGTAAATTGGAGGTATGCACACCTTGGCGAGGAGCGAGACAGATGTCAGAGCCCTTGGCTAACGTCCTATCAGATATGTGTGTGCTGCATGTTCCACAGATACACAAGCTGCTGTCCATCACAGGGCAAGCTCAGTGCTGGCTTCCAGGCTTGGTGCAGCCACCATTCTCTCTGGGACCCAGGCCTCCCAATCCACTCTCCCTCGTGAGGGTGAAAGTCCTCCCGACATCCCACATTCTTAGCCTCTTGCACACACTCAGTTCCCGCCCAGGAGGCTCCTATTGGGTGAAGGGCTCTTCTGTTCCCCTCTGTACTGACCACGTGGTGGGTAATGGAGAGACCATTCCAGCACCACTGGCTCCAGCTGGCAACTTAGAAAGGATCATTACACATTTCAAAGTTCTCCTTAGTTTTGCCCAAAGGCGGTCATTCCCTGACCAACAAAAGCCCAAAGGTTGTTCTGCAAACACTTCAAAGTCCTAGTCAAAACCCTGTAGAATACTAAGAGCCAAGATGAAAGATTTTCGTTA
>PVHT020000140.1:8776935-8846243 GCA_004024745.2 Catagonus wagneri | reverse complement strand
TGAATTACCCAGACTTTGTAGTTTTCCTCAGACCTCCATTTTAGTCCTTTCTACC
This sequence comes from Catagonus wagneri, assembly GCA_004024745.2. NCBI lineage: Eukaryota > Metazoa > Chordata > Mammalia > Artiodactyla > Tayassuidae > Catagonus > Catagonus wagneri. The sequence goes on along the minus strand of PVHT020000140.1, from coordinate 8,846,188 downwards.
ACTGAGTGTGTTTTTGAGTATGGAAGAAAAAAAAATCCCTTCTAGGGACTTTGCTTTTCTACTTTTCTACTTAATTTTTACAATGAGTTACAAATGTTCAGTTCTGGGTCAATGTCAAGGCAGCTTAATGGAACTATCCGGCCTCTCTTGCGGTGGCCACTGACAAGTCTGGAATTTGTGTTGAGTAAGAACTCTTGGCATTCATTCCAGGGCTACTTCCTACTACTATGAATTTACCTAATACTGCTTTGGGGTTACTATGGCAGAACCCAGTATCCCTGAGCTCCGAGAAAACCAGATCCCTTGCCTTGCTGTGTGATGAGCCTATCCCAGGAGCTGCACCCAAACAATTGCAGCCCCACAGGTGTCCCCTGCATGGCCAGCATGGAGCCCTGTGTCAATGCCCAGGGAACCAAGGTAGGAGACAAAAAGAAAAGGTGCACCATTATTAGGTGCAAATAACTCTTCGTGGGAGAGTGCATATTACACAGGCTTTTTTACTTCCACTTGGCAGAATAAAATCCAAGCTTCCTGGCTCTTTACCCCAACTGAGGCAGGCAGTAGTAGGTATGGATGACTTCACGGGTGAGGCTGAGAGAATTTGTTATCTCTGAGACAGACTGAGTTCCAGAGGAGGCAATATGACTGAAATAAGTCCAGGTGCTGGGCCAGAATCTGGGGTCACTTATCTTCCATTCCATTTCACAATCAGAAGAAAACATTTGGCGGGGGGGAGGGCGCTGGCCCACACCATGTGGAAATTCCCTGGGCCAGGGATCAAACCTGTGCCACAGCAGCGGCCCAAGCCACAGCAATGACAATGCTGGACCTTAACCTGCTAAGCCACCAGGGAACTCCAGAAGAAAACACTTTTTTATCACACTATGTGGCCGTTTTATTTCACAACAAACAAATCGAAGAGATACTCAGTTGTATTATCTCCCATGATTGCATTATTACTGGATGCTGAAAGCATAATTCATTGTCCCTTTTTATTCTTACTGCAAGGACAGGAGGTAGATCCCACTCTCCATGTTTTTACAGATGAGAACCCCGAGGTTCCATACCTGAGTTAAAGCCAGGCTGTAAAACTGATGCTCTGAGCTGGGCCCTTCCCCGTCTCTGTGATGCTTCTTCAAAGTGGCTACTTCATCCAAGACTGACTGTCATCATCTTGTGTTTTCTCTAAAATCCAGTCCATGTATTCTACAACTTTGGTGTAGACCCCTGGTTGTTCAGTGCGGGCACAGCCTTCACCCCAACTGGTGATACCCACCAAATGCCATATTCCATTGTGTTTACAAACCAAGGGACCCCCTGAATCACCCTGTGTCACAGTGGGTAGAAAAATAAAATGATAGAAGGTTACGACACATGTGCCTTTAAAATTCTGTAGTCACACCACATACAAACAATTCCTTCCTTCCTTCCTTCCTCCCTCCCTCCCTCCCTTCTTTCTTCCTTCCTTCCTTCCTTCCTTCCTTCCTTCCTTCCTTCCTATTTTTTTGGGGCTGCAGTTGCAGCATATAGAAGTTCCCAGGCTAGGAGTTGAATTTGAACTGTAACTGCCGGCCTACGCCACAGCAATACCCAGATCTGAGCTCTACCTGCAACCTACACCACAGCTCACGGCAATGCTGTACCCACTGAGCAAGGCCTGGGATCAAACCTGCAGCCTCATGGATACTAGTCGGGTTTGTTTCCCCTGGGCCATGACGGGAACTCCTACAAACAATTTCTAATAATTTTTCAGATAACTCATGTGCCTCATTAGCTGTTGGATGTGGTGAAAATAACTTAATTCAGTAGTGTATGGTTGCATTTTTTCCAGCAAAGAAATTTTGACATTATCATCCCAAAATGTAATGCTCTTACATTTTAGTACAATTACTGTATTACAGTTGTCCTTCCCTAAATACAGCATGCTCCTGCAAATATTGTGGTATATATAATATATAAAAATAATGTGATCTAAACAACATATAATATATAAAATTATATTATAGTGTTTTTACTTTGTCAAAAGCTACTTATGAAATTATAAGATCATTTGGTTCTGAATTTTCAAAAAAGCTATAGTGAAACACACTGCTGAAAAAATATGTCTTGGAGTTCCCGTCGTGGCACAGTGGTTAACGAATCCGACTAGGAACCATGAGGTTGAGGGTTCGATCCCTGGCCTTGCTCAGTGGATTAACGATCTGGCGTTGCCATGAGCTGTGGTGTAGGTCTCAGACGCGGCTCAGATCCCGCGTTGCTGTGGCTGTGGTGTAGGCCAGTGGCTACAACTCCAATTAGACCCCTAGCCTGGGAACCACCACATGCCGCGGTGCGGCCCTAAAATGACAAAAGGCAAAAAAAAATGTCTTGAAATGATGTTTCTCAAGTGCCCTATCGTGTGTTTTTCATAATTAAGAGCATTACCTTACAAGCATCTTTTCCTCCTTCTTTATAGCCAGCACAGATCATCTGTTTGGATATTTTATGATCCCTGTAACTTTTCTGGCATTCTTCATTTGATACCAAAGGAATATTTGCCTTCTGTAGGATATTATGCATTTTACCTATGAGATAACCAGTATGTAATTTCAGAAGGAGGCAATACAATCAACATAGAAATAAGACTAAAATCTTAAAACGAATAAGAATGATGAATTTTTGATAAGATAATTTCTTCAGCTAAAAATAGTAAGGGTGAGAACGTAGAGTTACACAAAAACATGGAAAGGAGAGGGTGAGCTTTACACCCTAGACCTGGCTAAGAACCAGCTCTCATTTGTTCTACCATCTTCTCATCTCTATAAAATCTCTCCAGTTTCCTTTCATCACATATAATCCAAAAGCCTAGCAGTTTTTAACCTTTCAGTCTTTGTATTATACATTCAATGTGATCACTTTAAATACATTATTTTTATTTAAAAAATGAAAAAATCTATGGAATGAGAAAACATATTTGCAACCATCTAACTAATAAAGGGTTAATATCCAAAATATTTAAAGAACTCATGATTCAACAGCAAAAACAAAAACAAAAAAAGAACCCACAGATAACCTAATTTTTATTTTTAATTAAAAAAAATTTTTTTTTGCTCTCACCCACATTATATGGAAGTTGCCAGGCCAGGAATCGGACCTGTGCCACAGCAGCAACTCGAGCCACTACAGAGACAATGCCAGATCCTTAACTTGCTGAGCCACCAGGGAACTCCAATAATCCAATTTTTAAATGGGCAAAGGACCCAGAGAGACATTTTCTCAAAGAAGATAATGAATGACCAAAAGGAATATGAAAAGATACTCAACATCAGTAATAACAGGGAAATGAAAACCAAAACCACAGAGAGATATTGCCTCACAGGTCGGAATGGCCGTTATCAAAAAGGTGCAAAATAAAAACACTGATGAGGATGTGGAGAAAAGGGAATAATGAAGAATCATATGGGGAGTTCCCATCATGGCTCAGTGATAAGGAACCCGACCAGTATCCATGGGGATGTGGGTTGGATCCCTGGCCTTGCTCAGTGGGTTAAGGATCTGGCATTGCTGTGAGCTGTGATGTAGGTGACACACACAGCTTCAGACCCCACGTTGCTGTAGCTGTGGCACAGGCCGGCAGCTGTAGCTCTGGCTCAGCCTCTGGCCTGGGAACTTCCATAGGCTGCATGTGTGGACATAAAAAGCAAAAAAAAAAAAAAAAATTAAATTAAATTAAAGAAACATGTGTATTACTATGTCACATTTAAAAGTATTTTGATAAGTCACCGCAATTTTAGTGGGTCCCTTTGTAATCCTACGTGTTTTATTTAAGGATTTAATAGCAAAAATAAAAAATAAAAATAAATAAAATAAAAGCATCATTAAAGAAGTGATTCATAGGCTTCACCAGATTGCAGGAAGCATGATTAAAAGAAAAGAAGATTAAAATCCTGCCAGAAAGAGAGGTGGTATGCCTGCCTAGACTCCTGGTCATTAATATCAAAGGAGAGCAATGGCATTGGAAGATGAATCTCCATTCATTCTGAGGGCAGGACAGCTTTGAGTGGGCTCATTAGCCCTATACGGGGAAATCCTGTATGTGAAGGCAAACAAGTAATCTTGTAAAGTAAGATGCTTAAAGAGATTACTCTCTTATAAATTTTTCCAAGTCCGAGCAAAAATCCATCTTCTCAAGAGTCACTGAATGAGTATTTGAGAATGAATAGTTTGGAAAAAATTGTGAGTCTGGATATAATTTTAGACAGAGCCCAATGAAGTGGATCTGCTCCCTGTATTTTACCGTAGAAGACTAGCTTTGAAAACAACATTTGAAATGTCATGCTGTACCTTTTTCCTCTGTGAAGCCCCATCCAGTTACCCAGCAGTTAGTATAAACTAAATTTGTATCATCTTTGGAAGGGAGGCATATTGGCTTTTGGAAACCTGAAAGGTAATTTTAAAATGAAAATGTTGCAAAAGTTATGGATATTAACTTAAAAAATTCATATTTTTCTCATATTCTCTTTCTACAGAGTAGCACCAAGTAGAATAAAACTTTTGCTTTTCCGCTCAATTTCTTATTTATTTATTTATTTTTATTTATTTTCCTTTTTTCTGCTTAATTTCTAAGGTCAATGATTCAAGAAATTTCTCACTATCAGAGTCACTTTTGGTGTTAAATTTTCTGGATTAGATTTTTAAACTCAGAACACAAATTTACTGTTAAAAACACTTAGAAGTCCTTGTGTCATATTCTCTGTGTGATTCTCTTAATAGTAATAGCAAAGTGCCTGCCCTGTTTCAGGTATGATTTTTATTTTATTTTATTTTATTTTTTTGCTTTTTAGGGCTGCACCCCAGGCATATGAAGGTTCTCAGGTTAGGGGTCAAATCGGAGCTACAGCTGTCGGCCTGCGCCAGAGCCACAGCAGCACCAGATCCAAGCCGCGTCTGTGGCCTACACCACAGCTTACAGCAACGCCGGATGTTTAACCCACTGAGCAAGGCCAGGGATAGAACCTGCCACATCATGGTTCCTAGTCGGATTCATTAACTGCTGCGCTGCGATGGGAACTCCTCAGGCATGATTTTTAAGTGTTGTTAACTTATGAACTGATTTAAATAGTATAACAATCCTATGGGGTAATCAGAGGTGCAAAGAGGTAAAAGCATCTTACCTGAGGTCACAGAATCATTCGTAGACACAACAAGCATTCAGAAATTATGAAGCATTGTATTTCCAACCTCAATGCTAATGCCTTCCAGGAACTTCCTTCTGCAGGTCTCTTCTCTACTCAAGGTACACCTGGAAGTTAATATCTGGCTCTGCTTGCCCTCATATATTCCTAATATGCCGAAGCCCAAGGCAATGCTAATTTGGCTACTCTTGTCAAAAGGAGCTATTATCCCAGATGGCAAAGGCATTTCCTATGTCTGTTATTTCAGTAGTGTCTATGCAGCTGTATTCCTTCCTGGAAGAACTAATTGACATATCCTGGCTCTTAAGTACGAGAGATTTTAGTGTCAAGTCACAGGTCTTATCTTTCCTGGCAACACTAGCCGTTCCTGCCACTCTCCTAACCAGAAAATAAAGATAGTCTCTCTAGACTCCGACCTCTCTTTCAAAATGATGTGAAAATTTGAACCAACACACTTTAGCTGTACATTTCTCCTCAAATATGCTACGTACCAGTATAATTCAAAGGAGTCTCAAGTTTTAGTAAGGCAATATCATGACCAACTTCTGAGATTTTATAATTTTGGTGAACAATAATCTCTTTTATTTGTGAGAAAGGTGTTTCTTTTGTTATCTCTGATATATTTAAAATGCCACCATAAATGCGCCAAATATCCTTCAGGAGAAGCCTAGGAGGGAAAAATAAATACTAATTTGAAAGAAGAAAGACTGGTCTTTGATATTGGTTCTTCTTCCTTTCGGTTGATCTTTCAAAAAAGAACTGGGAAGAAAATACTGCATATGAGATACGTTTACACACCTAATTTATCCTCCTGACAATTTATCATCAATAGCAGTAGTGCTAAATCTCTAAAAATTTAGTTTAAAATATTGGAAAATGTACATTTATGCAATTACGATCTGTCTACTGTAAGTGAAAATTTTTAAAATGTTACTTTTTCTGAGAGAAACAGTGTTCCAGAGATCTCTAGCAATTTATCTTGGAAAAATCATTGTCAGTTCACCAACCTGAAAGCCATTGCTTCTATGAAATTCAGAACTGGCAAGAAGGAAAGACTTTATACAAACCCCTCTGTAACCAAATTAGGGGGATTGGGGTCCCAGAGAAAGAGAACCAGGCATGGCTTTCTTGACCTAGGAGAAGCCATTTTTTGAGCTAATCCATTTCGTGATCCAAATCTGGTCACAAAGCTTGGCCTTGAAGGAGTCTCAGTAATTAATGACCTTAAAGGAATAAAAGAATGTAGAAACAAGTGACTGTTAACAGGCAAGAGAACTAACAATAGCAAAAATGATAAGCAATGGCAAGTGTTCTCAGTTCTCTTTCAATGGTAAAGATTAGCCTGGGGCCTTTGACTACCAGATCAATTGGAAACCAAGGGATGATGATGTGGACCTTTTCTGACCCTCCTGACTTCAATCAATGAAAGCTTGTACTCTGTCACCCAAGCCCCTTCATGAATATGCATGTGCCCTTAGTTTAAAATGTCCTCAGTTTTGCTGTTCAGGGAGAAACTGCATTGGGAAAGATTCCCAGTGTTCTTCTTACTTGCTGCAAATAATAAATCCTTCCTTCTCCCACTCTTCGGTCTGGGTTGTGTCTTTTTCACTCGACACCCACCAAGAGGTGAACCCAATTTGGGGGTAACATCTATAATAGGGCAAGTGAAGGGAACTTAAGTGCTATTTAAACTATATCTAGATTAGAGAGACTACAAAAAAAAAAAAAAAACGCAACTAAATAAATAAATAAATAAATAAATAAACTATATATTTTGGGAAGTGTGAAAATTTAACTCTTTAAATATGAATGTGTACAAAATAAATCTAAAACTATTGTCTAAAGCAGATTGTTATTTTGTGTAAAGATCTGGAATTTTTTTATTATCAAGTTAGTGGTGCTACATATACTGACACCAAACTCCAGAGGAAATAATGGCGATATCAGATGCAAGGTGACTTTCTTTCAGTTAAATCACAGTGTTTTCCATGTGTGTTATCTTTAATAAACTCATAACACTGAGCCTTCAAGAAGGAAAATTCTTAACTTGAATTGGTACAATCACTATGGAAAACAGTATGGTGGTCCTTCAAAAAGTTAAATATAGAGCTAATATATGATCCAGGCATTTCACTTCCAGTATACATCCAAAGGAGACAAAATCAGTATCTTGAAGAGATATCTGCATCTCCTTGTTCAGAGCAGCATTATTTACAACAACTAAGACATGGAAACTACTGAGTGTCCACTGACAAGTGAATGGATTAAAAAATGGGATATATGTACTACACATTTTTAAAATTTCATATATATGATATATATATATATATATATATATATATATATATATATATATATAATGGAATACTATTCAGGTACAAAAAAGGAAATCTTACCATTTGCAACAACATGGATGAAACTTGAGAGCAGTATGCTTAACAAAGTAAGTCAGATAGAGAAAAACAAATACCATACAATCTCACTTACATGTGGAATTTAAAAAACCAAACTCAAGGAAACAGAGGGCAGAGTGGTGATTGTCCCAGGGCATGGGGGGTAAGATGGGAAATGGGTAAAGATGGTCAAAGGATATCAGCTTCCAGTTCTATGATAAATAGGTTCTGGGGATATAATGTCCCAGGCAGCACGGTAACTGTAGTTAACAATAATGTATTGCATATTTGAAAGACGCTAAGAGGGTAAATCTTCAAAGTTCTTACCACCAAAAGGTATGTACCTTTGTGAGGTGATGGATGTATTAAATATCCTTACTGTTAACCCCTTATTTGCAGTGTATACATATATCAAATCATGACTTTGTACACCTTACTTTTACCCAATGTTATATGTCAACAATAGCTCAGTAAAACTGGAAAAAGCGTGAACATCCTTGGTCCCAAATTGGGGTGTATTCAGTAAAAAGGGGCCCTAGAGTTTCCCTTCACAGTGTCTTTCCTTCCAAGCCAACAGCCTTCCCCTTAGCAAAGCCACTTGCAGAAGAGCCCTCAGTGGGGCCCCGCTGGATGAGGCAGCTGTGGAGGAGACTGGCCCTGCCCTCTGTGCTACTGGCTGTTGTATCTCCTGAGTGGTATCCTCAATCCTGGTGCAGACACAGCAACCAACCCCCCCCCCCTTTTAGACAGGGGAAGAAGGGAAATTTTACAAAAGCAAAAATACTTTTGGAAAGAGATCGTGTCTTTTATTTTAGGTCTGTTAGTGCTTATTCATATCCTTTGTCCATTTTTACATGTTTTATTTAATCAGTGCTTACATTTTTTGAGATATCTTCATGTGCCAGGGATATTAGTTAAGCATTTTCAGTGTGTCACTTAATTCTTCCAATAACCTTATGAATTAGATATTCTTCTTACTCATATTTTACAGATAGGAAAATTAAGCTCAGCGTATTTACAAATTATTGCCCAAGGTTATTCATAACTCTAACTGTGGCAGAGCTGACTCAAACCCCATTCTAACTAACTACCTAATCTAAATGGTTTAAAACTTTAAAACCCTGCAATATGTGCCATGTGTGTGATAAAGTAGAAATATTATATTTTTTGAATTATATAGGATAATAATAATTACAATTTTGTTTTACTATTTTTTATCTTTTTTTTAGGGCCGTACCTGTGGCATATGGAAGTTCCCAGGCTAATGGTCAAATCAGAGCAATAGTTGCTGGCCTAAGCCACAGCCACAGCAACACCAGACCTGAGCCGCATCTGCGACCTACACCACAGCTCACCGAAACGCCAGATCATTAACCCACTGAGCAAGGCCAGGTATCGAACCTTCATCTTCATGGATGCTAGTCAGATTCATTTCTGCTAAGCCACGACAGGAACTCCTTGTTTTACTATTAATATTATATTTGCGAATCAAAGAGCTGGAAGGAAAATAGCCCATGGGTCTGAAAAATGTATCTTTGCAGAATATATCTGGGGAGTGGTGGGGGCAGGTGGCAGCAGCTAGAGCATTTTTTAGTTATTCTTTAAAGCAGGAGGGAGAACTGCCAGGGAGCCTCAGTTCTACAAATATCCATACTCTGTTCGGATGGGTCAGGTGGTTCAGTGTTCAGGCCTTACTAGTTGTTCAACATTTTGAATACCACTTCTGCTCTAAAATGTCTTTTATTTAAAAAAAAGAATAAACTTCTATTAACAAACTGACACTGATGGTGAAATGGACTATAGCATCTTCAAAACAAAGAGGCAAGACACCGAATAAGATGTAGCCAAATCTTACCCATCAAAGCAATGGGCAGCAGTTAGGACCCACTGGTGTCCAATGATTGACCCTCCACACAGGTGGTTCTGATCCCTGAGCTTCACCTGCAAGCTGACCTGCCAGGGCCATTCTCCGGAAAAAGAGTCGGTTCCTCCAACAATGCGTGTGTTTGCTTTTGTTGCACAGGCTAAAAAGAGAGCATTAAAGTTAATGGTTGGAATCAGAAGTGAATCCTCTTCAGGCGAGGAAAAAAAGACCCATAATTCCCTTAGATAAAGCTAAACACGCTATGAGAACAACCCAGGCCTCCCTTTGCAGTTCTGTGGAAAAGCGACATGCACTCACCAGAGTGGTCCCCACTTCTACACAACCTCAAAGAATAACCAGAGCTTGCGCGCATCCCATGTGTAATCTTGGCTGGGGAGCCATCCGAAGACAATCGTAAGGAACACTTACACCTGGATAAAATGATCAGTACAAAGAGTAAACCTTCACAGAGGAGGAAAGCTCATGAAACTATCTGCTCACAGTCTCTGAAAAATAAATTCTCACTAACTTCTCTCCTCTACAGTCTTCTGGGCGTAACGAATAAGTAAAAAACTGACAGCGGGTCGTCTTCGTGCAAGCCTCTTGACAAAGATTCACTTCTTCAACAAAAGTCACATCCAGTTCTTCTCCTTCAAAATCCATTTCTGAGTAAATTTTGGAATGGCAGGGCTCTGTGCCGATTATAAACACAAAAAGATAAAAAATGCCAACAACAATAAGCCACATTTACACAAGTTTCTGGTACACTGAGGACTGTAGGAAGATCATCAAATGTGCAACAGCTTGTGTAATAGTATCATGGAATCACATTACCAGGCAAAGTTTGTTTGCAGGTTAAGAGGCTGTATCCAGAAATAGCGTTTTCCTGAGGAGTAGGGGGACTCGGGGTCCCACTTTGGGACGTCTTAAGGAAACAGGCATTTCTGTTTTTTAAAATAAGCAAGAGAAAGAGAGAAAGCAACATTAAAGGCAAATGCAAAAGGACCTCATGTCAAAAAACAACAACCCTCTGCAAATTTTATCTTCTGAGAAATTCTCTTCAAAGTAAATCAGACTACAGGACTTTAATAAATTACAGGGATTACATGGAAATCAAGCCACACCTCCCTCTGAAGAAAACTGATAGGCACAGATAATCTGAAAAGAGGAAGAAGGTAAAGTTCTACCTTCTAATTAAGGAAGAACAAATTCTGGGGATTTACGGTACTGATGCTGTTATATAACTATATACCCTTCTCTTGGTTCCATTCTCTGTATAAAGAAAAGGACAGGTTATCTTATCTGAGGGTCAAGAGGTCGAACTAGAACCTTAATCAGGATAAACAGGGCTCTGGTTTCTGAAATGATCTTAAAGGATATGCTCCCAGGGAATGTTTTTTTGTTTTTTTTTAAACTTCAAGCTAATATAAAACATTAAGGTCAGCAGGAAAGGTATCTGATCGTTTTTTTTCCCCCATGGTTGTTGGTTCATTGACTCAATGGTATGTTCGAGTAAGAGAAGATGGGTAGAGAAGTCTGCTAATCTCTTAAGCAATCTGCACCTGGCAGAAAAGTACCTACTTAAACAGTGAGTTCACCTGTTTTGAGGGAAATGAACAAAACTTATTAAAATCTCAAACTATAAAAGTAAAGGGATGTCAGGACAGCAGCAAACGCTAGACATTCATACTCACCTTTGTGACTCTGTCTTCCAGGCATTGGTGTAAAAGGTGAAGAAAAGGCAGTTGGGGTGATAGGTGCAAATGGTGCGACATACAAAAGCATCTGGTGCAAGAACTCTGGCAATATCCACGTCTGAAAATGTGAGATGTTGGAAAATGTCCATGTGGCAGCCTGTGAACCCACAGAGGGAAACTGTACGTGACATGATGCTAAATGTGCTTGTACTGTGTCATCATCACTAAGAAAACTATGATTATTTGTTAGTCATAGCACTGCACGACCCAAGTGAAAAAAACATCTGTTAAAACATCGCCAAACTTGTGTTTTGCCATTTGGGAGAAGGAAAAATTGGTCTAACTCTGATGAATGACAGATTCCCATGTCAGAGATATACAACAGCTTAACCTACGCTCCTGGCTCCATCCTAATCAGTGTCAACTGTTTATGTAATTCAGCCTGTGTTCATATTTCCTTTATATTAGCTTCACCCTGAATCCCAGGCCTTAGGAACATGAGGTTTTGTGTTGTGTTTTCTGGAATATTTTGAAAAAGATTTTGACAAAAAGAGATCAACAAAAATCTGAGTTTCTAGCAAAAATGCCATGTGTCCATTGACATTAGAACAAGAGGAAATCCACTTTCATCATCCTTAATATAGCCATATCTCAACTACATTTTTGTGTTCATATTATTTATTCAAATTATTCAATTGGAAAACACATAAATTCTAACAAAAGTATGCAAACTTAAAGAATTATGACAGCAGTTATGGAAGAGACAAAAAGAATCCAAATTTAAATGAACATAGTTGGATCAAGAGAGAATGCCCACCATAACATGGTATCTTCAACTGCACAGTTTAGGAAATTAGATCTCAACTAATTAAATCTTTTAAAAACAAACAAACAAAAAAATAGACTCTTGAAGCTGGAAGAGAACTTATGGGTCATCCATATCAACTTACAACTGCAACTTCTCAAGGATACCCTTGACAAGTTGTTCACCATTTACTGAAGACATTTAAAGGGACAAGGAGATAACTACCTTATAACAAGGCTCACTTCTTTTCTGGACCATTCTAGATGCTAGAAATTTTTTTGAATTTTCATCATGGTGGTATCTACCTAGATCTGCCTAATGGAACCATGCAGTTTAGCCTAATTCCTTTCCCAGTGATGGTTCTTCAAAAGCAAAAAATTAAGGGGTTTCCGTCTCGGCTCAGTGGAAGGGAATCTGACTAGGATTCAGGAGGACGCAGGTTTGATCCCTGGCCTCACTCAGTGGGTTAAGGATCCGGGGTTGCCGTGAGCTGTGGCATAGGTTGCAGACAGGCTCAGATCTCATGTGGCTGTGGCTGTGGTGTAGGCTGGCAACTGTAGCTCCGATTTGACCCCTAGTCTGGGAACCTCCATATGCCATAGGTGCTGCCCTAAAAAAGGCAAAAAAAAAAAAGATAATCAGCCTGGCAATTTTTCACATTAAATGTCTTTAACCTGTTTCTTCAGTCATTTCTTCTTTTCCATGACTTGTAGATATCGTCCCATCCTGGTTACCCTCTTCTCCAGGGCTCCAGTTGACCACTGGTCCATACAAAATGGGGAACACAGAACTGAATACAAAGTTGCAGTCACAGTCTGATCTATCCAGATTTCATTTGTTTTGCATTTTTTTTTTTGTGAAAAGCACTTAGAGGGTGTTAGTGGGAATGACAGAAAAAGGACCTCCCCAAATCCTCTCCTCCATAAAAGTAATGAGAGCCCTGGCATAACTGTCAAAATCAACATTTCAGAAGGTTAGGAATTAACCAAAAGTTTGTAACAGTCCAGGGACTGTTTATTCAAGAAAAACAGCCAAATGTCAGTAAGAGCAGCGAATTTTGGGGGGTTTTAACCCATCCTATTCCCATGCCTTCACCTCAGCTCCATGGAAACCTTGAAAATATCCACAAAATCACGCTGAAACCCAGCGGTCTACCAGCCCCTGGGGGGCAGAAGAGAGCTGGAGCTACTCCAAAGCTTGATCCCTGAATATGGTCTTTTCTTGACCTGTCTAAAAGTTCTCAGGAAAACCCCACTCAGAAGGACTGAGTTCATTTGACCTGAAGCAGAGCTTCCTCAGTCTTAACAGCTCTTTCTTTGGAAATGTTTGTCAAAAACAAACACACTTTAAAAAAAAAAAAAGAAAGAAAGAAAAAAAGAACTGTGGCAATTATATAAAATTGCAGCTGCCTAAGACAGCAGTAAAATCTGGGACAAACAACAAGCCAATATCTTTTTTTTTTTTTGGGTTGCAGTTCCCACACCAGGGATCAAACCTACACCACAGCAACAACCCAAGCTGCTACCATGACAATTCCAGATCCACTGTGCAAAAAGAGAACTCCTAAAACATCTTAAAAGGAAAACCAGTGAGAGTTTGAAAACCGTGGACATATTCCTCGGACTCTAGAAGGCCATGTGCAATGTATAGCGCTGATTGTGTGCTCAGCCAGAGCTATGCAAATGCACGGAAAAGATGTGAGAGAGCCCTGGGCCCTCACCATGGCCTGACATTGACCTCTGTGAGCTCTGTGTGAGCAGAAAGTGAAGCCCAGGGCAAAAGTGTAAAATCCCTGCCAGAGCAGTGAAGACACATCCTAACTCTCACAAAAAGTCCCTTGTCACAGGCTGGGAAACTCCCTGGTTCCAGGTGCGGAAGGAAACTGCTGTCCTGTCATTAGCTAATGGCTAAGAAAACCGAGCAGAGACATCAATGGTAATAAACAATAAAAACTAAACACTTGACAAAAGAGGTTCAGGAAAGTCACCAAGCGAGCAGCAACAACAGCACAAAATGGTACCAACAAATAGCTTTGGGGAAGGAAGGAATTTGATTTCCAGAGTTGTCACATGCTATTATTTAAAAGGTCTCTGAGTTCCCGTTGTGGCTCAGCGAAAATAATCAGACTAGTATCCAGGAGGATGAGGGTTCAATTCCTGACCTTGCTTGGTGGGTTAAGGATCTATTGTTGCCGTGAGCTGTGGTGTAGGTTGCAGACACAACTCAGACCCCACATTGCTTTGGCTCTGGCTGTGATGTAGGCTGGCAGCTGCAGCTCTGATTCAACCCCTAGCCTGGGAACTTCCATATGCTGCAGGTACAGCCCTTAAAAGCAAAAAAATACATATATAAAATAAAAGGTCTGGAGTTCCTGCCATGGCACAGTGGGTTAAGAACCTGATGGCAGCAGCTCAGTCTTTGACCCCAGGAACTTCTATATGCCACTGGTGCAGCCATTTAAAAAAAAAAAAAGTAATTTTTTTTACAAAAATTACAAGACATATAAAAAACAAGAAAATATGGGCCATACAGAGAATAAAAGGGCACTATAAACCATTGCTAAGAAAGTGCGAATGTGGAATTTACTAAACCAAAAATTTATGTCAGCTATTTTTTTGTGTGTGTCTGGCCACACCCACGGCATATGGAAGTTCCCAGGCTAGGGGTCAAATAGGAGCTACAGCTGCCAGCCTACACGACAGCTCATGGTAGCGCCGGATCGTTAGCCCACTGAGCAAGGCCAGGGATCAAACCCGCAACCTCATGGTTCTTAGTCGGATTCGTTAACTGCTGCGCCACGACGGGAACTCCTATGTCAGCTATTTTAAACTATGATCCAAGAACTAAAGGAAACCGTATCTAAAGAACGGAAGGAAAGTATGAAAATAGTGCCTTGCTAAATAAAGATTATCAGTCAAGAAACAGAAGGATTGAAATTATATTTTATAAAGAACCAAATCTGAATATTAAAAAATTAAATAATCAGCTAATTTGAACCAATAAATCTAGAACACACCATGGAAAAGAGGTGTTGGGGGAGTGAGGGAAAAAGTAGGAAAAGAGAGGCATTGTTTTTGTTTTGTTTTGTTTTGTTTTTGTCTTTTTGCCTTATCTAGGGCTGCACCCGCGGCATATGGAGGTTCCCAGGCTAGGGGTTTAACAGGAGGAGCAGCCCCCGGCCTTCACCACAGCCACAGCAACGCGGGATCTGAGCCGCATCTGCAACCTACACCACAGCTCACGGCAACGCCGAACCCTTAACCCACTGAGCAGGGCCAGGGATCGAACCCGCAACCTCATGGTTCCTAGTTGGATTTGTTAACCACTGAGCCACGACGGGAACTCCGAAAAGAGAGGCATTGTTGCCAACTTCCCAGTCTTCCAAGGAGGGGTCCTAGTCCAGGATCCTGTACAGGGCTTGGCATAGGGCTGGCACTTGATACTGTGTAGAAGTGGCTATTGGTTATTTGGTTTCAACAACCTCTTATCGTGAATATGCTGATATCGTAAATAAGGTAGACTGTCATAGCAAATTTCCTGGATCATTCAATTAAAATTACCTCTTTGTCTGAAACTGTGGAGTTTCACTGATTCACTATGTTAGAATCAGTTCACTAGATAATGGACACTATCAGGAAATGACCTTATCGTTTTCTCTACAAGGTCACTATACTGGTTTCCTGTGCCTGTTGTAACAAATTATCACAAACTTAATGGCTTGAAACAACACCAATTTATTTCCTTGCAGTTCTGGAGATCAGAAATCCAGAAGTCTGAAATGGGTCTTACTAGGCTAAAATCAAGATATCAACTGGGCTTTGTTCCTTCCAGAAACTCTGGAGGAGAACCTGTTTCCTTACCTTTTCCAGATTCTAGAGGCCCCCTGTATTCCTTGGTTTATGGACCCTTCCTACATCTTCAAAGCCAGCAGTGTAAGCTCTTCAAATCTCTCTCTCTCTGACCCTGACCCTTCTGTTCCCTTTTTCTGTGACTACGTTGGGTCCATCCATATATCCAGGAGAATCTCCCATCTCAGAGTCTTTTTTTTGGTAAAGGAGAAAAAGATAGCTGTATCGCTTTGCCAGGCAAAGGGGGCCACAGCAAGCTAATGCCTTAAAGACTGTGCCCCCCTCAAAGTCTTCACTGTAATCACATTGTTAACAGAGCCTCTTTGCCTTATAAGGTATATTCACTGGTTCTGCTTATTACAGCCACATAATGAAATAGGAACCTTGCAATTACCAATTTCCGAGTCTGCACAGGCCTTCAGTGAAAATCCAGATTCCACGTTAGCCAGCACCTTTATACTAGTTGGTGTTCCTCCTGGACTGTGCTTTAATAGGCAGTTGTTCCTAAGTGTGAGAAACAGAAGTTACTTTGCTTCCTAAACTCTGGGGTGCACGCAGAAGTCCATTTTCAGTTGAAATGACTCATGGTCAGTGGAATATAAATAAAGCAATGAGAACGAGAACCGTGGTAATGAGTGGGCTGCGGTTTGTGTCCTTAATCAAACAGACATCTCCCCCTCTACAGAGGGAAGTTCAAGGAGAAGGATGCAGTGGGAGGCATTCTTCTATAAGACATTATCCCACTGAACCCTCATTCCTCAAGCACAGCCTCTCTGCGGACCAAATGGAAATTATTCTCTTCAGGGACAATGACCCTGAAATTGAGTAAATAAATAAGAAGAATGGTTAGATCTAAAAACCCTGTCTGGTTTCCAACTGAAAAAAAAAAAAAAAAAGAGGGGGGTTTATGAAGAGTAAAATTAAATCCTAAAATCACTATCAGAAAGAACAAACAAGATGAATGTTACTCACTGGTACTCTGCATTGTAGAATGCTGGCGTGGCATATGTGAAAAAAAGGCAGTGAATGCTGTTGGTGCACCTTTTCTGGCATTCTTCAACACTTTTCACCTTAGACACATTGAAATTAACTCCTCTCATATCAATTCCTTTATAAATATCACGGTGGCAAGCTGTATAAATGAAACAGAGTAAATTCAGTCAGTTTACCTTCTAGAAGTAAATCATCATTTTGGCTGGGTAGTTCTGAAGGACAAGATTTAATTGGGGGCAACGGCTCTATCAATTAGGGGATTTCAAATTTTTATTCTGTCACGAAATTATCAAACTCTGCTTGAAATAATTACATTCCAGTATGTTTTAGAGCACTAGCAGGGAAAGGGGGTTAGTTTACCTCCAACACTGCAAGCAGCAGTTACCTGTGCAGCAATACAGGTAATAATTTCACGCCAGAATTATCAATGAGCAATGAAGACAAACAGGACAATAATAATAAAGACAGGGATCTATAGGTTATAGAAATAGAGTCTCTTTCTAATTCTGCTGCACGTGAGAAAGAAAACATCCTAAGAATTGTGATGGAATATTTAAAAACTAAAACTTTTTTTAATTGTTAATTGAAAGCCATAAACCTACCTCTAGGAGTTCCCGTCGTGGCACAGCAGAAACGAATCCAACTAAGAACCATGAGGTTGCGGGTTTGATCCCTGGCCTCACTCGGTGAGTTAAGGATCCGGCGTTGCCGGGAGCTGTGGTGTAGATCACAGATGCAGCTCAGATCCTGCACTGCTGTGGCTGTGGCGTATACCGGCAGCTACAGCTCTGATTAGACCCCTAGCCTGGGAACCTCCATATGACGTGGGGCGGCCCTAAAAAGACAAAAAGATAAAAAAACAAAACAGAACAGAACAAAAACCCTACCTCTAAATGTCTTAAACTAAAATTGGTCCTGAGTTTAAAAACTTATATGTGCCTGCGAGCAATTCTTCACCTTAATTTCACTTTTTGATATCTGAGGAGAATTAGAAGGAAATACTAAATAAAGCTCTGTTAATAGACCATGTCTGGGGAAAGAAACAACTGCAGAACAATGGGAAAGGTGCAGTATTATTTTTTTTCTTTAAATTTTACTATGATAGCTTAAAAAATAATGCTTAATTGAAGAATTCACACTAAATGGTATAAGATATCAGTTTGATCTTGTAAAATAGGAAGAGTACTCTTCCTCAGTTAAACTATACATTGACTAAGCCAGGCTCCCATATTTAGAGCTAAAGGCTGGTTACTATACAAATTACAGGTACAAAGCATGTGTGTACCCAAGTGTGCACACATGCACACATGCATGCACTGAGGCAGTGGTATTACTGGGACAGGGAAAGGATGAAAAATTTTAAAAACATCTGAAATGTAAATCTACAAAATGATCTGTATATAGTAAAGGTAAAAATAGCAATAATGCATAGCCCCAGTATGGTTAAGGTTCTGCCAACCCATCAGTTGAGAGAATCTTTTCAGTACTTTCCACTTTCATATTTGTTATGTTAGAGAAATAGTTCATTTGCCCTAAATTTATTAGGATAGGGTGGAAAATAGAAGCATCTGAAAGAAAGTTTCCTGGCCTCCTAGTCTTCACATTTTCTCTAATATATGTTATTCTTAATAAGATTTACGGAGTCCAGGCTTTCAGATTGGGGGCTTAAGGTGTTTTCTTCTCTTCAGCACTATTAGCATTTGGGACCAGAAAATCTTTGTAATGGAGGTTTCCCTATGCCTGGTGCCGTGTTTAGCAGCATCTCTGACCTCTATCAACTGATACTGATAGCATCCTCCCCAACTGTAACCACCAAAAATGGCCCTAGACACTGCCCAATGCCCCGTGGCAGAAGGACAAAACATCCCCAGTTGAGAAACACAGCAATCCACTGGGGCACAAAAGACCCTCCAGGGAAACGGGAAGAGAGATGCCCGTGTTCTCGTTCCTCTTGTTTGGGTGTGTATTCACTTTCTGTACATCTGTGCCAGTCTCATAAATCATAGAGGCCCCTTATGCATGAGATGACTGATAAAGCCAAGGGGATGGTTCCAGACTCTGACACCACCTCTATTATCTTTCTGAGCCCTCCCTTCCAAACACCCATGGCAGGAGTTCCCGTCGTGGCTCAGTGGTTAACGAATCCAACTAGGAACCATGAGGTTGCGGGTTCGATCCCTGGCCCTGCTCAGTGGGTTAAGGGTTCGGCGTTGCCGTGAGCTGTGGTGTAGGTTGCAGACGCGGCTCGGATCCCGCGTTGCTGTGGCTGTGGCGAAGGCCGGCGGCTACAGCTCCTGTTAGACCCCTAGCCTGGGAACCTCCATATGCCGCGGGTGCGGCCCTAGATAAGGCAAAAAGACCAAAACAAAATAAAACAAAACAAAAACGCATGGCAGTACAGAGTTTGAGCAGAAACTGTTCTAAGGTAACCCATTCTCCATTCAGAGTTAGCTCAGAAATCTACACCTTACCCCTAATTTGATGACCACATTGCTTCAAGGAATGTCCAGAAACGGCACTTTTCCGCAACACTCTTGGCAGCATTCCTGTAACACTGTCTTTCAAGAAGCAACCAAACCTGTTTTTAAAAGTAGCTTCACTTAGGCAGTAGAATAATAAACACATATTGAAGAAAGGTCTAGCATCCTCATACACTCATAAGTATCCCCTGGAATAAGGACAATAATGCAGCTTCCCTGACACCTCATGAAAAGAACAGTGTTAGAGGCAATTCCATAATATCTAAGGGTTTTTGTAATAATTAACTTCAGCGTTGTTTTCCTTTATATTCACACTTTAAAGTACAGGAAGTACTTTAAAGAGGTAATTTTTTTTTTCTGTGCCCCTGAACCTTGGGGGAATTATGTTCCCACTTGGTGATTATTTTTATACATATTTTCGTTTACTTAATAAATTGAATCATTCATGAGAATTACATCTATATATGGTGTTCATCGTGGTTAGTAACTCTTTCTGCACCTAATGAAAGACTTCTTTCTGTCTTTAATATCAACCTTAATGTAATTTCATTATTCATAAGGATTCTAGCGCTTAACTTTCTTTCTATGTGAACATTTGCTGCCTCTCACATACAGTCTGGGTTTTCTATACAAGCTTAACGTAAAATCAGAAGACGAATGCCTAATTCTTAGTTTTTAAACTCAAATAGAGTAAAGATAAAATAAAAGAATTAATGGATATGGAAATGGGAACACGGAAGAAATATCTATTCTGGATATTGATCAAAATTAAAGAAAATCCAAGTTCCCATTGTGGCTCAGCGAGTTGAGACACTGACTAGTATCCATGAGGATGAGGGTTTGATCCCTGGCCTCGATCAGTTTGTTAAGAACCTGGTATTGCTGCAAGCTGTGGCATAGGTTGCAGATGTTTGTGTGGTTATGGCTGTGGTATAGGTCGGCAGCTGCAGCTCCGATTCGACCCCTAGACTGGGAACTTCACATGCCACAGGTGCAGCCCTAAAAAGAAAAAAAAACATAACAAAACTACGTTTGTACTTAGACCACTTTATGACCGAATACTGTTTTTTTATCCATTATTTTTCAAATTGTATTACTTTTCCAAATTTCCAGTTTATTTATATATATATACTCACAGACACACACACACAAATACACATACACACACACACATACACACACACCCCATGTATACTGTACATGCCCAAACTGGCTCATTATAGGCATCATTTAGACCTGTCCACTCCTAAGTTTACAATCTCTGGATTTTAATTACATTCTCAAAAAAATGCTTGTCTTCCATTGAATCTTCCTACTACAGTGCTGTTCGCCTGTGGTCAGGGGTCAGATAGCAAGTATCTCTCTTGTTCAGGTGAAATATTCACCTATTTTAGACACTTCCTTGAGATAATCCTTTAACTGAATGATGTTTCAAGTGTTTCCTTCGAGTTTTGGGATGGAAAAAGACTCTTCAGGAGTTCCCTGGTGGCATAGCAGTTAAGGATCTAGCATTGTCATCGCTGTGGCTCAGGTTTGATCCCTGGCCTGGGAACTTATGCATGCCACAGGCATAACCAAATAATTGAATAAATAAGTAAATGAAAAGACTGTATTCTACTATGTTAAGTGAATGTAACAATAGTTTCAAATGCATACATCCTGGCTCAAGAGACTTCGGCTCAGTAGGTGCGGGCTTGAACCTGAGAATCTGCTTAGATTAGAAATACTCCAGGTGATTCTGATGGTCCTTGAATCCCACTTAGAAAGTTAGCCTGGCTATATGTTACCTTTTTGCACACAACTGATTCCATTTTGAAAAGTGACTGGCTTCTCCAGCAGTGAAACTTCAACTTTTACCTTTTGTCTGTGTCATTAGTTGAACTTGCAGGAAGAAAACTAAACAGCAAACATCTAGGATGGAAGGTGCACATCGTCTGGCAGTGCCGGGCACTAGGGGTGTATATGGCAGATACATCCCCACCTCGGAAGAAGGTATTTTTATATAGTTGAGTCAAGCATCCTGTGATAGAATCATTTAAAAGAAGAGAGACATCAGTTTGGAACAAAGGCAAATAAAAATTTTTAAAGAAATGTGTCTGTGCTCTGCACCTTCTGACTTTGTCCATAGAATACCCAAAGATCTTTATGACATGAATAATTACAGACGCAGGATGAAACATATTAGGCATGATGTATGATACTGAAGTTATTTTTATGGGTACTTCTATATTAAAAACTCGGTTGACTTTTATTAATCATACGATAACTTGTACAAAAATTATTCCACTCAAAAATGCAGTGTTAGCTTGGTTCCTCCCTGCCTTCTAATATGTTATAAAAAAAAATATGATGCCTTAAAAATAACAATGTATGATCTCTTTTTCAAAACACTTTCATGACAAACATCCACAGGAGAGTCTCATAACAGTTCTGTAAGAGAAGTTAGAGACGGGTTTTATCATATGCATCTGATCCTTTATTCATTTTTTTTTTTTTTTAAGAAAGAGGCTAAGTAAGTGAGTCTCGGGGCAGTACAGGCTTGCCCAAGAGCACCACACAGCTAATGAATGTCTTGGGACATAAACCCAGTTCTTCTGACTCCCAATCTTACTCTCTTTTTTTGTGTGCAAGGTTAAATGCTGTTCCTCATCTCAGTTTAACTCAAGCAACGTAGCAGTTATTAAGTATTTCTTACCTTAGGAACAAGTTCAGATGAGGCAGTATTTGCTCAACGTCTGCAAGCTCAATTTTTAGATAGTTTAAGCAAGTGCACACATATGCCAAACTGAAAATACTTTTTGAAATATTTGCTGTTTAGAATTGTCCACAGCTCTGAAGTACCCTGCATCTCACATATTATTAGAGTATTAAGTGCTTCCTTTACTTTTACTGTTTCATATATTAAAGTCTTATGTTTAAAAGACCCTAAAGTCAAAGTCTGCCTAAGAAGCCTTTCCAACTCAGGTAGAACGTTCACTTTTGTTGGTCAACAGTCCATTAACCACAGCATATTCCAAGGACAACCTTGTCCATTTCCTAGGGCAGTAAGCACACCTCAACTTCAGTAATATCTGTTTTTATATTGCCTTTCAGAGAATGAGCAGCTTAGACACATGCATTTCTTTTCTTTTCCTTTCCTTTTTTTTTTTTTTTTTTTGTCTTTTGTCATTTTAGGGCTGCACCCTCGGCATGTGGAGGTTCCCAGGCTAGGGGTCTAATCGGAGCTACAGCTGCTGGCCTATGCCACAGCCACAGCAATGCGGGATCTGAACCGCATCTGCAACCTACACCACAGCTCACGGTAACGCCGGATCATTAACGCACTGAGCGATGCCAAGGATTAAACCTGCAACCTCATGGTTCCTAGTCGGATTCATTTCCACTGCACCATGACGGGAACTCCTCTTTTCTTTTCTTTTTAAGGGCACACCCACAGCACATGGAACTTCCCAGGCTAGGGACTGAATGGGAGCTATGGCTGCTGGCCTATACCACAGCCACAGCAACGCCAGATCCTCCAAGTCAATTCTGCAACCTCTATTAGAGCTCACAGCAACTCAGATCCTTAACCCACTGAGCAAGACCAGGGATCAAACCTGCATCCTCATGGATATTAGATGGATTCTTAACCTGCTATAATGGGAACTCCAAAGACATTCATTTCATTAAGCCCTGAAGATTAACATTTCCTCTACACCACCCATCCCTCTGGGGATTCTGGCCCTGAGCCCACCCTATTACGGTTTCCAGCCCAGCAAGATCTTCTCCCCTCAGAGGTGATGCCAAGATAACTAAGCCATGGGTGAGGTTTATATTTAGGAAAAGCAGACATCTCTTCGGGCAGAGTCTTCTGAGAATACAAGCTGCCAAGTATGTATTGGCAGCTTGTATTCTCAGAATTACACAAAACACTGAGTGATTTGGTCCTGTGACAACAAAGTTCTAATAAGTGGTCTTGCTTATCCTCAAAAGTTGGTAATAATGACCATGACGATGATGGTAATGATGATAAAAATGATAGGCTTGTTTGTATATTTTAGAGTGTATGCAAAGCACTGTTATATAAGTTATCTTAGAACATAAAATATTATGTTATATTATGTCACACTAGCCTCTGTGTCCAAAGACTTTGGGTAGGTTATTCAGTTTTGTTTAAAAAAAAAATTACATGATCAATGAGAAGAGAAGCATTTTAATTTTTAAAAATTGGGTAAGGATATGAAAAAGTCATTTGCAAAAGAAATATAAGCAACTGGAGTTCCTGTTGTGGTGCAGTGGCAACAACTAGGAACCATGAGGTTGTGGGCTCGATCCCTGGGTTGAGCTGGGGTGTAAGTCACAGACTTGATTTGGATCTGGCGTCGCTGTGGCTATGGCTGTGGTGTAGGCTGGCAGCTGTAGCTCCATTTGGATCCCTAGCCTGGAAACCTCCATATGCCACAGATGTGGCCCTAAAAACCGAAAAAAGAAAGAAAGAAAGAAAAAGAAACAAACAAATACAAGCAACTAGTAAGTAGGTCTACGAAAAATGGTAAGAATTATAAATACAGGCAAGTTAAAACAGCTAGATGCCATGTTACTCACCAGATTAACAAAAGTTTTAAATTAACCAATATTGATTTTAGTTGAAAATGACAACAAACAAACACAAAACTGGTTCAAAGTGACTCAAGTACATATGAAATATATTGGTTCAAAAGCCAGAGAGCCCATGGTGGATCTGGCTTCAGGAATAACTGGCCTTCATGCTAAGCTATTCCCATCAAGACACAATTTAATTGTCTTCATACATTTGCTTTATTCTGAAGTGTGGTCTTTGCTCTCAAGCTCCACACAATGGCAAGATGAGGCCAGAAACTCAGGCCTCTGTATTCTAACATAATTGAAGTCCAATCAGGGGGAAAAAAAAGAGGGACTCATTTCTAGAGGTTGAAAGACTTTGACTCTGTTCAGGTCATTCCAGACAGCAGGATGTGCTTGTTTCCTCACTGGTCAAGCCTGCTTGGGTCACCATCACATAGACTCTAACTGTGAGCTTGCAGTTTGAAGAAATAAATTAGGATATTGTTTCCAGAAGGGCGAATATATTTAGGCCACCAAAACATAGATGATTTTTAGAATTGACCTAAGTGGGGCAAATGCTTACTCTTTCTTCCAGTAGAATAAGTCAACTTGGGAATAAACTTTCTGGAAGATAATTTTATGGTGCATGTCATAAAACCTACAAAAATATGCACATCTTTATATCTAGTATTTTCAATAATTTCTGAAAATTTATTCTACAGAAATAAATGTGTATATAAGAATGTGCATATGAAATACCATGAATAGAGAATATTTAGCCCCAAATCATGACGTACACTTATTTACATGAAAAAGATCACTATACACAGGAACTATAAGTTCCAAAAAAGTATTTGTAGTTAATAATATCTTTGCTAAATGTGCAAAGATATGTGCAGAAAACAATCTGAAAGACTAAACAAAAGATTTTTAACAAAGGCCATTTCTGAATCATAATACTACAGACAACAGGTAGTTTCTCATTTTCTGCTAATTTGTACCTCTAATTTTCCTAGCATGATCATAATTTTTTGGTCAAAAATAACGAAATTGAAGTGGCCATGTTCACAGCACCTCTGAGTTCTACTCCTCAGCATTTAATGGATTTGTATATGGTAATAATTATGACTCAGAAAAGCAAATAGGAGCAAGGGGACAGGTGGAGGAGGGGTGTTTGGTTTAGGGGGAAAAATCTTCTTCCTTAAGAAATTATATTTCTTTTCAAATATAACTCTCACTCAAGAGGGGTTTATCCCAACCCTTGTGCTGTGGTCTTATTATGTCAGCAAAGACTCAGAAACCCCCCATAATGGTGGCACTGCAGAAACTCCATTCTGCAATGATTAATGAAAAACCGTGTCCAGAGTGATCCTTTTTCTCTGGAAATTTAATGGAATGGATAGAATGAGAAATAAGATCAAAACCTGATGTTGAAACTCAATTAAATATAAACCAGTTACTTTCATTTCTGAAATGATTCCCCAGAGGTCTAAAAGAGTAAACAAATGTAATGAGTACATATTATGATGATACTTGGGTTGGACCCAGACACTGTAAAATGCCTAGAACTCTTTTGAATATTCATATGAAGTTGATTTTTAAAATATTGATCACAAAAATAAAGTGCACAGTGTTTTAAGATCTGCTTTGTGGAGTGCCATTTCCAAACAGAAGTTTCTGTTAACATCTGCCCAGGACATTCTTACTTCTGGGCTCCACCCTCTGGTGTGTCTAGAGCAATACACCCGAGAAGTGGTAGTTGGTGCTGAACCTTAAAAGGATATGTGTCCTGAGGGGTGGATTCCTTGCTTAATTATTTCTCTCCCATTCATCTCTAACTTTATATCTTACAGATAATCCACACTCACCACAGGAAACTGCAGCAAACAAGCACATGAAGTAAGCTGCTTGTCTGAACGAAATTATCCTAAAAGAGAAAGAAGCAAACATATAACTGCTGGTTGTAGATCATATTTACCACAAACCTTAATTTAAGGTGATACAGATTTTCTTATAAATGTCTGAATCGCAAATGTAAACACACAATTACCAGTGGAGAAAGCATGGGTTTTCCGTATCTTTTGTACCAAAGAACTTGGCACAAGATACAATTTGAGACCACTAGACCACTGTTGTTTTCATTGTTCATTTTGCACCTGTGGTCTTGGTAATTACGGAAAGGGAACTGGTAGAAGGGAGCTAAATGCTTGTGATGCCTCTTGATTTGAGCAAAAAGAAAACCCTTGTAAACCATGGCAATACTGTCAGTCCAGAATCCCTAAGGAATGATATTCAAAATATTCAAACCCATTTAAAATTTTTAAATCAATCAATATTCTCTTTGATTTAAAAATATCTTCCACTCAGGTAGCTCCACAGATGAGAACATCAGTTCCTTCTCCAGTCTCCAAATGCACAGGAAATTAGAACGTCAACTAACAGCTTCTTCAAAAAGTAAGAACAGAACTTCATGAAAAATCTATTTGGAAGCAATCAGAATAATGGAAATTCTCTACCTGAAAAGCACAATTACTTCCATGGCTCTGGAGGTGAGGAGGTCTCTCGCCCCTGAAAAATGGCTGGTCTTCAAGCTTTCCTAATGGGGCTCTGTGGGCAGTATTTGCTTGGCTCTGATATTGACTTTGGTTTTCTGCCAACAGTTTCAACTTTTTGTCCTGTCAACATATCCTGTGAAAGTCCCATTTCTGTGTTCCGCTGTTTAATGCCTTAACTATTTCATGATAGGACCACAGAATTCATGCACAGGTTTTCATTTTTAAAAATGTCCTATAACATTCCCAGTTATTTGGGGTCATAAGAAATCTTATCTAACTAGACTTTTCCAATATAATGACCTGGCTACACAACTGAATAAGGGGTGGGAATGGATAGATCATCCTGGAAGGCACGATGAGAATTTGGCAAGTAATATCTGTGCCTTCCTAAATCCTAGGGAAGGGATCCTATAACAGTGAACTTTTAAGGATGGAAGGGAATTGGTCAAGGTTTAGGTCTATTCCCACCCAATTCAGGAAATAAAACTGTTTATTTCCAGGTCCAAATCTGGTCTGTTTTTGTAAATAAAGTTTTATTGGAACAGTCATTCCTGTATGAGTCATGCTTGCTTTCTCCCTACAGAGTTAAGTAGTTGTGACAGAGATAGAATGGCCTGCAAAGCTGAAAATACTTACTTCCTGTCCCTTTTTAGGTAAAGTTGGCATTCCTAGTGTGGGGTTCACACTTCGCTGTCAGGATACCTCAACCTGAAAGGAACATACTGGTTTTCTTAAGAACCTGTTCCTGCTCAGGGAATTCTATTTCATTTTTGTTTTTAAGGAAAACTCTCCGTTTTGAAATAGACTTCCGTGTCGCTTCTACCCATCATTCCTAGACTGACTTACAGATTCACAACAAATGATTGATCCTCCTTTTTGAGCTTTTAAAAATATTTAAAGACAGTAATCCCTTGCCTACTACATCGCCTTTATTTCCTAATTTTTCTTCAAAAATACAATACATCTTTCTGGCTAGTAAATTAGATTTTTAGGGAGTTGGTTCTTAAATATTTACTGCGTTGTTACGGCAATGCAGAACTGTACTTATTAAAATGTAAAATAACATTTCCAATAAAATATTTTCTGGCTGTAATGAAGTAGCATTTGTCAAACAGTCATGCTGCACTGCCTTTTAGATTCAGAGCATCAACTGATACACCAGCAAACAACAAAAGGGAATCCTCTGGCTTGTGCAGCATTAAAGAATTTAAATTTAGAGTTTCATTTGCCACCAGCCTTATCAGGAAAAAAAAAAAAAAGGTGACTGGGAAAAAAAAAAAAACTAACCTGTCTCCAAATCACAGCAGAAACCCTCCGAGATTGTTTCCCTAAAAGGTATGATTATCAGTTTTAACCTATTTAAATAATTTGGTTTCTTTTGAATTTTTTCCTACAGTGGAACATAAACTGTGTTCTCATAATGCAATAAAACTAAAGATTTCCTTGTGGATTCAGAAGAACCAAATCAGATTGAAGTTGAAAAGAGACCGTGGTAGGGAGAATTCTAAAATGTTCCCCAAGATTTCCTGCTCTAATCCCAGGACTGAAGAAGCTGGGATACCCTGTCTGCCCACAATTGTGCTTCTTTGCAACACAAGCAGTTTTTGCAGTTATAATTAAGACTACTAAACAATCGACTTCAAGCTAATCAAATGGGGATTATCTGCGTGGGTCTAATCTCCTCACATGAGCGCTTTAAAAACAGAGCTTTCTTCTGCTATTAGCCTAAGAGAAGCCTGAGAGATTCAGTGTGAGAAGGATTGGACAGGAAGGGAGCTCTCCATTGCTGGTTCTGAGATGGACAGGGATGGGGGCAAAGACCAGAGAATGGTCTTTAGGGCTGAGCATGGTCTCTGGCCAAGAGCCAGACAGAAAATGGAGAATTCAGTCCTACAACTGCAAGGAACTGAATACTTCCATCACATTTAATGAGCTTGAAAGAGGATTCTTCCTCAGAACCTTCACACTTTGATTTTGAGCTTGTGAGTTACTGAACAGAGAACCCAGCTAAGCTTACCTACACATGAACAGAAGTGCAAATTAATAAAATCAGTGTTGTTTTAAGATGTTATTGGACAAAAGAAAAAAATAAGATGAAGACCTAAAATCATGAGATACTTTTCTTCATCCTGACAAACAGGATGTTTTTGGTTAAAAGTGAAAGATAATCAATGTGAGAAAAATGGCAAAATCCTTGCTTTCTGGCTGGAAAGTAGGGTTGAACAGCTGAAACTCAGCACCTGGAAAGTTGGACTCAAACCACCCCTCACCCAGGGTTCTCCCATTTCTTATCTCTGCATCCTCTCTACTCATCACCTTCATTCCATCTCCTAGCAGCTGCTCCAGAAGTTCAGCTGCCAGTCTATCCCCAGTCCTACAACTTGAAGTTTCTACCAAAGGAGATTAACTGTCTCTCTTCTTCAATTCCAGCTTGAAAAAGTCACAGGGAACACTCTGGTTGGGTCCCACTTGGGTTAATCAATTTAAGTCGAGAGCGTGGAAACACCTAAGAACACAGGCAGCATCAGTTAGAATCATACTGACAATGGATGTGTTTGGGGGAAGCAAAAGGATGAGGAGAACAGAAGAAAAGGTAGAGGATATTTATCACAGGATAGTTCTAAAAATAAAGACTGTGCTAATCCTAGAAAAGGGGGTGCCTAGGCAAATTAAAGAATTTTTAATGTACCTACTAGCTTCTTGTTAGATGCTAGAAATACTTTTTGACCTTCTAGATACATTCCAGGGTGAAAAATGATCTTTCAGCATCTCTTTGTAAGACAGCTCAGTTGGTCCTCGGTTGTCTGTGACAACGAATAAAGCATCAGTTCATAGTCCATCACCAGGAGAGGTTTCTAGACTGTAAGTCCCTGGGACCCAGTGATGCTTTAAACATTTTTTTTTTTTGCTAATTCCAAAGTAGTTCTGAGGGATTTCACTTTCAGCTATTAGCTCTACAAAGTGTTTTCAAATCCCTGCTTCCCCTCTAGTTTATTCTTCAGATTCAGGGAAACACAGAATCGGTCTATGATAATGACACAAGGATCATTTTTTTTAGAAGGTCTGAGTGACACTGAAGACATCAACTCAAAAGTGCTTTTTCTTTCATGACATTATGAATCAGCCACCCACTAATTTGTCTGTAAAGTTAACCGTATTTCAACTTGCCATTAATACTTAGAATAAAATGTAGCACCCATGTTTAAAATATAACTTATTTTTCTTGCAATACTCCTTTCAAGTAGAAGAAGTAAGACAGGCAATGGGGATACAAACAGATATTTGATAATCTTTTTATTTAAAATAATCAGCATCTGCATTTCAATACTACAGAAGATGACGTAATTTCTCAATTCCAACTCTGACACAGTTTCAGAAAATTTCCAGTTAAAATATGAATAACTATTCTGGGGCTAAATAAAGATTTTTAAAGGGGAACATTTAGCAATATTTTATTTTACATTTAATTTCACATGTAATATACATCACTTAAAAAACAACAACAAAAAATAAGGTTTAAGTGTAAGTGCATAAAATTGAGAAATAAGACTGGTTTCCACAAATAAAACTCCAATTATCCAAAGTCATCTGGGAACAAGATTTTCTAGCATATCCACTTTCTAGATAACACAGTTAATCATAGGATGAGAATCTTTTTTCAATTGTATCATATATTTCCTTGACATTTCCTCATCAGCTTAGGGGGCTGTGCTGTCTGCCCTAGGGTCTTTGGGATATTAAAGTGGGTAGACTTGCTGACCCTGCTTTCAGTGTCCCAGCCTGTGATGCTTGCCAAATGGCTTTGAGTTTGTAACCTATTTCTTTGATATCCATTGAATACATATTCCATCTTCTTAATATGTTGTTTCTATCAGCTACTGCCATCAGAAAATTAAAGAAACAATCCTATTACAATTATTTACTAAAAAGTTTTTTAAAGTCACTGAGTGAGAGAGTAGAGATATTGTCTATGGCATTAAAAGTCAGGGAATGGCTGTTAGTCATCAGCTTGACAGGTATATTCTGGAGGACTGAATTTACTGGAAGTCTAATCCTAACCCTTACTGAGCTACTTCATGTAGATAAAGTGCTTCTCTTTTCCTTTAATGATGGAAGAAGTCTAGAAAAGGTATGCCAAAATGAGAGGCAGAACATCTGTGTTCTAATGATGTGTCTAGTTATAGACATGAGTTACGTAAAGCAAGAGCATAATGTAGAAGTGTCATCAAGGTGGGATGAGCGAGATCTAGAGTAAAGACCTCTATTGCCAGTCCTGTTACCCAGTCGTGGCATGGCTTTGGGAAGAAACCTACATTTCCATTGAACCAATTCCCTTCTAATAAAAGGAAAGGCAGTCATCCCTCAGTATCTGCAAGGGACTGGTTCTAGGCGCCCCCACAGATACCAAAATTCATGGATGCTTAAATCCCTTATTATTAAAAAAAAAAGCCACAGTATTTGCATATGGATGTGCACATCCAACTGTAATCATCTCTAGATTACTTCTAGTACTTAACATAATGTAATGGCTATGTAAATAGTTGTAAACACAATGTAAATGCTATGTAAATAGTTTTGCTTAGGGAACTTTCTGGAATTTTTTTTTCAAATATTTTCCACCAGTCTGATCAAATTCATGGATTCAGAACCTGTGGAGAGGGAGTGGCCACTGCATGACTAGATAATCTCTAAGGTCCTTCCAGCTCCAAAAGCCATTAATCAACTCCCTGAGGCACCGTGAAGGACTGGAGATTACTCAGAGGAATCACTCCCAATAACATGTGATATATAAAGGGAATTGTGACGCTCTGAGGAATGAAAGGAAAACTATAAGTGTACAGTCCAAAGGGACATAGGAACAGAACCTATGAGTCAACTTATACATGATCAGCTATAGATGATTAAATCTGAAAGTATCATGATGATTATTCTTTTCATAACTGACACCACTGATTTTCTTGAAACCCAAGCTTCTTCAGTCTAAGGACTTACTTACTCTTTTCAAATAAATGTCTATGAATAGATGCGAATATATGTTCCTGAGTTAATAAGAATACCTTAAAAATATCCTGGAACTACAATTAAATCATATCCTTTGGTTCTATCCATTGAAATTGAATTGGCCTGTGGATCCTGCTGTTGAGAAGCTTTTGTATGTTTATTTGGGCACAGTCAATAGTTAACTCTACTTTGGGGATCAAGGCCAGGGGTCAGAGGTACGGTGGTGACAAAGATATGACAACTCTGTCTCTGGTAGACTTGATCCAATAAGTAAGGACAAGAAAAATAAGGTCCCACCATTAAGAATATTGAATTCACGATCTAAAAATTGTAAATGCAAAGTTTCCTTTGAAGCAAGACCTTTTTATAAGAGCTCAGCCCAATAGTATCGTTAGGATTCATCTGTGTTTCTCCTCTTCAATTTGATCCAGATGCCGTTAGTTGGACGAAGAATCAGCTCTCCTGCTAGACCAAGTTCTTCTCTTTTCTGGTTGGATTCTACCCAAAAATGCCTCAGGATGCAAGAAAGAATGGTCTTTTCTTCCATTATGGCAAACTTTTGACCTTCAAATGAATGTAAATACTTTAGTGATAGATCTCAAAAGTGAAAATCACAAATCCAGTTAGAAGAAGCAAGCAATTTGTATTTTCACAATGGGCCCTGGGAGTCAGAATCACTTTGGATGCTTGTTAAAAATGAAGATTCCTGAGTGCCTTTCCCTGCTCCCACCCAGTGCATCTGAACAGCTGGGTGGTCCAGGTATTTGTATTTTAGCAAAACTCCAGATAAATCCTGGGCTCATTCAAGCATGAGAATCACCACTCTAGAGTATTTTGTTATTGGACTTTTTTTTTCTGCGGGTTTTTTTTTTTTTTTTTTTTAGAGTGGCACTTCCAGCATGTGGAGGTTCCCAGGCTAGGGGTCTATTTGGAGCTACAGCTCCTGGCCTATGCCACAGCCACAGCAACGCCAGATCTGAGCCACGTCTGTGACCTACACCACAGCTCACAGCAACGCCAGATCCTTAACCCATTGAGCGAGGCCAGGGATTGAACCTGCAACCTCATGGTTCCTAGTTGGATTTGTTTCCAATCTGCCACGACGGGAACTCCTTTTTTTTTGTTGTTATTGTATTACTGGACCTTTAATTTAATTTGCCATAGAGTCACCAAATAAGCTTCCGATTCATACATTTGAATCTGGCCTTATAAAATGCTAGCTAGAATCTGGCCATGATAAAATGCTAGAGAT
Organism: Catagonus wagneri; assembly: GCA_004024745.2. Lineage (NCBI taxonomy): Eukaryota > Metazoa > Chordata > Mammalia > Artiodactyla > Tayassuidae > Catagonus > Catagonus wagneri. The sequence goes on along the minus strand of PVHT020000140.1, from coordinate 8,813,563 downwards.
TCCAAAGCCAAAAGTGACTATAATGCATGGTGATGTGTATTCGTCTTGCTGAAGCACTTCAGCTGGCCCTGTGGGAAGCATCTGATGTTTCGGTTTTGCAAACTCTTAAAAGAAACAAACTCAAAAGTGAGTTATATATAACTCATCATTATAAATAAGTTTTCTACCATGTGTAGTATAATCTACTTTATTCCAAAAGCTGCAATATTTTCAAACTCTACTGTGAAACTAATTATGCTTTATGTTTTGGGCTGAATTGTATCCCCCCAAATTCATAGGTTGAAGTCCTAAACCTCTGTACTTTAGAATATACACATATTTGGAACTAGAACCGTTAAATTAAAGATAATTAAATTAAAAGGAGGTCACATGGGTGGATCCTAATCCAGTCTGACTAATGTCCCTATAACAAGAAATTAGGATACATACACACACACAGAAAAGGCCATATGGGGATACAGGGAGAAGGTGAGCATTTACAAGCTAAGGAGAGGTTAATTACAAATCCTGCTGACACCTTGACCTTGGACTTCTTTCCTCCAGAACTGTGAGAAAATAAATTCCTATGCTTTAAGCCACCCAGTGTGTGGTACTCTGTTATGGCTGCCCTAGCAAACTAATAAACCTTACAGCAGCCGTATTTTGCAACAATAATATATAATAAAGTGGAAGGAAGAAGAAGCCAGTTTTTGTTTTGTTTTTCTTTTTCTGCTTATGGGACACTACATCCCAAGAAATTTTTGTGAGAAATCCACTACTCTGCTAGCCTGAAAGGTCAAACCAGTTCAGATGGATACAAACCTATACAATTTCTGGGTCCAGCAGAGAAGGGCACATATGCATATGAATGGCGTCCTTTGGAATTCTCAGGAAAAAAACGTTCTGGCCTGAATTCCTCAGGGTCCGGGAAATACCTTGGATCTCTATGCAGTGCATAGGGCACGATGATTACTTGAGAGTCTTTCACAATTTTGTGACCCACTGTCAAAAAGTAGTCAACAGGCCATGAGGATGGAGCAAGACAGACATTAAAACATGCCCTTTCCCTACTATTCAAATTGTAGAATTCTTACCAATTTCACAGTCTTCATTAATATTACGGGCAAAGAAAGGAACAGAAGGAAAAAGGCGAAGGCTCTCCTTGATAACACATTCCAGATATTTGAGTTTCTTCAGGTCTTCTAAGGTAGCAGGGCGATCGGACTTCCCTGGTTGTAAGTAAATACATGAGATAACAAGGGAAGAGCTATTTGAGTTTGGAGGGGTGGAACATCGAAGAAGAATATCCTCATCAAAACATTTAATGTTAAATACCTACAGCTGGAGTAGAATATCTAACATTCCCCATAATTAAAAGGAAAAGAAGGAGGAGGAGGGAGAAGGAGAAGGAGAAGGAGAAGAAGGAAATAAGATGTCATGTTCAGTCACCAAAGGTCACATATTGTGGGAATCCATTTATAGAAAAAACTCAGAACACGTAGTAAATCCATAGAGACATACAGTAAATTAGGGGTCGCTGCGGCTAAGGGAAGATAGGGGAGTGGCTGATTTACGAGACGGGCGAGCTGGGACTCTGATGACAACACTAGTGGCATCAGCCTAGGACAGCTTACCTGCAGATTGCTGGCTATGTAATAGAAATGTTATGTCCTATCAGCTTAATGTATCTTTTCTCTCCTCTGTGGCCAGAAGTGATTCTGTATCAAACAGTTTTCCTTGACCCCTCTATCTAATGTCTCTTGCTCCTCTCTGTTCCCAAGTGGAGCCTTCTTCATATCACTCAAGCACACGACCATGACTCCATGCTTTATGTACATATGTCTGCTTCATCTATTAAGCAGTAAGATCCTTGATGACAGTAACATTTACCTGTGCCTCCCTGGTATTGAGCCCAGGGCCATCACATGCCAAGAAATTAGCAAATGCCTGTATCCTGAAAGTGAATCCATGAGGCCTTGTAAAGACTGTTACTGGAAGGGATTCCCATATGGGAGCTTCCTGCCTACTACAGTATCTCTAGAATAGGTCTTATCGCGTATCCATCATGAGCAAGAACAATACGTGGTACCCACAGTGGAACTAGTGAAGGGACTAGAACATACCAAACACTTCTTCCAGTTCATTGTCCACTTTTTTCTGGGCTTCTGGATAAGAACCCAAGAGATATAGGGACCAGTTTATTGCAGCTGCAGTTGTATCATGGCCCTACAAAGGTAAGGGAAAAAAAAAAATAACAGCAGAGTTGTACTGAGAAGATGAGAAGAGATAACTCTATCTTGAACTGTCTCTGGACTTGTCGGCTGCACGGTGACTCAATGAAACAAATTAATGGACAGTGTTTCACCTTGCAGGGACAAAAATGATACAGTCTCTTCAAAGCGGCAGTTCATCCTTAAGGAGACATTTCAACACTACACAGAGTTGCTTACGAGATGAGAAGTGGTGGGGCTGTGCTAAAAAGGGGCCATTTCAAGGAAATTAGATGACTTAGATGGTTTTTAAGGGAAAAAAGTCTGACTTTCATGAGCCAATTTACCAGATCTGTACTCCTTTACCTTCCAGCATTTGTAAGGTAGGTTTTACCTGTTGACACTGGACACCAGGGAGTACACGTGTAGTTCTGAATAACATCCGCCACATCAAGAAGTTGATGACTAGCCTCACATAATACTTGCTGAGCTCTAGGCAAAATATTAAGTATTTTGCTGAAACTAGCTCAATTATTCTTCAGAAAAACACTATGAAATACTTGACACTGTTATTCACATTTTAGAGGTTAAAAACAAACACTAAAAATTTTACAAGAGTTCTTCAGAAAAAAAATTTATTTGGAAAATCAATAACATTACTATAACTCTATGGATAAGACTTTTAAGGGAACTAGAGAGAAAGTGAATTATCTCTTCTTTAAAAGATCTCACTTTTCCATTTTCCCTGTTCAACACAGTTGATGGTTGCAATTTTTCTTTTTCTGTGCAAAAGGGTCCAAAGTGCTTGTTTCACAAAACAGCTTCTAAGTTGAATTGTTTGAGGCTTATTCTGCAGTTTTTAAAAGTAGAGATACTGGTGTGTCTTTGCCTTGCCAGCTGCTTGCTGTTCCTTTCCAGGAACTGAACTCCAGCTCATTTCACCCAGTTGTTAACCAAAGCTACAGAAAGAAGTGCTCTTGCTAAATAATTCTAAATAACTTCTCCACAACTTATAAGAGGAATTCTGATTCAAGTGTGTAGGAGGTGTCTGCTGAATTTCCTATTTCAGCTTGCCTGCTCCCAGAAGAAAGCAGAAGGAAACAAAGGGTAAAACACACAGTTGAGAGAAGCCCGCCAGGGTGGGGCGGATATCTCAGTGGCTAGTGGCCGCCACCTGCTTCTAGACAGGGACGTGGTAATAGCCTGCCTCCGCCTCATGGAGGAGGACACAATCTGACAGTCACACGAGTTATGCCTCCTATTTGATGCGCAAAGAAACAACTTAGAATTTCAAAGAACACTAGTGCTGGAAGAAAGAGATCATTAGTCTTTCCATGAAAGTGAGAGGTTTCCTGTGGGAGAAGAATGTGTGTGTACCCGTGTGTGGATGTGGAGGTGTGTGTATGAGAGTGTAGGTATGTGCGAGTGCCGATATATGGCCAGGTGTGCGCATGCGGGGTGCAGCTGTGGGCCGGTCTCTTCACTTTCAACAGCAAATAACAATAGCCAGTACCTGTTATGCGCCTCCCAAGTGCCTGCATGGTTCTCTGAGCACTTTAAAAAAATCTTGAGTCTGATCCTCTTAAGTATCTTGCGAGGCCCAGGTGCTGACAATGAGGACACTGAGGTCCAGAAAGTCTCCATCAGGTGCCCAAGGTCCCTCCTCTGGTACAGCTGAGAGCTGGGATTTTGCCCCATAGCCTGCAGGCTGAGTGCCGTTCTACTTTTCAGCTAATTTAGATATCCATTTTTCCCATAAAATATAATTTCGATAAAGTGTTCTGCTTTAAAAAGAAGTTTAAAGGAGTTCCCTTCGTGGCTCAGTGGTTAACGAATCCGACTAAGAACCATGAGGTTGCAGGTTCGATCCCTGGCCTCGCTCAGTGGGTTAAGGATCCGGCGTTGCCGTGAGCTGTGGTGTAGGTTGCAGACGTGGCTCGGATCCTGTGTTGCTGTGGCTGTGGCGAAGGCCAGCGGCTACAGCTCCTGTTAGACCCCTAGCCTGGGAACCTCCATATTTGCGGCTCTAGATAAAGGCAAAAAGACAAAAAAAAAAAAGAAGAAGTTTAAAACCAATTATTGAATCCATCTCTATTTTTATATACAGGGAACTGTGACAAAGATCTGGGATGATTGACGCCATCTCCTAGCGCTAGTGAGCACAGAGCCAGAAGGAGAACTTGGGCCTAGGGACCCTTGACACTGCTTGCTTTCTACACAGCATCCTAGGAAGAATGCGCGGGCCCTGGTGCTCGCTGAAACCCAGGTACACTGGGCCCGGATGGCAACAAGGGGAAGGCTCACACCACCGATGGCTGGCATCCGCTGAGTCATGCAGACATGATGCCCTTCATTTTCCTCCACTTCCAGGATATTGCCACACTGTGATTTTAAAAGCCATTTCTGGGAGTTCCCTTGTGGCTAGGCGGGAACTAACCTGACTAGTATCCATGAGGATGTGTGTTCGATCCCTGGCCTCGCTCAGTGGGTTAAGGATCCAGCATTGCCGCTGTAGTGTCCTCAGGCAGCTGCAGCACCAATTCAACCCCTAGCCTGGGAACTTCCATATGATGTAGGTGATGCCCTAAAAAGCAAAAACAAACAAAAAAAAACATTTTTTTGTCTTTATTTGGCAATCCACACAATCAGAGAGTCATTTGTAATATTTAATAATGTCAGAATTACCTTTAGTAAAAATTGCATCTTTCTTCTCATTATTTCAAGACCAGAAATCTCTCTCGAATCGCAAATGCTTTAAACTCTCTCTCAGAGCACTCTTTTTCTCTTTAGTTACAGCAGCTCACAGCAAGAGCTAAGCACTTAGTTGCTAGAACTTCAAAAAGAAGGTAGTGCTGGGACAGAACTGTGGCTTTCAGAGATTGAAAAATAAAGGGATGAAGCAACACAGGGAAGTGAGACCAATTTCTGGCTGCTTTTCTGCTTGGGAAAATCTGACGAGCTTTAGCTTTTCTTGAGAAAACAATGAGTCTATCGCTATACGCACCACAAGTCAAAAGCTTTTTCTGAAGAAGAAAGTTGGGCTGGTACTTAATCAGGGTCTTGCATTTTGTAATTTCTAATTACAATTTAATGACTCATCTTCAGTTATGTGAAGCTACTTTAAACCTTGAATAAACTCCGAAAAAATAATGCTAAGAGTTCTCTCACGGCTCAGCAGGTAAAGGACCCATCACTACTGTGGCATCAGTTTGATCCCTGGCCCAGGAACTTCCACATGAGGTGGGTACGGCTGAAAAAATTTTTTAAATAAATAAATAAAAATAATGCTAAGCATTCTAAAAAAAAAAACTGGAATTTGTTTAATGATATCCGAAAAATAACATGATGATAAAAAATACCTCAAACATAAAGGTGTCAACTTCTTCTCGAATATCTTCATGACTCAGCTTGTTCCCTTCGTCATCAGTCACATTTAAAAGCAAGTCAAGAAAAGCCTTGCATTTATTTTTGTGCGGGGGAATGTCCTTGTCATCACGGCTACGTTGCTCATCTCTCTTCATTTCACTAGCCCGTTCAGTGATGACCTATATGATTTAAACAATCATATGTTCTGGTTTGGAATTTCAGGTATCCTTCTAATACATTTTCCTAGGACTAGCATCTCTAATGGATTTTTTTCTAAACTTCTACTGTTCTAATTCGACAATAATTTAGGCTCTTGTGAAAATATAGTAAAACTTCCTTTTAACATTTTAGGATGTTGTTTGATAAGATTTTTTGAAACAAATTTCATATTAGACAAATTCGGAATATTCAACAGCTATTTTTGTCATCTTTCCAACACTAGAATAGTTAGTAGTCTACTAAAGGGTGCCCTAGAGGTTTGATGAGCTAATGAGAAAAAGTTTAGGTAGTGGAGAAAATGCAATCATTATATAATAGACTAATTATGGATCATTCTAATTACAGGTTGTGTTGGAGAAAAGAAACAGCAGGTTGATTAGTCAGTTCACCCTGTATGCTTGCTGCCCCTTATGCCTAGAATTCTCTTTCTTCAGACTCCAGGGTGCCTGGCTCCCTCCCTCCTTTAAAATTATGGCCCCTTTTCACACTATCAGAGAGACTTCACAGATCACAGCTACCCTGGTGCCTAGCATTTACTATCTTCCTAACTCTACTTTTTTTTTTTCCCTTTCACTAACCCCCAACATTGTATTATACTTGCTCTGTAATATAAGGCATAACTCAAAAGTATTATCCACATGGGAGAGAATTTGCCTTTGTTCACGGATATGATTCCAACCCTTGGCATTTTAGAAATGTTCATTAAATCTTTTCTGAATGAATAAAAGAATTAGAGCCCATGAACTTAATATAGTTATACATATCAACCTTCTTCTCCTTTCAGACAATCAACCAAACCTGCTGCTAAGTGGTTTGAATGAATAGATCCTAAGTTCCTTGAGGACAAAATACTCTATATCCTTTCATCTTTGGGGGGAACCCTTAATGCCTGACATTCAATGTGCCATTTTCAAAATTTATTAAATGAATAATATTGTTCACCCAATTTGGAATTATTTAGTCATTGATATTCACACTAATGCATGTAATTTGAGGAAAAATTTAATTATAGCTGTAAAATACAAATTGTTGGTCATTCGTCTACTGCCCAGTAACGGAGATGACTCTGTTCTCCACTGTGGCCAACTCAACCCGAGAGCTCATTCATCTAACATCTGCTGACTTGATAACTACATGATCTGTTGGTGATAGGCTGTACCTCCCTGAAGGAAGCAATCCCCAAGTATTTTAAACCAAAACTTACAGCAAAGAGACAATATATTTGAGTCAGCATTTTTATCAGTACACTTAAATCATAGTTTGATGTCTATTTTCAATTAAATATTGCTTTGTTGAAAACACATATTTAATCCGAGACTGACCCTCCTATAACCTGAAATATCACTATCTCCCTATTTTTGAATTGGAAGTAAAATAGTAATCTCTACTTAATTTTCTTCTTTTCCAAGTTAAGATACTGCTATAAATGCCCTAGGTTTTGGAAACTACTGCCTAAGCTAAGCATTTTCCAGAAGACTCTTATAACATCAACCCTTCTCTCTTTATTCTTTGAATGTGGAACCCTGTTTGTTTTTTTTGTTTTTGTTTTTTGCCTTTTGTCATTTTAGGGCCGCACCCGTGGCATGTGGAGGTTCCCAGGCTAGGGATCTAATCAGAGCTGTAGCCGCCAGCCTATGCTAAAGCCACGGCAAGGCGGGATCCTTAACCCAATGAGCAAGGCCAGGGATCAAACCCGCAACCTCATGGTTCCTAGTCGGATTCGTTAACCGCTGCGCCACGACGGGAACTCCCAAACCCTGTTTGTTAATAAGTGTTTACAGTTCATATCACATTTTGTAACAAGTTCCTCTACTAAAGTCTTTAAGGTAGGGACGTACATGTCTTACTCATTACTTGTTTAGACTACTCAGTAACACATTTGTCCCCTAACAAGTGTTTAATCAATATTTGGTGAATACATAATTAAAATGTAATCTGCTCTCTATGTTTTTCCATTATTATTCCATTCAACCTTTACTTTATGAGACACAGGTTCCAGGTTATGTTAACACAACATAAAAATCATGGACTTATAAAAGATCTGGAAAAGATCTGGAATCAACGATGGTGATGGCTACACAGTGAGAGTCACATAATGCCACTGAGTTGTACATTTAAAATGGTCAGAATGGTAAATTTCATGTGTATATTTTATCACAATAAAAAAATGGAAGTCTTACATTGTTAGTAAAATTATGTAGGATCTTTAAGCTCTTTTTGTATTCTTGTCCATCTTTAAACATAAAGTACAAAAAGTCAAGCCAGAGCCAGGGTGCCTTCATTCTTCGATGTATTGAATCACTCACCCTGTAAGTAGGATAAAAAAACATCAGCTGAGGAGCTCCCGTCATGGTGCAGCGGAAACAAATGTGACTAGGAACCATGAGGTTGTGGGTTCGATCCCTGGCCTTGCTCAGTGGTTTAAGGATCCGGCGTTGCCATGAGCTGCAGACGCGGCTCAGATCTGGCATTGCTGTGGCTGTGGCGCAGGCCAGCAGCAACAGCTCCGATTAGACTCCTAGGCTGCGAACCTCTATATGCCACAGGTGCTGCCCTAAAAAGACAAAAAAAAAAGAGGCATCAGCTGATACATGGAAAAAGTGTATTTCTTGAGCACCTATTTGATGCCCAGTCTCAATGAGGCTGACATGTGGCAATGATGACGATTTGTCTTAGAGGCTCCCAAGAGCTCCAAGCTTTATGCTCAACGTTGAATGCACAGGTTATTACACATGCAGTGAACTTTCAACATTTAGAGGTTATTTAGAGGAAGGAAGAATTCATTACAAAACATCCTACTAGATGACCATCTGATCTCTGCTTCTGTATCTCCAGGGAGAGTTCTGGACCTCCTCAGGCTGCCTGTGGCTCTTGCACCACGGGTTAATGTGAAATCTGCTTCTTTTAATTTCCACTTATTTGCTCACTCATTCCTCTGGAGTGCCAGAAAACAACTGATTGCCCTCTTTCATAGAAAAGTACTCATTGAATACCCATCTGTCTCCCAGCTGTCCCAAGCACCACCCTCGTCATTTCCAGTGAAAAGCAGAAAGACCTTTACACCAACTCTTCCTTTGTGACCAGCTTAAATGCCAATTCTTCAGAAAAGACCTTTCCTGGCCACTGTGCAAGACATAGCCCTGTTTCCTCTCTCCTATCAACCTGGTCTTTTTTGTCTAAGCAATTATTTTAATTTATGTTTATATTTATATGCTTCAATGCCTGTCTCCCCGCTAGTCTGTCTGTTTTGTGTGCCCCTGTAAAATTAGGCAGTACCTCATGCAGTGAACGGTGGAACACAGATGATCAATAAATAGTCACTAAGATGAAGTGAAGTAAGCAGTGGACTTAAAGATAGGATATATCAAGTCAAATCCTGGCCCTGCCACTTAATCGCTGAATAATCACAAACAATTTTAAAAGTAAAGTTGATTATTTCAGTTAAAAACTAATGCATACTCAGTGCAGAAAATATAGAAAAGGAGAATGAATCACAACAAAAATAAAACACAATAATAAAAACGATAATAACCACAGCTAACATGTAGTACCTTCTAGTTCTCTCTATGAATGATTTTTTTATACCCAGTGGTTATCAAACTACAAAAAATTTTAATCTTTCTTTACCACTTAGCATCATAATGCAATCTCTCGATATATTATAAAATAGTCATTTTAAATTACCGCATAATCTGGATGTGCCCTGATTTATACAATCCTTCTTCTATTATCAAAATGCATAATTAACGCTTAGGTTAATTTCTAATATAATGTTTCATTTTGATATTATGAAAAAGATATAACACAGACAGAAATTATTAGCAATGATTTGTAAAGCCCTAATCAATAACAATTTTAGAAATAATTAAAGGGAATTTATTTACCTATAAACTGCTCGAACATACTCAGAATCATCATTACTTTGAGCACCGATGTTCTTCCCCATAGCTGTTTCTGTAAAATATAGTGAGAAGCAACCATTCAACCCCTGCACATATCTTGGGTACATTTTCCAGTGGCTGACACTTGAAAAAAGACATTATGTCCTGGTACGTGCTTGTATATTTTAGAATTGTTTTCCCCTCTCTTCTTTATCTTATGATTCTCATACTCTCTGTTCCTGCCCTTCCATCGCTGTGACCATGTGGTCATAGTGGCTCTGTGACTGCTCAGTTCAAAGTCCTATAAAAGACTGCTGATTCTCAGGTGGCTATTTTAGCAGCAGCACCCAGAAGAACCCAGTGTCCTTTCCAGTCCCCTCATTTGCCTTCCCCATGGGCTGTTACTTTCTCTCTGGGCCATTTTATCTTTACATCCTCACTTTAAAAACAAATCAGGAGTTCCCAAACGTGGCTCAGAGTTTAACGAACCCAACTAGTATCCATGAGGATGAGGGTTTGATCCCTGGCCTTGCTCAGTGGATTAAGGATCCAGCGTTGCCATGAGCTGTGGTGTAGGTCACAGACACGGCTTGGATCCTGCCAGCAGCTACAGCTCCAATTCGACTCCTAGCCTGGGAACCTCCATATGCTACAGGTGGGACCCTAAAAAGACAAAAGACAAAAAAAAAAAAAAAATGAGACTTACCACAGATTATATCTAAGGCACAAAGAGTGATGTAAAAAAAGCAGTTAAATGCTTCTTGGTTAACATGTTTTTCAAGCTTAGTAACCAATATAGTTGCTTGTTCATTCATGACATCTAAGAAGTCTTCCAGAATTGTAAAATGGAAAGCGGGTGTTAACATTTTTCTCCTAGAGCGCCACTTGTTTCCAGTACTAGAAATATAATACATGGTTACCAATAAAAAAGAAGCAACATTTGAAATGAATAAAATACAAATATAGTCAAGTCACCAAATTCTCCTGAAACAGCTTAATCTATTGATTCTCAAACGCTTTGGTCAAAAGACCAAAGACTCATGTGTAGTTATAGAATGTGAATATTTTGGATATTGCTCCATATTACTAATATTTAACAAGGCATTCATTAAAAATGGAAACATTTGAGAATTTTCTAAATGTCTAAGTTCTGAGTTTCTAAAAATTCTAATTCCCCCCCACATCATCACCACAGTCCTCTTGCGATCCACGTGCGCCATGATTTACTTTAATCTCTGCTATCTTTGAATTCTCCAGAGTCCCCACAAGGATCCTTCCTTTCTCTTGGTAGAGTCTCTCTCAGAGAATGGAGTCCTGTCTCTGGGAGCCATTTCAAGGACTGAGGTCACCATGCTCAATATAATTCTCTGGGACCAGCTCCCTCTTCTGTAGCATTTTCAAGATTTCCCTGCTGCAAACTCTCCTTTGCTTTACTCCATTCACACATCAGTACCTCTCAATTCTTCTTGGAATGCTGGTTCTTATCATTATTGATAATGGCTGGAGATGACTGCACACCCTGGACCCCTACCTGTCAAAGGTCTGTTGTCCCCTGGACTTTTCTTGTCAGCTTCTCTCATACTTCCTGATAGCTCAGTCTTGCTATTAGAAGAATACCTTGTGCCAGTTCTTGAAATAACAAGTTACCCATAGAAGTAACTGTTTCTACAAGGCAGCTTTACAAACTTCCACTGACATACCTTGTAAGAAGTCCTAGGCCAAGCCACGGTTCTAGGAACTTGTACATAGAGGATTTGTCAATTTGCTTTGAACTACTTAAAATTACCTTAGAGAGAAAAAAAAAATTGAGAGATATTGACATCAAAACAATCTCAATTATAAGAATAACTGGCTAGGACACTACTTTTTAAAGCAAGATTTCATAACTGTTATTTCGCTGTACTTCATTTTCATTCCTGTGTCTCAAAAAAATCCAATTAGAATTTTGAACATACAACTGTCTTCAGTTGAGAACCAAATGGAGTTGAAAGAAAAGAAAATGTCCAAGATAATTCCCGGGTTCCTGCCATGAACTAGGAACCAAGTAGTCATTTACAGAGGGGGTAGGCAGTGAACCTAGAGGATAACCACCTCTAATAAGATTCATACCAGCAAATATACAGTAGAATATTGATCACGTTTGCCACATACTCACCTCCACATTTTCTGCATTATAAAGGACCACCAGAGGAATGGTCCCGAGCCAGATAGTCATCAGTGGCAGGTGTCGGTATTCTTCAGTGTAATGAATTAACTGCTGAAAAAAATCTGGGAGAAAATATTTCATCTTAAATTCAGTCAAGACAAGGATTTTGTACTAAGTTCCTTATTGTGTCTTTGAGTTCTTTGCCGTGTTTTCTTTTCCTTTTTTCTTTTCCTTTGGACAAGTCAATATCGCCTAGAGGAATTTTTGTTTTTGAGGCTGTTTTAGATTCCACATATAAGTGAGATCATACAATACTTGCCTTTCTTTGACTTATTTAGCGTGATGCCCTCAAGGTTCATCCATGTTTTCACAGATGCAAGATTTCCTTCTTTTTATGGCTGAATAATATTCCAATGTGTGTACGTGTGTGTGTGTGTGTGTGCGTGCGCGCGCACGCACATGCACGCGTGCATGCATGCACACCACATTTTATTTATTCCTTCATTAAGTGATGGACATTTAGGTTTCTTCCATGTCTTGGCTTTGTAAATAATGCCACAATGAACATGGGGTGCATATATCCTTTCAACTTCATGTTTGAAAGAACATGTTTCATTTTCTTGGTATACATACCCAGAAGTAAATTGCAGGATAATATATGGTAGCTCTATTTTCAATGCTTTAATGTTTTGAGGAATCTATACTGTTTCCCACAGCAGCTGCATCAATTTACATTTTCACCAACAATGCTCAAGGGTTCCCTTTTCTCTTGCCAACACTTGTTATTTCTTGTCTTTTTAATTACAGCCATTCTAATACGTGTGAAATGATATCTTATCATACTTTTAATTTGCATTTCCCTGAGAAGTAGTGATGTTGAGTACCTTTTCATGTTGACCACCTGTATGTCTTCCTTGGGAAAATGCCTATTTGGATCCTCTGTTAATTTTTAATTCAGACTGTTTGGGTTTTGTTTCTTTTGCTACTACCTTGTATGAGTTCTTTATATATTTTGAATTGTATTTAACTTTTTATTAGATACATGATTTGCACATCATATATCCATTTTGGTAGGTTTTTTTTTGTCTTTTTGCCTTATCTAGAGCCGCACCCGCGGCATATGGAGGTTCCCAGGCTAGGGGTCTAACAGGAGCTGTAGCCGCCGGCCTTCGCGACAGCCACAGCAACACAGGATCCAAGCCACATCTGTAACCTACACCACAGCTCAGGGCAACGCTGGATCCTTAACCCACTGAGCGAGGCCAGGGGTTGAACCCACAACCTCATGGTTCCTAGTTGGATTCTTTAACCACTGAGCCACGACGGGTACTCCTAGGTTTCTTTTTAATTTTTTGATGGTTTTCTTTGTTGTGCAGAACTTTTTTAATTTATGTAATCCCAATTGTTTATTTTTGCTATCGTTGCCTTTGCTTTTGATGTCAAATCAAAAAATTCGAGGAAATTACCACTCATATTTTCTTCTTGGAGGTTTGTGACTTCAGGTCTTACACACAAGTTTTTAATCCATTTTGAGTTAATTTTTGTGCATAGTGTAATATAATGGTCCAGTTTTATTTTATTTTATTTTATTGTCTTTTTAGGGCTGCACTCGCGGCACATGGAGGTTCCTGGACTAGGGGTCGAATCGGAGCTGTAGCTGCTGCCCTACGCCACGCCACAGGCATGCACGATCTGAGCTGCATTTGCAACCTACACCAAAGCTCATGACAATGCCAGTTCCTTAACCCACTGAGCAAGGCCAGGGATCAAACCTGCATCCTCATGGATATCAGTCAGATTTGTTTCCACTGAGCCATGACAGGAACTCCTATTTTATTTTTTGTATGTGTCTGTACACTTTTCCCAACACCATTTATTAAAGAGTCTGTCCTTTCCCCATAATGTATTCTTAGATCTTTATGGTAAATTAATGACCACATTTGCATTGGTTTATTTCTGGGTTCTGTATTCTGTTCCATTGATCTATGTGTCTTCTTTTATGCTAATATCATACTGTTCAATTACTATTATTACTATAGCTAATTATTATAGTTTTATAATATATTTGAAATCAGGAAGTGTGGTGCCTCCAGATTTGTTCTTCTTTCTCAGAATTGCTTTGGTTATTTGAAGTCATTTGTATTCCATACAAATTTTAGTCCTCTTCTATTTCTGCGACAAATGTTATTGGAATTTTGATAGGGATTGCATTGAATCTAAGAATTGCTTTGGATAATATGGACATTTTTACAATATCAGTTCTTCCAGTCCATGAACATGGAACATCTTTCCATTTATTTGTGTCTTCTTCCATTTATTTCATTGGTGTCTCACAGTTTTCACGTTTTTCACTACCTTGGTTAAATTTATACCTAGACATTTTATTCTTTGTGATGCAATTGTAAATGTGATTGTTTTGTTAATTTCTCTTCGATAGTTCCTTATCAGTGTGTAGAAACATAACTGATTTTTATATATTGATTTGGAATTTTGCAACTTTACTGAAGTAGTATATTAGTTCTAACATTTTTTTGGTGGAGTCCCTAGGGTTTTCTAATATCACGCTCTGTGCAAACAGTGATAGTTTTGCTTCTTCCTTTCCAGTTTTTGGGAGAGAACAGCTAGTTGGGAGGCATGTGTGTATCCAGGGCTTCTCCTGGGCAAAGGGAAAAACAATAGGATTGACAACAATAGGATTAATCTCAATCCCACTGTGAGGTTACCAATAAAGTGCTTGAGATTTTGACTAGGCTCTTCTGATGCAGGGATTTGGGCAGTGGGGACAATTTGGCATGGCATAAAAAAAAACAAGCTTTAAGATTTTTAGCTCTTTTCAATGTCAATAAATATGCACATGCTCAGCCCATCGCTAGCCCTCTTACATCCTAAAGCTTCACCCACCCCTGAGCTTCAGGGCAAGCTGTTCAAAGTGGGAGAGGGGCTAAGGCCAGGGATGTCCACTGCATATAAAACTGAATCAACAGCCTTGATTTTTTAAAAAGTGTTTGTACATATTGGGAGTTCACTTTGTGGCTAAGCGGTAACGAACCCGACTAGTACCCATGAGGATGTGGGTTCGATCCTTGGCCTCACTCAGTGGGTTAAGGATCCAGCATTGCTGTGAGCTGTGGTGTAGGTCACAGATGCAGCTTGGATCCCATATTGCTGTGGCTGTGGCGTAGGCCAGCAGCTGTAGCTCCAATCGATCCCTAGCCTGGGAACTTCCATATGCCACAGGTGTGGCCCTAAAAAGACCAAAAAAAAAAATTTGCATATTTTGGCAGTCCAAACCTAGTAATAATAATCTTAAAATACTTAACATTCATTATGTCACATTTACTTGCTATGGCAAGTTATTATACATCAGATTTAGTTTTAAGGGCTTCAGGTATATTATGTCTTTTATGCTTCACCACGGTTAGATGGGGAGAGCACTGTTTTTACGGTCATTAAACAACTGAGGAAACTGCACAGTTAAGAATCTTTCCCAGGATATCACAAGGCTAATAAATGGTGGAACCTAGCTTTGTACTCAAGGCAGTCAGAGCCCTGAATGCACCGTCTTAACCATATTACCATATTGTTTCAAAACATCTTCTGGTCAAAAACAGTTGCTAGCATTGCTGTGAAAAGAGCTGGGTCAAGTCAACAGTGTCAAAATATTTTCTTCATGCTAACATGCCACCGGCCTTGGTCTGCTCTGACAGAGAAGACAAGGAAGTCTGAATCTGGTTTGAAGGTATCAGATGCAATAGCAGGTAGCATATAGGTGCTCACATAAATGGAAAAGCAAGAGATGAGAGTTCAAGATAGTCATGGGGAGGCAGCTACCATACTCCAGGTGGAATTACTGAGGCCAGAATTTGTACAGTAGCCACAAAATGAGAGGTACAGCCTCCCATTAAAAGAGACAAAGATGCTGAGAACAGAGGATATAGCTTAGAATATTCTGCTGTCCCCAGTTTTGCTGAGCTTAATGCTGGGCACAAAGCACAGCCTCAATGAACAGCTGATTAAAAATTTTAAAGAAGGTATTCTAACCAAATTCTAGGCAGTGATCTAGAACTTAAACTTAATCCTTAAAATTACTCTGTAATGTAGTTACATTTACAAGTAAATGGTTTTAAAAAAAACCCTCTAACTTGGAGCGTTTTAAACAACTCGAAAATCAAACAACTTGCAAAGATAGAAATTGAGCAATGGCTTTCCTGATGCCAAAATTCAGTACTTGAAAGATGGATTAAAAATTCCCTCTGTAAAAGACCATACATGGTCATTCTCCTCACTCAGAAAGAAAAGAGAATCACTTTATTTATTTATTTATTTATTTATTTACTTTTGCTTTTTAGGGCCACACCTGTGGCATATTGAAGTTCCCAGGCTAGGGGTTGAATAGGTACTCCAGCAGCCAGCTGCAGCAACTCGGGATCCGAACTGTGTCTGCAGCCTATACCACAGCTCACAGCAACACCAGATCCTTAATCTACTAAGCAAGGCCAGGGATTGAATCTGCATCTTCATGGATACTAGTTGAGTTCATAACCCGCTGAGCCACAAGGGGAACTCCCAAGAGAATTACTTTAAATCCTCCAGTCAACTCACAATTTGTTTTGAAATGGTCTTACTTACTAGAGATTTCAATTCTTAGAAAAATTCTTGTTAGGGTGTTGGGAGCAACTATATTTCTATATGACTACTTTTTAATACAATAAAGTCTCAAGGCAGGAGAGGTTGGTTCTGCTTTTAGTGTTAGCTAAGATGATTTTTACGAATGAGGTTTTCATATATCTAAATGTGATGCTGGATCACTTGTGATATTGGTCACATTGATTTCTGGCTGGTGGAGAATTTACTTGGATTTCTTCTGCCCCAAAACATGTTCAATATTTTGGTAAACACTCTCCCATGAGGTCTCATCATATTCCTGTGAGGTTGAAATGACAGCACTATTTTTTTTGGGGGGGGGGAGGGGACAGAAATGGAAAAGAAATAATCCTTCAAGTTTTGGGGTTAATGTCCAGCCTGTAAAACTACTGGTTTATACAATTAATCTGAGGCGGAACTGGATTCTGGTCCCAGGCTCATTTAAGCACATGTCAAAATGAGAATTGCTTCTGGCAGCTCAGCAGGTTAAGAACCTGACTGGGATCCATGAAGATCTGGGTTCGATACCTGGCTTTGCTCAGGGGGTTAAGGATCTAGCATTGCCGTGAGCTGCGGTGTTGGTCACAGATGCAGCTCGGATCCAGCATTGCTGCGGCTGTGGGGTAGGGCTGCAGCCCAGATTCAACTTCAAGCCTGGGAACTTCCATATGCTGCAGATGCAGACCTAAAAAGCAAATTAATTGACTAATTAATTAATTAAAAAATAAAAATATGTCATATTTGGCAAATCTTTTCCACTCTGGATATATCAATTTATACCCTCATGAAAATAAAGTGCTAAAATCTAAGTCACCCTCCCTAGTGAGGAATCGCAAATAGCAGATACTTTTGAGAATTTTCCAACTGAAAGTGGATCTTATTCCATTAAAATATATATACATATATATCTTCAAAATGATTTCAATTTAAAAAATTCACTCAAATCAGTAAGACGTTTGAAACGCTGTAGGAGTTTGCAAGAAGGCCTAGCTATTAATTTCGTTATTATGTAACCTCCTTAAGAGGCTAAAAATACGAAGGTCAAGAAACAAAGTTTCGGTGGAGTCTTGAGATATCCGGCTGGGGAAAAGCCGCAAGTGAATTGCTAGGCAGCTCCTTGTTGGAGAGAGAGAGAAAGTTCTAGGTTGCACTGTTCCAGGGACGTTTCTGCCCTTAAGGCTTAGCCAAGACAGAAACAGAGCAGTGTTTTGAGGTAGAAGCAGCTTCCAGGTGGGAAAGAAGCAAAAAAGCACAAGAGCTTAGCGACATCGCAGTTTATACTGTACACAAAGAAAACGTTCCTTTAGACGGAGGACACTAGCGATTTTGTCAGTGACACAGAGAAACTGGATAGAATTGGGAATTCATCCTCTGGCGGGTGATAAGTTCTCTCTCCCAGCGCCAGCATCTCAAGCGTGAGGTCTCGGCTGTAAGGCCTAGGTGCCCCCCGCCCCGCCCCGGGCCCGGCCCTCGGATGGGGGAGCGGCCGGCCCGGGCGCTGTTCCTTACCTCTAGCATCCGGCTTTACCATCAGCGAGTGTCCCAGCAAGGGATAGGCACCCTCCAAGGTGGGGAGAGAACGCAACTGCTGCCATTTCCACGCGTATCTCGCCACCGACTGCAGGAGGTTGAGTGTGAGGGTGGCGCCCGCCAGGGAGACGGCGCCCAAGACGCCCCAGAGCAGCAGCTTCTGCCCGACGCTCAGCAGCCACAGCACCAGCATCGCGCTCGCGGGCCGCTCTGCCCCGGGACCGAGCCTGCGGGCTCCGCGGGCCGGGATGCTCCGGAGGTCAAGGGCGCCGGCCGGAGGGGGAGGATTTCCCGGCCTCTCGAGACTCGGGTGGCCGGCCTCGGGGTGCAGGACAGTTGGAGAGGGGGAGGAGGTGGCGCCGGACCGCTCACTTCCCCCTCATCCGGGAGTGGGCACAGGTCTGGCCATAGAGACAGCCCTGGTCCGGGATCAGGTTCTCTAACCTCTCAGCACCGCGGGGTTTGTTATGAGCAAGGCCACAGCCTACGTAACGCGCACGGGCCTCTTTGTTTGCTTCCAGCAGAAAACGAAAGTCCGGAAAACAGCTTCAGCGCTCTACAGGCTGTGCCAGTGTGAGTGAAGGCACGTTAGTGGGTGGACTGGGGACGATAATAAGGTGAAACTGAAGGCAGCTTAGTGATGGAGGGGCACTCTGGGGCCGGAGTGGGCTGGGCTTTGGGTTACAGCCCTCCCACCCCCATGCCGGGTATGTGACAATTCAGGCTAGAGGGAACAGGATATTTTGATCACAGTTTCAATTTAAAATTGAAATAAAGAAGCATCTGGTTTGAAATTCAGCCGCTGGAACCCATTCCCCCCCCCCCCCCGCTGGGTACCTAACCTCGATTCCTCGCACATCCAGCAGTGGTCCACTCCCCTCAGACCCGCTCCCTGCCCGCCTGGAGGTGAGTTGCATCCTGGCTTCTACATCAGGGTTACCCCAGGCCAGCAGCCACATAACTTTGAGCCAGAGTAGCCTTAGAGCACCAGTTATCAGTCTGCATTGGGTGGCTGATTGTGACACAGGAGAGTTGAGCAAGGTAGCTGTGATCCAAATATTTTTCAAAATATTTTCGGGGCCAAGAAAAGCTAGCACCCAAGAGAACAAGACAGGGGTAAATGGGAGAGGATGGAGGTCAAGGTCTCTGAAAGGGGTGGAGGTCAGCGATGCTGGGAGTGGTGGGTTTGATAAAGAGACAGTAGTTACGATCCTGTGGAAGGAAAAGGTAAGGACAGTGAGAAGTATGCTCCAGTTCTGTCTAAGAGCTGTGTTCCCTGACTACCAGTTTCTCTTTTCTCCAGGTCAAGTATCCAATCCTGACTCTGGATCCACGGTCTAACTTGGTCCTTCTTACAAAGGGGCTGGGGTTGGACTGCCCCTCTCCTAGCAGCTAGTCCCTAAACTGTAGGAAAAGTGCCAAGGAAGATAAATATTATGCAAGTCCTGTCATTTTTATTTGGCTTAATGAGATTAGTTTTACTCACACCTACCCTATAGTCTGCCCACAGACACCTGCCGAGCCTGTTTGATGTAGAGAAAAACATACCTAAGATTTTTCCCCAACTGAATTTTTTCAAGTCATCTATATATACTTACACAGAAAGACATTTGTGAAATATTAAGTGGAAGAATAATAAAACAACTTGTAGAACACAGTCTATAATGTAATGCCCGCTTTGAGAGAGCTTTTTTTTTTTTTTCTCTACAGCTAGACTAATATCAGAGAAAAATACTGATCAACTCTATGGCGTGGGAATGAAGAATTTACTTTTTCTGTTATTCACATCTATACTGTTGGATTACTTTAAGACCTAAAGATGTATTTGTGCAATATCTTTAAGTGTATTTCCTGGGCTTTCATTTCCTCCTCTCTAAAGCGTTGAGGCTGAGCTCTAAGGTCAGTTACAGCTATAAAAGTTCAGGATTTGTCTACATCTGATTCTCTGCTATGTCCTTTAGACAAAGCAAGGGATATAGCATATAACTGCTGCCCTCAGAAAGTGGAAAAAGAGGGTGTGGCGGGGGTGTGCTCCAGGCAGTAGCAAATGCGAGCAAAGAAATATTCCAACCCAGGTAAGGGTGTGCAGAGTTGGAGAGGCAGTGTAGGGTCCCTACTTGGAGCACATGGTGGCTCCTAGTGATTAGAGCAATGCACTGTTGATGGGTGGCATGGAGCAAGTTTAAAAAGACCTTGACTGCCAGGCTTAGGCATTGTATTTTTATTTTGAAGCCAGTTTGTGGGTAAGGAGGAGGGCACAGAAGCTTTTTTTTTTTAAGGGTCAGCAAAATAAAAGCTTTGTCCCCTTTGTTCCCTTTCGTCTTTCCTCTGGTTTCCTTGTACCAGCTGGGACCCTTCTCATACCGCCTTGGAAAGTTAAAATCTCAGATGAAACCAGTCAAGTGGCCAGGGCTGCAAAAATACCCGGGTCCATCCTTCTCTTGTGGCAGCAAAGTATGTAGCACTGCACCACACCACAGAATGTCCAGCATGAAATGCCACGATGCTCTGCATAAGAAATAGTGCTGTGCCGATCTGTGGACCACATTGATTGTCAGCTTCACAGAAGTTACCCAGCAAAATAGAGAGGTGTGTCCTTACTTTCTCTCTGAAGAGTCATTCTATAGCAAAGGGATTTTTATGTGTTACTCCCCCCAGTTTGAAATACGTGCTTTTGAGAGTTAGTCATGGGCCAGAATATGTTATCAACTACAGAAAGTCTTTGTAAATGTGAACATTTTGATTTCCTTAAACTTTATGTCACTTGGAATGATTCTCAATATGAAAAACATATTTAATTTAGATTAAAAAATTCTGGCTGGATACAGAGTTATGTTATCTATATACTAACACGTATCAGTGTAAATCCCTATTGTCTTCCATTCCTCCCCTCTTATTCTCTCCTGACCCCTCTGCAATCAGACTTTTGCCTCGTCTATTCCCCCAACAAAGAGTCTGTCAAAATCACCAGTGCCTTCCTCCCTCGTAGCTAAATCTTTGTCATTTCTCATATCTTATCTAAATTGACTTATTAACAGCTTTCAACATATCTGCATCTTTATCATTTCCTTGAAAAGCCCCACCACCACCACCATTTGACTTTGAGGATTGCACGTTCTCGATTTTTATTTTCACTCCCCTGTTTTTCTGCCTGCTTCTGGATTCTTTTCACATCCCATTCCTCTAGATGTTAAAATGCTCAGGGCTCAGAGCTCCTTTTCCCCTGCTTCTCCATTCTCACTCTCTTGGTTATCTCACCCACCTATAGACTGACAGTCGCCAAATGTGTACCCCCAGTCTATTCCTCCCCTCAAAGCCCCAGGTGCTGAAGGCCAAACACCTCAACACCTCCTTATCTCAGAGACACATCCCAACATGCTTCCAAATCTACCTCTCTTGAAATCCTTGCAATTTTAGTAAATGCCAACACCATCTTTCCAAGTATTAAGCCAAAGCCTTGGAGCCAGTCTTTTTTTTTTTTTTTTTTTTTGGTTAGACTCTGCACCCAATCCAACAGCAAATCCTATGAGCTTAAATTTGAAAACATATCCAAAGTCCCTACCTTATCACTAGCTACACCACCATCATATGGTCTGAAACACCATCTTGGTCAGATTACATGCCTCTTGGAATTCCCGTTGTGGCGCAGCGGAAACGAACCCGACTACTAACCATGAGGTTGAGGGTTCAATCCCTGGCCTCGCTCAGAGAGTTGCCAGGAACTGTGGTGTAGGTTGCAGATGCAGCTTGGATCCCGTGTTGCTGTGGCTGTGGCGTAGGGCAGCAGCTACAGCTCTGATTCGATCCCTAGCCTGGGAACTCCATATGCCGCAGGTGCAGCCCTGAAAGAAAGAAAGAAAGAAAGAAAGAAAGAAACAAACAAACAAACAAACAAAGAAACAAAGAAAGAAACAAAGAAAAGCAAGCAGATTACATCACTCTTTCCTCAACCTCTCCAGTGGTTTCCCATTTCAGATAATTTACAATTTCCAAGTCCAAAATGGATCTTAATCCCTCGGCTCCTATTACTTTGCTGATCTCATCCTTTATTATTTACCCCCTGCTAATTCCATCCCAGGTCCCAATGGCCTCTCTACTGATCTTCAGACCTCCAGGTAAGCTCCTGTTTTAGGCTGTGTGTTTTTTCCTCTGTCTGGAATTCTTTTTTCATCTCTACATGGCTTCTTCTCATTTTCCTTGAGTCTTTGCTTAAATACTACCTCTGCCATAAAGCCGTCCCTGACTATTCTATCTAAAGTTTTAGCTGTTCCCACTCTCTGTCACTTGGCCTATTTTATGTTCTTGATAGTACTTATTGTTATCTTTTATGTTTCTGTTAATTTGCTTATAGTCTGTGTCCTCCACTAGAAGTTTTATTAAGAGTTCCCCATTGTGGCATGGCAGTAATGAACCCAACTGTTATCCATGAGGATGCAGGTTCAATCCCTGGCCTTGTTCACTGGGTTTAGGATCCAGTATTGCCGTGAGCTGTGGTGTAGGTCACAGACACAGTTTGGATCCCGTATTGCGTGGCTGTGGTGCAGGCTGGCAGCTGCAGCTCCAATTTGACCTGTAACCTGGGAACTTCCATATGTCACAGGTATGACCCTAAAAATAAAAAACAAAACAAAACAAAATCAAAGACTTTGTCTTGTTTTTCCCAGCGTTTAGTACAGAATCTTACATAAAGGTGCTTGATAAATACTTGATGAAATAATAAATCCATAGTAATTATTGCACAGGAATGCCATTTCTGAAATGAAGATTAAATTGGAGAATGCATAAATGAGGTAAAACCCTCACAAAGATGTATGGCTATACATTTTGGTTCACCGTTTGCTATGGAGTTAGAAATAAATAAATGAATAACCTGTGTCTTAGAAACTACAGAATAGAGAGATATTTGCACAAATTGTAAGAAAATTGGGAATCTAAAGAAGATTTTATGGAGTTCCCATTGTGTCTCAGTGGTTAACAAATCCGACTAGGAACCATGAGGTTGCGGGCTTGATCCCTCGCTCAGTGGGTTAAGGATCCGGCGTTGCCGTGAGCTGTGGTGTAGGTTGCAGACGCGGCTCGGATCCCGCGTTGCTGTGGCTGTGGTGAAGGCCGGCGGCTACAGCTCCTGTTAGACCCCTAGCCTGGGAACCTCCATATGCCGCGGGTGCGGCCCTAGATAAGGTAAAAAGATGAAAAAATAAAAAGATTTTATGAATGTAATGAATTTTTGAAAATGCAACATCTTTTATTTTATTAAAAATTAAAGAATTAAAAATCCTGAACAATGACCTGTAGTCATAAGAAAACAATGACAATAAAAATGTAATATCCGGGAGTTCCTGTTGTGGCACAGCAGAAATGAATCCAACTAGTATCCATGATGATGTGGGTTCACTCCCTGGCCTTGCTCCATGGGTTAAAAATCCAGTGTTGCCGTGAGCTGTGGTGTACATTGCAGATGCAGCTTATATTCCGCGTTGCTGTGGCTGTGGTGTAGATCAGCAACTGTAGCTCCAATTCGACCACTAGCCTAGGGATTTCCATATGCCACGGATGCAGTCCTAAAATACCCAAGACTTATAATATTACAAAAAATATAGTTCTTAATTTGTATAGAAATTCCATTCTAGTTTGAAATAACAGCAATATGGATATTTTCTTTAACGCTAAATTTATAATATCTGGTAGTTTTCTATGGTATTTTACACATTTTTATATTATTTTAAAATTTCTTCATTCCTTCTTTGGTTTTGGATAAACTTACACTTTAATTAATGTAGTCACTAAACCTAATTTAAAAATTGATCTTGGGAGTAATTCAATTCGCCTTTTTTAAACTCTGTTAGAGAAATTCTAAGATGAGACATTCATCAAAGTTGATTATGAAAACACTGTCCTAATTTTTAACTCTTCAGTTTTAAAAGCACCCTTCTTGATTTAAGCATTATTTACTAAACTCTATTATTATCTGTATTGTCTTTAATACAGGTGTAAAAATATACACATAAGCAGGGTTCATTTTTAAGCCAGTAGCCAAGCCAAGTCTCTATGTTATCTCTTAAATAGTACTTTGTCTTCTAATAGAAAATGTTTAAATTTCCATACTTAGTTCTATTTTTTAAAGCATTTTTGTCAATCTATGTCATAATAGATTCTCACTGGCAAAACTCATGGTAGCCAAATAAAGCTACCATGAAATCATTCAACTGTTCTCTGTGAAAAAAATAATCTTGGATAGTCTACCTTAATGTGAGTTTAGGATGTGTATCAGTCATTTTCCCTTGTAAGAAATCTGGGCTGATTAGGGAAGCAGTTAGATGGTTCCTGGAAACTGATATGAAACAGGCTGAAATCTTCTGAAAGAGCAGAGTGGATAAAAAAGGCAGATTTATAGCAGAAATTATGGACCAAATCGTACCTGACTAGAGGCCCTTAGAAAGGGGCTCAGGCTGCTTACATGTCTAGAAATTCTTCACGTCTGACAACGATGAAATGCAAACTGATATTTTCTCTTGGACGTTTCTACAGCTCATGTTTAGGGATAGCTCAGAAAATTCTCCAAGTGCTTTGGTCTGTTTTGTGAGGATAAGTATTAGGGATAATGTCTAGAATCACGGAGCTGCGGCCACTAGAAGGGATGGAGACAGGGGTGGCTCTCCCTAACAAGGTCCATCACCATGAAAATGGAGCAGGGGGCATAAGGAGAAATTGTCTATCAGAGGTGAGGCTCTGGGTTCATTTTTGTTTTGTCCATTGGGTGATAAAGGACAGCACTCATTCCAGTCCCAACATACTTTTAAATTTCCAGACATCTGTAAGTAGAAACAATATTCTCTTACAACCAGAATGTCTGAAAATGATTTATCATACATTTAAAAGATTTTATAAATATATCTTAAAAAGTCATATATATATGGGGGGGAGTCTCATGTTGGATTAATGAAAGTTAGACTGATAAAATATAATATGATAGAAAAGAAGAAAACATGGACATTGAAGGCTGAGAATATCAAACTCCCTTTCCTGTTGAACTAACAATTGTAGAGTTCCCGTCGTGGCTCAGTGGTTAAAGAATCCGACTAGGAACCACGAGGTTGCGGGTTCGATCCCTGGCCTTGCTCAGTGGGTTAAGGATCCGGCGTTGCCGTGAGCTGTGGTTTAGGTTGCAGATGCAGCTCGGATCCCGCGTTGCTGTGGCTGTGGCGAAGGCCGGCAGCTACAGCTCCTGTTAGACCCCTAGCCTGAGAACATCCATATGCCGCGGATGCGGCCCTAGATAAGGCAAAAATGGTAGTTAAACAGGAAAGGGAGAAAAGAAGGACCCTAATGTCGTAGGAAAATGTTGACAGTATAATGTTCAATGCAAAATATTTTGTACAGTATCTGTTTTATGGAAGATAGTGGGCTGGAATGAAATATACCACAAGATTGAAAGTGATCATATGTGAATAAGCGTTCATTTCTTTCTTTCTTCTTTTGTCTTTTTAGGGCTGCACTCACGGCATATGGAAGTTTCCAGGCTAGGGGTAGAAATGGAGCTGCAGCTGCCAGCCTACACTGCAGTCACAGCAACGCCA
This sequence comes from Catagonus wagneri, assembly GCA_004024745.2. Classification (NCBI taxonomy): domain Eukaryota; kingdom Metazoa; phylum Chordata; class Mammalia; order Artiodactyla; family Tayassuidae; genus Catagonus; species Catagonus wagneri. The sequence goes on along the minus strand of PVHT020000140.1, from coordinate 8,788,011 downwards.
GATCCTTAACCCACTGAGTGGGGCCAGGGATCGAACCTGCAACCTCACGGATACTAGTTGGGTTGTTTACCACTGAGTCACAACGGGAACTCCTATTTCTTTTTTCTTTTTCTTGCATAGCTGTATTTTTAAAATATAGGTTTCTGTAAGTTGCAAAGAAAAAAAAAAAGAAAGAAAAAGGACCCTACAGCCTTGCTTCCAATTGACTATTGCTCCTGGGCCTTATCTGTTCCATTTTCTGTTTTAATGTCAGGTCGGGACACATGCTCTGAAGGAAAAGAAAACAGGGCTAAGGAACAGAGGACAGAGAGAACTGTGTATAGACAGACGGATCTGGGAAGGCTTCCATCTGAACAGAGATCAGATTGTGATGGAATAAGGAAGATGCTGTTGCAAAGCCTTACCTCTAGTGGATGAGCACTTCCGCTGTAAACACGAAAGATGAAACCATATGCAGTGTCTCAACTACATTTACATTCAGTTTAAAAAAAAAAATCAATAAATTTGGGATACTTTTAAATAAACTGTCTGAAGTTGAACATGGAACTAACAAAACAAAATTGGCTTGAGATTTGGCCAGTGACATTCCTCAAAGAGGCTCAAGACTAAAGTGCTTTTTAAAAAAGGGATAAGAAAGTCAGTACACTGACTAGGACAATCTGAGTCTTAGTCAGCCCGGCACATTGTACCAAAGATGACGTTGCTATTTCCTAAAGGAGGGAGTAATATCTATTAGTGACCAGGATTTTGATGGAATTACTAATAGAATGAGACAAACAATATGTCAAGACAAAGTTACATATTCCCAGATAAAAAATGGCATATTCCTAGATAATATACTCTCATATGTTAAATCTTGGTGTGAATATATGCACTAAGCATGTGTATGTCTGTGTATAATTGATAAAAGGGTAGATTATCAACACATTTTAGATTCTTCTCAGCCAAACCCAAAGAACCTTTATTGAAATTCTTCCGATCAAGAAGAAGGTTGGAGAGTTTGACTTGTATTTTCTTCACAAGACAAAGTGCTCAAAATTAAGTTGCTTATTTGTCTGCATTTCTCAGGTGGTCTAACATCTCAGGCATATACAAAACATAATACTTCTTGCATTTTACAAGTGATGCTGTGCTGAGGCTTTGAATGTTCCAGCAAGTGTTGTCCTGCTGGTGACACCACATCAAGAGGCCACCTGGAATCTCTTTCTTAAAGTCAAGGTTGTCCTCTGAAAAGATTTAGGAGGATAGTGTGAACCTGAAACACCAAGCAAGATTCTCATTAAAATACTTTTTTAAACTAATAAATTTTATTACATTTATAGTTTTACAATGATCATCATAACCCAATTTTACAGCATTTCCATCCCAAACCTCCAGCCCATCCCTCCCCTCATTAAAATGTTAAAAATACCAGCTCTCAAAAAGATTGTGTTGTTTGGTCTATGCAGATGGTATTTTTTTTTTAGAAAAAAAAAAGAGAAAGAAAAAATCTTTCGATGTCATTTTTACACAAAATCAGGAAATATGCAAAAACTGTCCTTTTGGGTGCTGAGAAGGAGGGCCTGTCCCCTCCACAGGGCTTGGGCCCCACTCTGTGTTCTCCCAGGGCTGGTGGGTTTGCAAGATCCTCCTACTCAGAGGTGGGTCCCCAGAGCCCAAGAGGTTGAGTGGGGACCTCTGACAGCCCTGCAACTGCCCAGGGGCCGAGGCCATGTCACTGCTTGAGTTTCTCCTGCCTCTGGCTTCTCTGCTTCTCTGTTCTTTTCTTTCTTTCCCTTTTTTTTTCCTGCTACAGAAGAAATGTTGATAAGTCAACAGCTCTTGCTGCTTTTCAATTTTTTTTTCTTTTTAGGGCTGTACCGGCAAAATATGGAGGTTCCCAGGCTAGGGGTAGAAATAGAGCTGCAGCTGCCGGCCTATGCCACAGCCACAGGAACTCGGGATCCAAGCCACGTCTGTGACCTACACCACAGCTCACGGCAACGCTGGATCCTTAACCCACTGAGTGAGACCAAGGATCAAACCTGCATCCTCATGGATACTAGTTGGGTTCGTTACCACTGAGCCACCATGGGAACTCCTTAAAATCATATTAAGTATTGCCATTAAAACAGTGAATTATCCTCTATATTTTGGATTACCTTTAATACAAATGGCTCCTAATTTTTGAGCAAAGAGTGCATGCTTGGCATCTAGGTAGGTCCTGTCCATATGTATTTCCAGTAATTATTTTCTCCATCCAGTCTGTTATAAAAGAAGAAGCTGAGGCCTGGGGAGGCCGAAGCTCTTCTAAGTTTGCTCAGCTAGCAGGTACTGAGCCACTAGAAACTGGGCATTTGATTCCAGCTGGTAGACTTCCTGACAATGCCATGCTGCCTCCTCGAACAGAAACATCGGTAACAGTTTGAAAATTAAAATGCCGTTGGCCTAAATTCAGTCTGGATGCTTTATCCTTTAAATAGCATACTAGTTGAGAATAAGTGTTTACCTGTAAAACTCTACCTCATGAAATTATAATATTTGCATTAATTCTGTGAAGCATTTTTATAATTAGATCTTCAAAGAGAATCTAAAACGGAGGTTTCACTTAGAAGAAAAGCATGAAAACGATCAGCAGAGATAGTGATTTCTTTTCAGATTCATAAGACAGCATTTTCCTTTTTTATGAGGATGAGGCCCTAAGTTATTAAGACCATGTGACCATTTTCTCCTTTCAACCAAAAATTAATAAAAGGAAACGTCAGCCAAAACTGTGATCAGAAGGCCTGTAGAGGGCACTCTCGCACCCTGCCTACCTCGCCCCTTCAAGGGGAAGACATTAGTAACTGACCCCAAACAGAAATTGCAGCTACATTCCTACCCAGCAGGAAGAAGTCTCTTCTGGCCCAGCAACAGCCCATCCAATGGGAAACCCAGGGGCTCGGCCAGTGAGAAGCCATCATCTCTCAAATTTACACTTTCCTCCAATGAACTTTCATTTTTTCCTTGCTGATGACTTCCTTTCCTTATCCTGCCCTCTTTTTATAGAAACCTTCCAAACCCTGTAACCCCTCAGCATATCTATTTGTCAGATGAGATGCTGCCTGATTCATGAATCATTTAACAAAGCAAGTTGGATGGGCTCACGTACTCCACTGATTTTTGTTTTTTAGCCAACAGCAGAGAAGTGCTGGTCTTCACAGTTTTGCTGTTTACACAGAGATTCCCAAAATAGAGCCAGAGGCCACAAACACTTAGAATTCCCTCATACATGGTCAAAACTGTCCTCTCCAGGTAGATAATCTTTAATTTCTCTTTCCAAAACTTGAAACTTCCCATATTACATCATTTTATTTGTGTATGGAGAACACTGACCTGTCAAAAAACTCTGACCTGTCCACGTGTGACCAGCAAACTCCATCAGTGTCAGTGAACCTTTTCGAGGTGCATCTGACTGTCAGGAGAAAAAATAAAATGCGGGATGAGTTTTAGTGTTTCAAATATGTTTAAAAATCAAAGTTAGGGTTAACAGAGAACCCACCTGAAATGTATGAGTTGTGCTGGGCCGTGAAAGTTGTTCCATGGTCAGAGACCTTTCTCGAAGCGGTGATCGTTCTACGCTGTCAGGTATTGCACTCAACACACGGTTTTGTGGATGCCTTCCTCTGAACTAAATGAAGGACAACATGTTCTGTTTAAAATAAATGTAATCCTTAAAGAGACAAAAGAGAATCTATATATGCTTCAGTCAGTCACTCGTTGATTCATTCATTCACTTGCTTAGTTGGCTTTTATTTAGATATTACTACGTATAAGGTCTACTGAACACATACATCAAAATATACTTTAATTGCATTTTTTAACCTGATAAAGTGGTAATACTCTAATAAATAAATACAGATTAAAAATTTTAACCAGGAGTTCCCATTATGGCTCAGTAGGTTAAGAACCCGACTAGTATCCATGAGAATGCAGGTTCGATCCCTGGCCTCACTCGGTGGGTTAAGGACCTGGTGTTGCTGTGGCTGTGGCATAGGTCACAGATGCATCTTGGTTCTGGATTTGCTGTGGCTGTGGTGTAGGCCAGCAGCTGCAGCTCCGATTTGACCTCTAGCCTGGGAACTTCCATGTGCTGTAGGCGGAGCCCTAAAAAGGCCAAAAACCCCACAAAACCCAAAAAACTTAACCACATAAAAATCAATATGAAATTATGATAGAAATATAATTCTGCATTTGTGAAGCACCCAACCTTTGGTTTTTTTGTTTTCTGTTTTTTGTTTTTTGTTTTTTTTTTTGGTCTTTCCAGGGCTGCACCCACAACTTATGGAGGTTCCCAGGCTAGGGTCGAATCAGAGCTGTAGCCGCCAGCCTACACCATAGCCACGTGGGATTCGATCCGAGCAGCGTCTGCGACCTACACCCCAGCTCATGGCAACGCCAGATTCTTACCCACTAAGTGATGCCAGGGATGGAACCTGAAACCTCATAGTTCCTAGTCGGATTCATTAATCACTGAGCCATGACGGGAACTTCCCAACCTTTGTTTTTAACATATTTGACTTCTTTACAATTTCACTCCAAGCCACAATATTCTAAGGTTAAGTATTAACACTTCATAACTCCTGCATTCTGGGAATGAGTTTTATTGCTGTGCTCAAGGAGGCCAAAGGAAGGCGAGAGAAACACTGCCTCTGCTGCTTTTTCTCTCTCTAGGCCTTTATGTCCCCACAGTTGGGGTTTTTCTGTGCTTTATAAAATAGATACAAGTTACTTGTATCAGAGTGACGTGGGTGTCCACTGTAAATCCGGGGGAAATCTGGTTATGTCTTCCCCAGACCTTTTGTGAGGGCGTGGCTGAGTTGAGTTAGTGTGAAGAAGACTTGCCTCTACACTGCAGTGAACATGGTCAAGGTCACCTATAAAAATGAGAGCTGATACAAACAGCAGTGTATTCTACTATGCTCCTAATCTAGGCCAGGCATGATTTGACATCCATAAATTCATTTAGTCCTTATAACAATTCTTTGGGAAAGGAATCATGCCCTTTTATAAATGAGAAAAATTAAGGCTTGGAGAGATTAATTTGTACCATATAGAGAGTTTGTGTGGCAGGATTCAAACACAGATTTACCCGGCTCCTGACTTTAACCTTCATGCTATCCTATTCACACACCATCACGACCAGAAGGTATTTCCTTGACGCGTGGATGTTCTGATTTAGTTCAAGGCAGGTTTTTATTTCACAAAATATTGAATTAACCTTCCCACCTCCTGTAAATTCTCACAAGCCATTTACTTTCAGAAAGCAGATCACGGGGATGTTTTCTATTACCGAGTTCATGTGGAAATGTCCACATGATGATTTGTTTCTTTGTTTGACAAAAGACTCTCTAAACGGTGCAGTTAAGTATAATGAAATCTGTCTTACGGCAACAGGGTGGGATCCAGGCAGTGCCACGTTCTGCTCCCCCGTCTCTGAGCCTATTGGGGGTAACCTGCTCCTCGAGGTCTGAACTGGTGGGGAGGCCATGCGATCCAAGCCAGTTTGCCTGGAAACACAACAGCATGACTGAGCATCCAGGTGCAGAGAGATGGACGACCTGAGTGCAAAACTCCTCACCTGGGTTATTAACCACAATCTGAATCCCAAAGGAAAGGCAAGGTGGATGAGCCGATCTTCAGGAAGAGGAACAACGTGGTCGGGGCACTGAGCCCCAGCTCCAATCACCTCTGTGTTTAGCAAGGGCTGTCAGCCTATATTAACTGAGTGCTCAGCCCTGTACAAAACAGAAGTTATCAGAGGTCTAGTTCCTCACCTTAAGGAGACTAACAAGTTACTGAGAATACAGCAAGTAATTAGATTACAATATCATGCAGTTGATGTCACACAGATCTATGGTATATTGTTCTGAATATAAGCTATTGCAGAAGTTTAGGAAACAGAGCAATCAATGAAGCGTATAATGAATTCTATCTTGTTATATGTAAATTGTCTTGTTTTGTTTTTTTGGCCTTACCCTTGGCATGTGGAAGTTCCTGGGCCAGGGATCGAACCCATGACAGAGCATTGACCTGAGTCTCAGCAGTGATAATGCTGGATCTTTAACCCACTGTACCACAAGAGAACTCAGATATAATGAATTCTAAATGTGCAGGGCCTAGCTGAGGAAAACCACAAAACTTTATGTAAGAGGAAGAGGTATGGAAAGCTAATATTGTGAAAATGTCAGTTATTCCTACATTTTAATAGATTTGATGCTATAAGGTCCTATGTGATACGTCTTACAAAAATTTGACAACCAGATTGTTTATTGGCTAGGATGGGTGGATAATTTTAATATAAGAAGAGAAATGATGATAAGAGACCTTCCCTATCAGATATTAATGATGAAAAATGAAACTGTCTAATTTGTGGTGAATATTCTACAAAAAGATTCTAATTCATTTTTTTACTAATCATAAGTTTATGAAAATTAAAATATGACAATTTTTAACCCATCGAGTTTTAAAATATGCATACAGGCTACAAGGAAAGAGTCTTCTTTATTGCCAGCAGGTTTATAAATCTGCAGAACCATTCTGAGAGCAACTTTGGAAAAACATTTCAAGAGTCTTAAAAATATCCATAACATTTGACCTGGTAGCTTTACTTCTAGGACTCACCTCTAGGAAACAATTTGAAGACATCCTTATTAAGATTTCTATAAGATAATGTTCACTGCACATTATAATGGTAAAAATATAGAAGAAATGAAAATTTCCAGTAATAGGGCAATACTTAATGAATTAGCAAGTAATTATATTTTAGTCATTAAAATCATGCTTTTAAAAACATCCAATAACATGGAAAACATAGATAATGTTAAGCGATAAAAATATATGAAAAAGTGCTACATTATACAGTAGTGAGATCATGTTAGTATTAGAAAAACGATAATGGAAAGAAAAGAAAAATATAATCATAGACAAAATTGGTAGTAAATTTACCAACAGTTATTATTTTTATATTTCTATGCATTGAGCATATAGTTGATCTTTGGTTGCTACTTATATTTTTGGTATTGTCCTAATGGTCCACAGTGAACTTGCAGTACTTTCATAATTAGAAAAAACTATGGTGCTTAAATAAAAATGAAATACAGAGCATTAACAAAATCACGTAAGTGTGGAGTTCCCGCCATAGCTCAATACAAACGAATCTGACTAACATCCATGAGGGCACCTCACTCAGTGGGTTAAGGATCCGGCGTTGCCATGAGCTGTGGTGTAGGTTGCAGATGTGGCTCGGATCTGGCATTGCTGTGGCTGTGGCGTAGGCCAGCAGCTTATAGCTCCGATTTGAACCCTAGCCTGGGAACTTACATATGACATGGGTGCGGAGTCTTAAAAAAAAGACAAAAAAAATCATGTAAGTGCTTAGCTGGTATATTTGTGAGTCAGAGAAGAGAAAATGCTGACCAGAATATAGGTAAGTGATGAGAAGTAACAGGAAGTAGACTCCATAATCAAAGACATGATCTGGCCTCCAAAGGGCAAATTCTGGTTCTTCGTAGGACAAAAAAACACTTTCTCATTTTATATATAAAACACAGTTATTAAAAATAGTATAAAAACTCTAAAGTACACTTGTGGAATTAAAATTTCACAGGTGGGTGAGGAATTACGAAAGATATTCTAAAAGGGCTTCTTAGCATGGCGATAATTTTTTAAAATGTTGAAAGACACAGGTCTACAGCTAGGGAGGGAGCCAGGATAAGAAGAGAATGTACAGTTGGAGGCATCTGAATTTATTTCAATAGGAAACAGAAAGGCTTTTTGATGGAAGCCCGACAGGTGGGCTGGGAGGCAGTGGAGAGAGACAGTAATATGCTGTTGACACGGGGAGAGGATGAAGGGGTCCCAGGGGTGGGGGAAGTGGCACAGAGGAGGGAGGGAGGTCTTGAAAGAATGAACAGAGCAGACTCAAAGCTAGAAAGAGCACTTCCAGTGGTGAGGAAATGCTAACTTAACACACCTGCAAGGGGTGCCATGGGATGCTTCTTGAAGGGGTCCAGTCACTGGTTAAGCACTGGTAGTTGCTTACACCCCCCACCCCAATGGGCATCCTACATGCAGTCCCTGTAATAACCCCTCCCTTGCTGCAGGAAGCTTGATGGCCGAGTGGCCAAGAGGGTGATCTTAAAGCTGGGCAGCACTGTAGGGGCGTCCCGGCTCTGCCTCGCCGTTGTGGGATGATCTCTGGCCAGTTATCCAGCTTCTTTCAGCCCCTGTTTCATCATCATAGATTTGGGATATGGTACCAGCTCAAGGGTTTGTGGCAGGTCATATAAAAGAATGAATGTGATCCATTTAGCTGGTGCTGGAAACATGAAAGCAATCAACAAACACCAGCAGCTGTTAACATAAATATTGCCTGACACCTGAGTGACTAAGGAAAGTGGAAAGCTCCTTTGTAATCCTACCATAAAGGAAGAGACAAATTCCTTTCTAATAAGGCAATGATTTGAGGTTGATCTCTATTGTCAAAAGCTTTTCTGAAATTCCCTACACAGAGTGAAACTTGACCTTAGAGATCAGTAAAAACAAATAGGTATATGTCCCTTTTATTTTTATAGCATTCTGTTTACACCAATTTTTTTTACACCTCACAATGAAAGGATTCATTACGTAATTTAAAAGCATTAGTTAATTATTATTTTTACAGATTCTGTCATTGAAACCCATCCAAGATCACTTTGCCATCAGTTTTCTTTCGCCTCTTCCCTGTACTGTGGGTTCATAGCCATGACTTTAGAATCTATAGTGTCCAGCTAAGTAAACCCCATAAATCTGATGGAACAAATTCATGTTAAACATCCAAATTAATGAGCTATTTAGAAACGTGCCCATATGAGATTTGACGGGGGAAATTCCCGTTGTGGCTCTGAGGTAATGAACCCGACTAGTATCGATGAGGACTCGGGTTCGATCCCAGGCCCCTGCTCAGTAGGTTAAGAATCTGGCGTTGCTGTGAGCTATGGTGTAGGTCGAAGACATGGCTCAGATCCTGCGTTGCTGTGGCTATGGTGTTAAGTCGGCAGCTGCAACTCCGATTTGACCCCTAGCCTGGGAAATTCCATATGCCACATTGCAGCCCTAAAAAGATTTGACAGGGTTCACTTTGTTAGGAATAAAACATAAACCCCAACTGACAAGCATCTCTGTCCTCTGTGACCCTTGGTTTACCATAAGAGAAACAAGACTTACAGTTTTGTTCCCCTAAGAACTTCGTCACTGTACACACTGGGGATTTTTATTCTCTGTGCATCTGAAGGAAGCGAAGGCAGCCGCCTGTGTGCCAGTGTTCTCTTTGCAGGCGTCTGCAGTCCGCGAGCATCTGAGATCCGGGCCAGACGATGCTGGGCCGAGGAAAGAGCACTGGCCCCTAAACCCAGAGCTTTGTCATCTTGTTCATTCCTGGGGGAGGGAAATCCAGTTAATTACACAGGACTTACATATATGCCCGTTACTAGACTGCGTACAGCTTGGCCTGGCACGTAGAACTTAGTCCTGTGTGTCTAGTTCAATTTTAGTTTCACGGAAGGATCATCAACAGGGGAAAAAGATTGAAGTTTCTTATTTGTAAACAAAACATACAGCCCCAAAGATTAAGAACTCACAGCTACACTCCCTTTTTCTTATCTGCCCCAGCCTAACAGGATTTGTTTTGTGGTGGATATTAGAAGAATGCGTTTCACTCTTTGGCACTGACTGCATGTGCCTGGGCATGCCTGGAATGCGGGATTAAATGCCAGTCTCATTATCTCATCCTCTGTGGTCTTTAAAGCTCACGTGTCCAGCACAGGGAAGAGGCTGAGTCATTAACTTTTTTTTTGTCTTTTTGCCTTATCTAGGGCCGCACCTGCGGCATATGGAGGTTCCCAGGCTAGGGGTCTAATCTGAGCTGTAGCTGCCGGCCTTCGCCACAGCCACAGCAACGCAGGATCCGAGCCGCATCTGCAACCTACACCACAGCTCACGGCAACGCCGGATCCTTAACCCACTGAGCAAGGCCAGGGATCGAACCCGCAACCTCGTGGTTCCTAGTCGGATTCGTTAACCACTGAGCCACAACGGGAACTCCTGGGTCATTAACTTTTATACTTACTGTGTTCTATCTGCAAAATAGGTAGGTCTCTGCTGAAGCGGTTTGGCTTGAATTGTCATCACCCCATTCAAGTCATTATAAAAATTGTTGGAAAAGCGATGAATCTGAGAAAAGTAAAAAGAGTAACCATTAAAAAGCATCCAGGACCATTACAATCACTGAGGCCTGTCAGGAACGCAGAGGAAACAAAGGAAACAGACTGGTTAATCTGAGGCACATTTAATAAAGGAACTATGTTTGGTAAAGAGATGTGAAGAGACAGCAATAATGAATGACTGGATTCCCCAAGACTTGTTAATAGTACAGGCTTGGAGTGGCAAGATGTGAAGGAAGGGTTTCTGAAATCTGGAAAGGGTAGCTGTCGGAGAAGTGCCACTAACGCACTGTGACCCGGCCTGGTGGCCAGACAAACAAGCCAGGCCTCATTCTCCTCCATGCGCTGAGCTCCCAAAAACTGCAGGGCAAGGGGCCTACCTATTTTGCAGATAGAACACAGTAAGCATAAAAATTAATGACTCTATGCAGTTGCTGTGTGTCGGTTTGCACCAGCGTGAAGAGGGTGGACAGAGGGTCTGGAATAGGTGTCCCAGCTCCTAACTGGCTGGCTTGCCTCGGACCTGACCCTTCACAGCTCGCCTAGTGAGCTCCCCAGACCAGCACAAGAGCCCGGGGAAAACCCAGGACCAGTATCTGAAAGGTTTGCTTTTGAATCCCAGTTCTCGGAGTTCCCGTCGTGGTTCAGTCGGAAACGAATCCGACTAGGAACCATGAGGTTGCAGGTTCGATCCCTGGCCTCGCTCAGTGGGTTAAGGATCTGTTGCTGTGAGCTGTGGTGTAGGTCACAGATGCGGCTTGGATCCCACGTTGCTGTGGCTCTGATGTAGGCCGGCAGCTACAGCTCCTGTTAGATCCCTAGCCTGGGAACCTCCAAATGCCACAGGTGCCACCCT